>CM052443.1:110493229-110506398 GCA_028533085.1 Varecia variegata | reverse complement strand
CCATATTGCTTTCCACAGGGGTTGCACTAGTTTGCAGTCCCACCAGCAGTGTATGAGTGTTCCTATCTCTCTGCATCCACGCCAACATTTGTTGTTTTGGGACTTTTTGATGAAGGCCATTCTCACTGGAGTTAAGTGATATTTCACTGTGGTTTTGATTTGCATTTCCCTGATGATTAGAGATGTTGAGCATTTTTTCATATGTTTGTTGGCCATTTTTCTATCTTCTTTTGAAAAATTTCTATTCATGTCCTTTGCCCACTTTTTGATAAAGTTGTTTGATTTTTTCTTGCTGATTTTCCTGAGTTCTAAATAGATTCTAGTTATCAGTCCTTTATAGGATGTGTAGCATGTGAAAATTTTTTCCCATTATGTAGGTTGTTTGTGTGCTCTCGTGACTGTTTCTTTGGCTGTGCAGAGCTTTTTAATTTCATCAGGTCCCATTTATTTATTTTTGTTGTTGCTGTGATTGCCTTTGGGATCTTCCTCATAAATTCTTTGCCTAGGCCAATGTCTATAAGAGTTTTTTCCCACATTTTCTTCTAGAATTCTAATAGTTTAACACCTAAGGTTTAAGTCTGTTATCCACTGTGATTTGATTTTTATGAGAGGTGAAAGGCGTGGGTCCTGTTTCAGTCTTCTACATGTGGCTATCCAGTTTTCCCAGCACCATTTGTTGAATAAGGATTCTTTTCCCCAGAGTATGTTTTTGTCTGCTTTGTCAAAGATTAGATGGCTATATGAGGATGGTTTTATATTTGGATTTTCTGTTCTGTTCCACTGGTCTGTGTCCCTGCACTTGTGCCAATACCATGCAGTTTTAATAACCACAGCCTTGAAGTATAGCTTGAAGTCTGGTAAATTAATACCTCCCATTTTGTTCTTATTGCTTAAAATTGCTTTTGCTAAATGGTGTAGAAGATGCTCTTTAAGTCACACTTACATGATAAAACATCATGATGCTCAATGGACTTTCTTAAGATCTTTAAATATAATGCATCCCAATAATTTAAAAAAACCTAAGATAGCAAAAGTGGAGTTGACTTTAAATCATGTTTAGTCCATACTTGAGTAAAGCATCAATTGAAATGAGGAGAATTATACTAACCACCACAGTGTGAATATCGCTAAAAAAGAAAATCAGAAAACAGTGCCATGCCAACATTTCTAATTTTAATCATAGCTCTAAATAGTCAAGAGCACACCCAGAAAATGATAGTGTATATCTAAGTCTGGTGTGTTTTGTGGTTAACATCTCTCTGACATAACCTTAGATAGTGCAGGTGGTTTTTCTTCTTATGGGCAAAATTCTAAATATGGTATGTACTTTCCAGAGGCTGTGGTTTGAAAGGAGAGTAATGATGGTCAGTTGCATAATTACAGGTATGATGATGAAGCTTATAAGAAGAACTGTCCCTGTTGAATCTCTTAGAAGTTTTCAATTAAGAGGGATCTAGTAAGGAAGACATGTAAATGTTTAGAAGTCATTTAATGATTTTCCTTCACCTTTGTTTTGCTTCATAATCAGATGACACGATCTTTTGGAAGGCAAGGAAAACATCTAGACACACATATATCTTTTTTATATAATAATAAGAAATGCACTGGGGAAGACTTGTTTTTAATTAGATCCTCACACTATGGGTCCTTCCTATTAATGTGGTTTCTGATCCTTTCAATATGTAATGACTCAGTATTGAAAGTGATATGAATGGTGCATGATTTCTATGGTGATCTTTACTAAAGTAAAGGTTTATAAGTACACATATCTTGGTGGCTGTGCTACATAAATAGATCTGAGACAAGTAAAAGAACAGTGACCTGGAATACACCTGGTATAAAAATTTGAATCTACAAGGACAGGGCAACATCCTCTTCATTATAAGGAAGACATTGGTTAAAATGGCGGGATGAGCCTAATATCAAGTTCTCTTCTCTCCAGTTCTCATAGAGTGATATAGAGACCATATTAAAAAGAAAACATCCAATCAGCATTGCAAATAAGGAATGGGTAACAGATAAATGCAACCCATTTGCAGCTGGGGAACATCTGCCAGCTATAATGGGAATGGTCTAGTGTGTTAGAAGCTATCAGAATGGATACAATCTACCCTCTTGAGAATAAGTATGTAAGACAGCAGCACCAGGACACTGCAAGCAAACGCTCGTTTAGGAGAGGCTCTGAGATTCCTCCCTAAGCTATTCCACCTGTTCCAGAGAGGCTTCTTGATCAAGATGGTAGACTGAACCTTTCCTTTCCTTTCCTCCCAAGATTTCATTGATATGACAGTGAATGTATAGGAATAAGAACCAATCTATGTAAATGCTGAAAACAATCTAAGTGCCATCACTTTGACAAATATTTAGAAAGTAGAAAATATCTTAGTGTTCTCACCCGTGGATAACACAGGGCATAGGAAATAGTAAACTGCAGCTTGCAATACACAAAAGCCGAGAGTCATTGGAAGTGAGAAGTGATTTCACATGTATAAAGGCTTCATGCTCTGAGTCAGCAAACACAGAGACAGGGATGGGCTATGGGTTGTCAATCAGGATGGTCAACTAGAGGATTGGGTACAGGACAGGTAGACTAAAAGGTTTTGCCACTATCCCCATAAATGGCTCTCTGAATAGATCAGAAGATTTGCCTGAGAAAGGACGTTGGTGTGAGTATTGAATCTAGGTAGGGAGGCAGTGTAGAATATGGGGAGAATGGGCTCTCTTGGGGAATGGAAGCAGAAAAGGAATAGCAGCTTTCTCCAGCAGTGAAATACACCAAAGTATTATATCCTCGGAGTAGAGTCCTTCATCACTTTGGCAATTGTGGGGGTTCTGACTCAGGCTGCCTATACCTCCCCATGAACTGCATATTCAGAGCCCAGAGGTTGCCATCCCACTGAAGAGAGGCCATGTTGGGTAAACACACCAACAAAACTGCAAAGGAACCCCACTCCTAATACCAATACTAATCAAATCAACTCTGCATTTGTTAATTATTTATGGTAAATCAAAGATCACCAGATACTTGTGGAAAACAAAAGAATGAAAGAGGGGAGGCAGAAGAAAGAGGAAGAATAAAACAATGTAAAGAACAGAAGAGAATGTAAAAATTCTGTGATATTTTAAATAATATTTCATCTAAAAATATAGGAAATAAAAAAATTAATGTATATTAAAATATTTTATCAAATTAAAATAATAGAATACCATCATTTGTTTGGCAATGCATAAATCTTTATATGATCATATAATTTAAGTGCAGATATTTTGTTTTGTTTTTTTCATGTTTAGAATCAACGGATAGTCAAAGCACTCAAATCTTAACTTGTTGCAGAACAAAAAATGCAAATATTGATCCTGATAGCATAGAAATAGGTGTGTAGCTGACTGATATTGAGAGTAGACAGCAGGGATAAGTGGTAGAGAAAAATTTGGAAGCTCTAATTTTATCTTACATAGTCTAGAATCAATGGCTAACCCTCGTATATTTTTGAAAGTTATGAAAAACAATATAACATAACTAGAAGTTAATTAACATATCTCAGGAAATGGACAGAGAGTTTGAGTAAAAGTGCTCTCAACTGCTCATCTTTTATGAAGTGAACTATTTTATACCTTCTAAAATTGATTGATTCAGGAAGAGATAAGCAAGTGTGTTTGTCAGAATTGCAGCAGTAATCACCAGAAGAACTCAAACTAGAAATATAAAGTGGTTAGCACTTAGGCTGAGACTAGAGATGAATAGAAAGAGGGGACCTTTTATTTATTTTTATTTGTACCCTTCTTAGGAGTTCTTTTTTTTTAAACATATGTATATGTCTTGACTTTGTAAATAAATAGCAAATATTGTTAAATAAGCTAAGATAATACAAAAGAAACTCCTAAGTTTATGAAACTATCATAATGATAATACAAAAAGCTAACAGAGAAGAAAATGATAAACTTTTAATTTCATGAACTTATAAATAGTGGTGCAAATAAATGTTAATAAAACAGATTTGGTAGTTAAGTAAAAGATTGATGTGACTCACCAAAAGAGAGTTTATTCCCACAACACAAGGATATCTCAACATCAGGAAATCAATTCATACAATTGCACATATTAACAGATCAATTCAGAAAAAAGCCACAGTCATCTGAATAGACAGAAAATTCAACATTCTTTCCTGATTAATAAAACCTATAGTGAAATATAAATAGAAGTATACATTTTAACATGATAAAAGTAGTTAACACATGTATGACAAAATTTAACTCCTTCATATATAAAGTGCTTTTATAAAGCAAAAAGAAAAAGATACACCCAATAGAAAAATAATACTAGGACGAAAATCACAAATCAGTTATCCTCCAACCATTGAAAAAAATGTCAAAATAAACAGTTTAAGATATGATATTGGCAATGATTAAAATGCTTATACTCAGTATTGGTGAGGTTGAACTAAATGGGCTCTCTTCTCTGGCTGGAAGTTTCATACATTGATAAAATAATTCAGGAAGGTAATTTTTCAATATATTAAAAAGCATTAAAAGTACATAGACCCTTTGATATAGAAGTTCCATTTTCAGGAGTTATATCTAAAAATATCACAACATAAGTGCTCACAAAATTTAGCAACAGGATTAATTATCAAAACATTATGTTTTATAATGGAAAAATAGAAATGAATCAAATGTCCATCACTAGAAAATAGTTACAAAAATTATGATTAATCCACATAATACTATTCAACCATCAAAATTAGTGTTGCACATGAATACTTATTCATATGGAAGATGTTTAAGATGAATTAAGTGATAAAAGCAACTCTTGAAACAATGTAACAGTATAATCTTGTTTGGTTTAAAATTATCTATCTACATCAATCATTTATCTATCTATTTACCTACCTACCTATCTGAAAAAGGTGGAAAGACTATCATGATGTTAATGTTAATTATCATCCATAGGTGTTTTAAAATTTTTTATTGTTTATTATTATTGGGCATTATATATTTTGTATTATTTTTTCTCTTCAAAAAGTAAAGTGTTGCTTTTGCAAGAAAAAAAGCAAACATTATTTTAAGGTAAAAGTATATGTATATATATATTTTTTTTCTCTCTTTGTGTAAAAAATGCAAAAGGTGTAATATGCTTTTTTAAAAATGAATCTTATAATTCAATTAGAATATGAACAAAATAGAAAACTGGCTGTAGGAAATTAACAAAATAAAAACCATTAATGACCTGGGAACAAGAAAAATTTGACCTCACTAGTAATTTAAAAAATGAAATTAAAAAGAGATTCTCTTTTTTTAATAACCAGACAAAAGTTCTCTAAAAAACAGAGAATTAATTCTGCATAGTAGCAAATGTTTAGGCTATGAGATCTCTTGTACAATGCAGAGATAGGAGTGATATTTCTAGTGAATATGAAGCTATATAACAAAAGTGTTAATATTGTGCACATAATTTGGCCCAGATATTTCCTTTCTCAGAATTTTCATAAAGAGAAATGTGGACATTCACAAATAAGGATGATTGTTACAGTATTGTTTGTAATGATGAAAATTAGAAAAAGTGTAAATGTTCAAAAATAAAAGATTGATTAAATTACAATATCTTCACAAAATGGAATATTCAGAAATTAAATTGGATTTGTAGAAGAATATTTAATGACATGGAAAAGGTTCATAATAGACTATAAAGTAAAGAAGAAGTATTCTTTTTCTGCTCTACCACAATAAAAGAGAATATGTTTTTGGTGTCATGTGCAAAATACTCTGGTATCTTGCCATGTCTGGTATCTGACCACTTAAAATGACTGCAGATGCCTTGCTGATGTCTACCCTGGCTCTTGGTAACAGTGGCACTGTGAGTATCTCTCTTTCTTCTCCCTTTTTGAATTTATATAATGATTCTAATATGGGAAAAATCTTTATTAAAAAAAGGAAACAATACTGGTAAACAATGCATCCATATTCCTGTGATCCAGAACATTAGTGTGAGTTCTATGGTAATAAGTTAGTGATCTTCACTTGAAAATGCAATTAGAACTCATGAAAAAATAAACACGCCATCATTGTACATTTTGGTTAACTTAACAATGCTAAAATAGACATTTTTTGTTATTCATTAAAAAGCCTTGGATAGGAAATTAATAGAATAAGGGCTATAGTGTGTACTTTGAAACTACTTGCAGATTTCAAATCACTTCCACAGAGTTATATACGTAACTATAAATGTACGAAGGCACCACAATATGGTGGTTGAGAAGTTGGCCTTTTTTGGTCAAAAACTAAGGCTCTGTTGCTCTTTGTGCTTGGGCCAGTTACACAGTAGTCTCTCTATGACTATTTCCTCACCTAAAAAATGGGCATAATGATAGTACCAACATCACAGGGATGTTCTGATTTTTAAGTTCATATGTTTAAAGGCCTTAGAATATGCATGGTAATCTTTCAATAAACACTAGTTGTTATTACAAAATTATTATGGCTGTTACTATATTTCCTGTTGGCCTGACTTCCATGTCTTTCTTTTACAATAAAACTTTAGCAGCTGGGAAAACCCAAGTCCCTCTTTGAGATTTGCAGAGCATATGTGACATGCATATGTAAACCATCCAAAATATGTCATGGATATCTACACTAAAGTTCTAGACTGGCTGGTGGCCCTCTCTGAACTTTTTTGCTTTGTTGGCTTCTGTTTTGGACTTATGCTGCAACTTCATTTCATCTAGCCCTTTCGATGACAGTATCAATTTTGGACTTCCAATCATGACTTTCATCTCTTTGACTCTGTAGGTCTCAATCGTAAGTTCTGACTTCCCTATTTATGAATAAGAACCATGAATGACTGCCCTCTTACTGTCGTTGTAGCCTATGGGATCTGCTCAGGCCTGAAATGAGAGGAAGTTCTGATAATAGACTGGTGAGCTTGGGTAACTGGCTGACGGGCTGAAGGGAAGAGGATGTGAGCAGGAGGATTTTAGGAAGTAAAACTGATAGAATCTTGGGGATGAAGGAGAGGACAAAGCCTGGGGTAATTTCCACATTTTTGTCTTGGTTGCCTAGAGAGACTCTGAACAAGGAATGGCAGGTTTCCCAGCAAAGATATCAAGTTGTTGCAATAGGAAGATTTGGGGATTTCTGGTAGAGATTTCCAGTTGACAGCTGAAAATCTGTTTTCAAAAATTAGACTATTTCTCTATTGCCCTAACTACTAATTAGTTTGAATTAAAGAGAGCTGATGTAGAGTAGACAGACTGCTATTTTCTCTTCCCTGTTTATTTGTCAGAAGAATTAGGATTCGTGCTGTAGCAGGAATAAACTCATATCATTTATGTTGGACTTAGATGAAGTTATATCGTGTGGGGCTCCACTGAGAAATATGAAGCTCCAGGAATCCGAGTTCCAGAGGTTTTTTTAAAAATCATAAAATACAACAAGATATGTTAATATATCATGCAAAAAGTTGTTAAGCAGCACTATATTCTATAGCCAATAGAATTGGTTTATAAAAGGAAAAAAATGACATAATGCACAAAAACATTAGATTTGAAATAATGTGGAGCCACAAGAGCATCTTGTGAAATCCCATATAATAAACTATGGTTAAGCGGCTTAAAACTATGGCAGCAAAATTAATAGATAACAAATTTGAAATGTGTGGCTTCAAAGGCAAATACAGAGGAAAATGATAATACTAATCCTTTGCAAAGGCATATATGTATATATATATCTACAGTGTCAGTTAAAATATTATTTCTTCCATGGTGTATTGTATATATGAAATAAAAGGGAAAATATAGCTAAATAACTGAAAAAGGATAGAATGGTTAGAAGGAGGAAGAAATAAAGCTTAAAGGAAAGGAAAAGGTGCTAATAAATTATCAAAGAAGAGGGTGAATCGATAACATACAGAAATTGTTTTTCAGAAAAATTGGAGGAATAAAATTAGCAGATTAAATTTGTGACAAGTGCACACAAAGAAAAAACTTGTGAAGGAGAAGCACAAAGACAGAAAAGCAAACTCAAAACCACAGTAAGAATATAGCCTTGCTGATTTGTCATTTTATTCCCTAGAAACTCTCTACCAATAAAGTATAAGCACAACTCGGTAGACTACAAACAAATATAAAACTATGCATTCAATGCAAGAAAGAAATTTAACAAAAAACTGACACCCATCTTTGGGTGGGGAGAGAATGAACGGTTTTTTGTTCTTCTTAGTTTTCTATACTTTACCTAAAGGTCTTACATGAAGATATGCACAGGGAATTAACTCTATTAAAAAACGAAGCTCTGAGGCCCATTTCAAATTAAAATTTAATTCAGCAGAACCTTGCTCTGTGGCCAGCTACTGCGGGAACTGAACAGAATGCCATTCTTCTCTGTACGATGTGTGTTGCAAACTTTCCCCATGAGGAAGAACTTATCTCCTGTTATCTGACACATTTCCTAGCCTGTGTTTCCAATCCCCGACTTGCAGTGGGTCTGTCTGCCACATGGGTTGTGCAATGTCTTTGCTTTTCCGGGGGGAAAAGACAACAGGCTATTCATGTCTACTATTTTTCTTTCCTCTCCGGGTCTCGCCAGGCCTCTGGTCCAGGCTTCCTCTAGCTCCCAGAGTCTGAGAGGAGACGGCAGCATTTTATTTGAACATCTCCGACCTCAGACACTCACGGTTCCCTCTGCCCGCTCACACATGCGTTCCAGAATCCGGTGTATACTGGCGAAACTGGGTCTGTCTGCGGGCACCTTGCTCCAGCACAGACGCATGAGATTGTACAGCTCCAGCGGGCAGTTCTCGGGGCAGGAGAGGATGTTGCCGTCTCGCACGTAGTAAATGACCTCTTCGTGGGCCATCCCGTAGTAGGGCTGCAGGCCGTAGGAGAAGATCTCCCAGAGGACCACCCCGTAGGCCCACACGTCCGACTCGGTGGTGTAGCGGTTATAGAAAATGGACTCCGGTGGCATCCAACGGATAGGGATAGCGTCGTTCTCATTAGCTTTGTAGTAGTCTGCTGAGTAGATGTTCCTGGAGAGGCCGAAGTCAGCGATTTTGACCACCATGCTCTCACCCACGAGGCAGTTCCTGGTGGCCAAATCCCGGTGGACAAACTTGCGCTCCGAGAGGTAAGCCATGCCGGCTGCCACCTGCCGGGCGATGCAAAGCTGCTCGGCGCAGGACAGGGGTGGGGGGCCGCGGCTGGAGACCTGAGCTCCAGTAGACAAGTCACTGTGACTCAGGCTGCACATGGTGTGAGGGGACATGCTGCGGAGGAACTCGTTGAGGTCCCCGTAGGCCATGTATTCAAAGAGCAGACACATGGGCTTCCCGACGGCACATACACCTGGAACCAGAAGAGCATCCTCCGTTAGCCTTGGTTTCTCCAATGTACCTTTTAAGATTCAGCTTATTCGTCACTCTCCCTAGGGTGCCTCAGCTCCTGACCTGCCCAGGATCAGTTAGAGTTTCCTTCTACCTTCCTTTAACATAGTGCCTCCCATCCTATTTTATAATCATTTGTTTATTTGAGGTTTCTTTTCAACATTTTAACACATTGAAAGGAGACATTATGTCTTATTTTTCTTTAACTTCCCCACCTCTGCCACGCGTCTGGCAAAGTTGGAGCTCGATAAAGTCTGGTGAATGAATTTATGAATGGATGCTTGCTCTGGGTATGTAATGGAATTGCTCTGTGTTTCTGTTTACTTCTCTGGAGAATGATAATAAGGAAGATGTTGTATAAGGTTTGGAAAGAATAACAAAAACAATCCAAGATTCTTAGATGAAGTATTTAGGTTGCTGCAGTAAAACATTTTGATATTTAGGTTTACACTGTTCATTCTACAAAGAAAAAAATGTAAATATCAATAGTCTTAGATTTAATACCAGGAGGGCATTTGCAAATCTTTAAATCTTGATATATTTGAGAAAGAAACTGGAGAACCTGCTTGGAATATTAGATCAGATGGGCACAATTTCACATCACCTCAAAAATAGATTATTATATCTATTATTTTTTCAGGCAAAATTTAGAAGTCTGTTTGAAAAAGAGAAGAAATAAGGAATACTGTTATCTTGGCTTATTTATTTTGGTGTTAGTTTTTACTTCCAGAGACTTTAGCAATCAGCATATTTATAAATAATAAGGGGAAAATTAGAGAAATGTTAGCTGAGTCATACTTACAGATTTCTTCTTCACAATCCTCTTTGGATCATCTTTAGTTAACAGGGATTTATCTATCTCATCAACTGACTTTACCACTGCTTTGCTGGTTGAGTTGACTTAAAAAGATTTTCTTATCTTGGAAAAAAATAGTAACATATTTCTCTGAGATATGTTACTCAGAGAAAAAATCTTTTTTGAACTGAGGTTATTTAATGAAATGTTCCACTCTTTGATACAGAAAATATTATATGGAAGATTTCTATTTTGATGGTTATGAACAATTACATATACATATAATTTATATGTAAAAATATATATACACACACATATATATGAGCTTGAAATGTCTTATATATTGTAATAACTCTAACCCAACTCTCAGTTGGGACTTCAAAGTGGAATAAAATTCTTGAGGGGAAGGACTGTTTTATTTACTCTTGTAATCTCAGGCCTAATACTATACATGGCTCACTGTGGGTTTTCAATAAATGTTGATGGATGGAAGGATGAATGGTAAAATGGATGGATGGATAGATGGATTTAAAGTCTAGTGGATGGATAAACTTAAAGATGGATGGGTAGATGGTTAAGTGTAAGAAAATCTCATGCCTAGTCCAAGCCGTATCTTGAAACTTCAGCATGACATTTCAACAAATCATCTCACCTCATTGTTCTACTGTTTTCTCAACTGCCAGAATATTGAGTAACAGTCTGTGATCTCTAATGGCTATTCCTATTCTAAAATTCTGCATATCTCTGTATTCATATCTATTTTCTCCAATTTATAAAACCATTATACATTAGGATTTCAATAAAAGGGAATCAATTTTTAAGATACATGTTCAGTAAGTACATAATATTTCAAATGTGTAAAACAAAGCAAATTTCTTTTATTAGAAGTGAATATTATGGATTTTTCCAATTCCCCTTCCTTCCACTATTGTCATCTTATTTAAATGGTACTGATATCCAAGAAACTGCAAGAGTAGAGGAATCACATGCACGAATGATTACTGTCTATGCATGCTCAAATAAAAAACAGACCCTGTGTTCATAGGACATGGAAATGACATTTAGATATGGCATTTAATAAATGGTAATATAAGTCTGAGTTCTTGTTGGGCAATAAAAATGATAGAAAACTCTCAGTAGTGATGTATAAACATGATACCACAGTAACCATAAATTTGTAAATCGTACATAGTTTGTGTTTGAATCAATCTCAGGAATTCAGAATGTTAGGAAATTGCCAATACTTATATATGAATGCAGAATCAACACTTTAAGAAACAATAAAAATTATTCCTCAACAGGAAAATTTCTCAGTTTGGTGCTCATTGCAGATCATTGTCAAAGGTTTTCAAATTACACAAAATTCAAAAAGCAGTACCTATCTCTTCAGTATCTTGCTCAAGCTCTAGCACCATATTTTCTATGCCTGATAGATGTTAAACAGGCATCTCAAAACCAGTGTGATAGGAGGGACTCGGCGTTCTTCATGAATCTTCAACTCTTCCTGGTATTTCTAGCTCACAATGTTTGGGTAAGTGTTTAAGACAGAGAGCCAGAAATAAAGCAGCTAGTTTAAAAAGCCTTATCAGGTGTGGTTTTGTGAAAGTTGAGTTTGAAGTAGCTATCAACATCCAGCAAGCAGCAGACAGTTTGTATCTGAAGGTTAGAAAAGAAAGTAGGGTGGAGATTTTGATTTTTGATTATCAAAATATACGGGGAGGGCGGGAGTTACCCAAGAAGAGTGTAGAGTGAAAAGAAGGACAGAAACTATGGTTGCATTAACTCTTGGGTAGGGGTGGAGGTAGGGCAGTGGAAGAAGAGCCCTTGACCAAAACTAAGGGAGGAAGAGAGCAATGAAGAGAGACGGGAAATAGAAGTTTCATGGAGGAGGCCAGCCTATAGTGTGAAATCCTGCAATAAATTGTTTGGGATGAAGGCTGAGAAGAGACTATTTTATTGAAGTAGAAATTGCTTGATGATCTTGAAAAATATATGTTTAATGGATTAGTGAATAAATGTATAATATTTGAGAAAAAATAAGTGTGGAGGGGCAGAAGCTGAATTCAGATTGTCGTGTTATGAGGAATGAATAAATGAATGTTTGGGAGTTGAGGAAGTAGAATGTTTTCAAGATGAATTGCTCTGTACTGAATAACTTTTATTCATTTATTCAACAAATATTTATATATTGCCTACAACGTGCCAGAAACTGTTGAAGATGTATCGTGATTCTTGATTTTAACATCCATGTAGATTGCTTCCAATATCTTGCCCTCTAAGTTACTTGACTTCCTTTCCTTGTGACCCCTACCCAACTTCAGTCACTCATTCTCCCTGTCATAGTCCTCCTGTGTCTTCCTCAACTCAGTCAGTGGCACCTCCCCTCTTTCAGCTGCACAGCAAAAACCCTTGGTACTATCCTTGACTTCTTTCTTTTTTTGCACATCTCACATTTCGTCTGTCAGTAAATTATTTGTCTCTACCTTTCAATGACAAGTAGAACTTGATCATTTCTCATTATCCTCCCCACCGTCACTTGGTCCAGGCTACTATCTTCCCTTTCTGTACCGTTGCAATACCTGTTTACTGTCTCCCTTCTTTCATTGCTTCCCTTCAGATTATGCTCAGGAAAGCAACCAGAGAAGTTCTGAAAAAATGTGAGTCATGACATGCCATGTCACTTCCATTTGCTTCCCATTTTACTCAGAGTAAAAGCCAATGTTTTTCATAAGGCCGGGCGGGATCTGCCCACCTCTCTGATCTCATCTTTGAGACCTCTCCCCTCTTTCACTCTGCTCCAGCCGCACTCACCTTCTTGCTATTACTCAAGCACACTACATATGCTGTTGTTGCAGGACCTTTGCAAATGCTTCTCATTCTCCTGGGAATGTTGTCCCAAGATATCCACATTGCTATTCCCTTATTTATCTTTGTCAGGTCTTTATATAAATGTCATATTTTCCCTAAAGTCTTCAACAATTTTAGCTTGCACTCTGA
>CM052443.1:110475567-110493129 GCA_028533085.1 Varecia variegata | reverse complement strand
TTGCAATTGTGAATTGTGCTGCTATAAACATTCAGATGCAGATGTCTTTTTTATAGAATATCTTTTGTTCTTTTGGGTAGATGCCCAATAATGGGATTGCTGGATCAAATGGTAGGTCTACTTGTATCTGTTTACGGTATCTCCAGATTGCTTTCCACAGAAGTTGCACTAGTTTGCAGTCCCACCAGCAGTGTATAAGTGTTCCTATCTCTCTGCATCCACACCAACATTTATTGTTTTGGGACTTTTTGATAAAGGCCATTCTCACTGGAGATAAGTGATATCTCATTGTGGTTTTGATTTGCATTTCCCTGATGATTAGAGATGTTGAGCATTTTTTCATATGTTTGTGGGCCATTGTTCTGTCTTCTTTTGAAAAGTTTCTGTTCGTGTCCTTTGCCCACTTTTTGATAGGGTTGTTTGATTTTTTTCTTGCTGATTTTCCTGAGTTCTAAATAGATTCTAGTTTTCAGCCCTTTACTGAATGTGTAGCATGCGAAAATTTTTTCCCATTCTGTAAGTTGTCTGTTTGTTCTCGTGACAGTTTCTTTGGCTGTGCAGAAACTTTTTAATTTGATCAGGTCCCATTTATTTATTTTTGTTGCTATTTTGTTGCTATTAATTTTGTTGCTATTATTGTTGTTGCTATGATTGCCTTTGGGGTCTTCTTCATAAATTCTTTGCCTAGGCCAATGTCTATTAGAGTTTTTCCCACATTTTCTTCTAGAATTCTAATAGTTTCACACCTTAGGTTTAACTCTGTTACCCACCATGATTTGATTTTTGTGAGAGGTGAAAGGTGTGGGTCCTGTTTCAGTCTTCTACACGTGGCTATCCAGTTTTCCCAGAACCATTTATTGACTAAGAATTCTTTTCCCCAGTGTATGTTTTTGTCTGCTTTGTCAAAGATTAGATGGCTATATGAGGATGGTTTTATATCTGGGTTCTCAGTTCTGTTGCACTGGTCAATGTCCCTGTTCTTGTGCCAATACCAAGCTGATTTAATAACTATGGCCTTGTAGTATAGTTTGAAGTCTGGAAAATTAATACCTCCCATTTTGTTCTTATTGCCTAAAATTGCTTTTGCTAAATGGGGTCTTCTCTGGTTCCATATGAAGTGTAAAATTATTTTTTCTATATCTGTGAAAAATGATGTTGGTAATTTAATAGGGATTGCATTGAATCTGTAGATCACTTTGGGTAGTATAGACATTTTAACAGTGTTGATTCTGCCAACCCATGAGCATGGTTTGATTTTCCACCTGTTTATGTCCTCTGCTATTTCCTTCCTCAGTGTTTCATAGTTCTCACTGTAGAGGTCTTTTACCTCCTTAAATATATTCCTAGGTACTTTATTTTCTTTGTTGCTATTGTGAAGGGTATTGAGTCTTTGATTTGGTTCTCAGTTTGACTGTTATTGGCGTACATGAATGCCTCTGATTTGTGTGTATTGATTTTATATCCTGAGACTTTACTGAATTCATTTATCAATTCCAGGAGTCTCTTGGTTGAATCCTTGGGGTTTTCTAGATATAATATTATATCATCAGCAAAGAGTGAGAGTTTAATCTCTTCTGCCCCCATTTGGACACCCTTAATTCTGTTCTCTTTCCTGATTGCTCTCGCAAGGACTTCCAGCACTATGTTGAATAGAAGTGGAGATAGTGGGCAACCTTGTCTGGTTCTAGTTCTAAGTGGGAATGCTTTCAATTTTTCCCCATTCAGTATGATGGCTGTGGGTTTGTCATATATGGTTTGTATCATTTTTAGGTAGGCCCTCTCTATGCCTATTTTGTTAAGCGTTCTTATCATAAAAGGGTATTGAATTTTGTCAAATGCTTTTTTCTGCATCTATTGAGAGAATCATATGGTCTTTGTTTTTCCTTCTATTTATGTGGTGAATTACATTTATAGATTTGGATATGTTGAACCATCCCTGCATCTCTGGGATGAAGCTCACTTGGTCATGGTGGATTATTTTCTTGAAAAGCACCTGGATTCAGTTTGCTAGGATTTTGTTGAGAATTTTTGCATCTATATTCATAAGGGATATTAGTCTGTAGTTTTCTTTTTTTGTTGAGTCCTTTCCTAGTTTTGGTATCAGGGTTATGTTGGCTGAGAAAATGTGTTGGGGGGGATTCCATCCTTCTCAATGTTGTGGAATAGCTTCTGCAGGATAGGTACCCGTTCTTCTTTGTAGGTGTGGTAAAATTCAGGTGTGAAACCATCTGGTCTGGGACTTTT
Organism: Varecia variegata; assembly: GCA_028533085.1. Lineage (NCBI taxonomy): Eukaryota > Metazoa > Chordata > Mammalia > Primates > Lemuridae > Varecia > Varecia variegata. The sequence continues at coordinate 110,490,885 of CM052443.1, read as the reverse complement.
CTTTTTAGGAAGGTTTTTTTATTGCTGTTTCAATTTCAGGTCTTGATATTGGTCTGTTCAGGAATTCTATTTCTTCCTGGTTGAGCCTAGGTAGGCTGTGTGTTTCTAAAAATTTGTCCATTTCCTCCACATTTTCCAGTTTGTGTGCATAAAGGTTTTTGTAGTATTCATAGATGATATCTTGTATCTCCATGGCATCAGTTGTAATTTCTCCTTTCATGTTCCTGATGGAGCTTATTAGAGAATTTTCTTTTCTGTTCTTAGTCTAGCCAAAGGTGTGTCAATTTTGTTGATCTTTTCAAAGAACCAACTTTTTGTTTTATTAATCTTCTGTATAGTTTTCCTGTTGTCAATTTCATTTAGTTCTGATTTGATCTTATTAATTTCACTTCTTCTGCTGGGTTTGGGGTCAGTCTGTTCTTCTTTCTCCAGCTCTTTGAGTCGATTCATTAGGTTGTTTATTTGTGATCTGTCTTTTGGATGTAGGCATTTATGGAAATAAACTTTCCTCTTAGGAATGCTTTGGCTGTGTCCCACAGATTTTGATAACTTGTGTCTCCTTTGTCATTTAGTTCAAAGAATCTTTTGATTTCCTCATTTATGAAATAATCATTCAGGAGAAGGTTGTTTAGCTTCCACAACTTTGAGTAGAAATGAGAGTTTGTTAGGGTTGATTTCTACTTTTATTCCACTGTGATCTGAGAAGATGCATTGTATAATTTCTATTTTTTAAAATTTTTTAAGAGATGCTTTGGGTCCTAGGATATGATCAATCTTAGAGAATGTCCCATGAGCTGATGAGATGAATGTATATTCAGTGGATTTTGGATAGAATGTCCTGTAAATGTCAGTTTGGCCCATTTATTCTAGAGTTACTTTTAAGTCCATTATTTCTTTGTTTATTTTCTGTTTGGACGATCTGTCCTGTGCTGTCACAGTGAGGTGTTGAAGTCTCCAGCTATTATGGTGTTGCTGTTTATCATTTTGTTTAGATCAAGTAGGGTATGCTTTATGAATCTGGGTGCACCTAAGTTGGGTGCATACATATTTAGAATTGTTATGTTTTCTTGATGAACTGTACCCTTCACCATTATATAGTGACCATCTTTGTCTTTCATTACTTTTGTTGATTTAAAAACTAAGTTATCTGAAATCAAAACTGCCACACCAGCCTTCTTTTGGTTTCCATTTGCTTAAAACATCCTTTTTCACCCCTTTACTTTCAGTCTAAATGTATCCTTGCAGGTTAGATGTGTTTCCTGAAGACACCAGATACTTGGCTTGAATTTTTTTATCCATTGGGCCAGCCCATGTCTCTTGAGTGGGGAGTTCAAGCCATTCACATTTATTGAGAGAACTGATAGGTGGGGCAAATTTCTGTTCATCCTATTGGGTAGAACTTCATTGCTTTGTTTTCTCTCTTGAGCCATTGTGGTATCTTGCCTTTGATCTTTAGCTTTTGAGTGGTTTTATATTCATGAGTGTTTATTGCATTGATCTGTGTGCAACTCTGTTTTAAGTACTTCTTGGAGGGCTGGTCTTATCTTTGTGAATTCCCTCAGTTTTTGCTTATCTGAGAATGTCTTAATTTCTCCTTCGTATACAAAACTTAGTTTTGGTGGGTACAAGATTCTAGGCTGGGCATTACTCTGTTTCAGAAGAGTGAGAATGGGGCCCCAGACTCTTCTTGCTTGTAAGGTTTCAGTTGAGAAGTCTGGCGTTATTCAGATGGGTTTTCCTTTATGTTACTTGTTTCTTTTTCTTTGCGGCTCATAGAGGGGCCTCTTTAGTGGATATTTTGGTCAGTCTGATGACTGCATGACGTGGTATCTTCCTATTTGCAATAAATCTCTCAGGGGTCCTTTGGGCTTCTTGTACCTGTATATCTAGATTGTTAGCAAAGCCTGGGAAATTTTCCTCTATTATATCTTCAAATAGCTTATCCAACCCTTGTATATTATCTTCTTCACATAATCCCACATTTCTTGCAGGCTTTGCTCTTTTCTCTTATTTCTCTGCTCTATCTCTGTGACTGACTTATTTAATTGGAAAGTGTTATCTTCAGTCTCTGAGATTCTTTCTTCTGTTTGATCTGCCCTGCTCTTGAGGTTTTCCACTGTGTTTTGTAGTTCCCTGAATAAATTCATTTCCAAGAATTTGGTTTGATTTTTCTTTAATATTTCAATTTCTTTAGTAAATTTATCTTCCAAGTCTTGGATTTTGTGTGTGTGTGTGTGGTTTCTTTGTATTGGTTATCCATTTTTCCTGCATATCGAGTTTTCTTACAATCCATGTTTGAAATTCTTCTTCTGTAATTTTAGCGTTCTGAATTTGGTTAATGTCCATTGCTAGAGAGCTGGTGTTCCTCTTTGGGGGTGTGTTTTCCATTTGATTCTTCATATTTCCAGAGTTCTTTCGCTGAGTCCTTCCCATCTGGATCAGCCATTGCTTTCCACCTTTCAGTTTTCGTTTGGGAAGTAACACACCACATGTACAGGCTCTGTTCCAGTAGATGCTGTAGGAGCAGGCCGATCGCAGCTGCTGCCTACCAGCCTGGATGTGGGCACTTCTATGGTTGCTTGATCTGCCACCAGAGAGAGCTGCTACTATGTTGTTCAGGGTTCTTCTACCACAGTTGGGAGGCTGCTCCTGGTGGGAGGCGTTACTTGGGGAGCCTGTTTTGGCCTCTTGCCAGGGTTTTTGTTCCCTGACCGTGGATCCCACTGTTGGCAGCCAACTGGAAGAAGGAATCCAGCCCCAGAGTTTTGAGCTTACCAGATAACCTAAACCGGTCTGACAAGCGAAGTCACTGGGCTGTCGACTTTTGATCTGCACCAAGGCCCCACAGATTCACGCTAGTTGCAGAGTGAGAGTAGCTTTTCTCATCTCTTTCTACCTCCAGAGGTGGCGCCTTCCACTTTCGGCATGAAAGATGCTGGCTAGGGGGAGTGGGTGGTGCCACAGTCCACCCAGCGCCCCAGTGCCTGTAAGTCCCACAGAAGTTAGCTTCCCATGACTAGGGAAGCTCTCAGAGTTCACACATCAAAACAGGTCTGGCTAGTTGACCGTAGGTCCTGTAAGGGCAGAGCTTGTCAGGAGAGTCCCCGGGCTGGGGGAAGGGAGGCGCCCAACACACCATAGCGGCTGAGTTATGGATCCTGAAAATGGCGACACCCCCCGCAGAGTGCTAGCACTGGGGGCGACTGATCAGGAGTTGGCAGGTGCCGGGGCCGGGGGCTGAGTCATCAGGATGCCCCCTTGTCTCTTTTATGTCACCCTCCCACAATCTCACACCTGTCCAACAGGAGCTCTTGCTCTTTTTGATCCACCTTAAGTGAGCCTATTAGCCTGCGGTGTTTTCCAGGTTAGAGTCCCCTATTTAGCGTTCACCTCAGTTGATCTGGACCCGCTGAGTGGCAGAGGCAAGTTACCTGTCTCCTAACTGCCTCCAGCTGTAGCCCAGACCAGTCCCTCCCCCACCCAGTGCAGTCCTGGCACAGAGCTCGGGGAGTTCAAGATGCTTCCCCCTATTGTCTCCTCTCCAAAATCCCACAGTGATTTTGCACCGACTTCAGGCAGATCCCTGTCTGAGTGGGTGTGGAGGTCAGTGGGGAAGCAGGACGTTCTCCGGTGGGTCTGATTCTACCTCACTCACTGGCCAGGCAGGTGCAGCCATCCCATGCTCTACTTTCTATTGTTTGTCTCACACTCTCCAAGTTTCGCAATCTTATCTCCTGTTCACCTTTTCTTTTTCCTGCTTTTTGTGTCCCATGCTGATTCTCTGCTGATTCACAATGCTGTTCTTGTGGGGGAGCGATCCACTCATGTGTAGCAGACCGAGATCTACGCCTCCCTCTCTGGGAGCAGGAATCCAGGAAGTTACCTCCACTCCACCATTTTTTCCCCCTGTGTGTTTATTTTTATTATCCATCTCTCCCAATAGAAAGTAAGCTCCATGAGAGCAGAGATTTTTGAAAGTTTTGTTCATTGGTGTATAATTAATACAAACTAAATATTTGTGAATATTTGTTGAATTTATGAATCTGTGAACGGATGGGAACACAGCAATGAACAAAAAAAATGTATAAATCACTGCCCTCATGGCATTCTAGTTAGGGGAAAAAGAGAAGAAAGAAAATAAACAAGCAAAATATATAAACTGTTCAACCTTGATAAATTCTGTGATGGAGAAGCAGTGTCAATGGAAGATTCTTTTCTGTGGGGACATTTTAAACATTTTTACAAATAATTAGGAAGCAACAAAGGCAGAGAAAAATTGAAGCGATGAAATTAAAGAGGAATAATCTATTAAATAGCAAATGACCTACAGGGTTGGGATAGACCTAGGTGAAGAGACTAACCATGAAAAGGAACAGAGATAACCCATTGATTAAGGAGTAAAGGAAGAAGCATAAATAAGTGAAATATAAAGGAAGAAAGACTTGGAAAGCCTCTGTTTTCTGATGAAATAAGTTGCCTTACTTGTATTTTCATACCTAAGAGTTTCACAATGTTAGGGTTGTCAAATTCTGCCATGAGGGCTGCCTCCCTCTGAAAGTCTGCTTGCATATCTGCTGAGGCTTCTTCTTTGAGCATCTTTACTGCCACCATAGTGAAAGGTTCGTAGGGAAGTAAGCCTGGAGCCCTGAGAGATAAATTTATTGAGAAAGAAACCGAAGATCAGAAACATTATACATGCCTACATTATATCCACCCACATTTATGCATGTCCCCCCATTCATGCAGCCTTTCCCAGAACCACAGAATCAAAGGAAGATGACAGCAGTAGGTCACACTTAAAACTCCTTGACTCCAATTGATAAAAATCACTCGAGTTATTTTCAACATAGATTAAGTTCTAAAAATGCATTATTTATATATTATTGGAATTCTAGAGTATATAGACCCAGTGGGATTATCATTGCCATCCTAACCCCCTAATCTTTGGCCAGAATCTAAATTTCTTAAAGGCAGGGACCATGGATTACTCATTTTTATATCCCCCATAGAGCCTAAGTTGGTGCCCTGCAAATTTTGGTTTTCAATAAGTGTTTGTGTGAAGTTTTCATTGTTCATGTAACTTCTATGCCAGAGACACCAAGAGTGAAGGCAAGGTTGTGTCTTGCCCAAGAGCACAAGGCCAAAGTCACAGTTGGTGGTTAAAACCAAGTTCACATTTTCTGGCCCAGCTATGTGTCTGTGGAGCTGCATCCATGCAGAGTCAGTATTTTATTCCAATTCACACAAAGGCAAATAGGCTAGTGTTGGCCCTAATACATATTCCTTTCTTGAACTCATTGTTTTCTATATTTTTGCATTATTTTTTCCTTTTCTGTTTTATTATTTCATGAGCATCTACTTAATATCTACACAATAAAAAAATGCAAGAAATTATTAAAAAACAATGCAAGAAATGATTAAAACCATGTGACAGATCCTTTTCTGAAAAGGAAATGTAATTGAACTATTACAATTTCTTGTCATTTGAACACTAAATAAATGAAGATACATTTAGATCTCCTATAAATTACTTCTTTTAAATGCAATAAAATATATTCTTACCATAAACACTCTTATTTTCCAGCAAAGAGAGGAAATTGTTAATATTCAAAGTATATTACACAACACAAATAAAGCTAATGATGTAAAGAATTAACTTATTTGAGAGTAACTATTATACATGGTATATATACATCAAGCGAATGGTCTGGTAACATATTTCAATGGAGAAATTTTTTTTCCATGGGTAAACTTTACCTTGCTTGAAAGACCCTTCCAAATGCTCCCTCTCCAATATCTCTCACATATTCAATGTTATTCCTTGGATACTCTAGGCTGAGAAGCTTGGGATTCAGAAGAAGTGGCATCCTCTGGTACATGGGGTTGGGATGAAGTCTGTCTAGCAAGAGCTCAGAAGGCAGTGTTGTGAGGGTTACTGCTGCTGATTCTCTGCAGGCAAGACAGGCAAGATCAATACTGAGCTCAGGGGCATTGTGCTCGGACTTAGATTCTAAGCAAGATGGCATTTAAGAAGAAGCAAGTCATACTAAGGCAGCCAAAGGTCCTTCAGTTTGAGAGCAATGACATATTTTGTTTGGTCTAAGGTACAATTACTCAGGAATTTTGTCACTATCCAAACAGGCAGTGGCAATGGAGCTGAGAGGGAAGATGCGGAGCAGGAATAGCCATTTCCTTCCAAATTATTGTTTAGATTCTATCTGTTGTGAAAGATTAACCTTATGACACACGATCCTATACAGAACATCACTGACACTTTTAAAGATCATGGTGGAGGTGCTTAATTTTAAAGTAGGGCTATGGATTCATTAAGAGACTGGCAGTGTTACACATATTCCTGATTCATTAAAAGACTGACAGCGTTACACATATTCCTCTTCCGATGTTAAATACGTAGGTTTCAAAATATTGCTACATGTGCTTAGCTTAAACTAGAAGCTCACCTTTTCTTATTTTTCCATTGTTTTCTTCTTCGGCAGCAATAAAGAGTAGTTATGGTAAGAAGCACAAATATCGCAAAGCTGGACATGATGGAGATTATTACAGTCATGGAGTACGTAGGAGAGACAGAGAAGGAAGAAGAGGAGGAGGAAGGCAAATTTGGAATGTCCACACTCGGCTTTGAGGACATCATTGGTGGGAATGCTGTAAATAAAAAGTAATTCTTTTCATTCATTCTCAAACTTTTTTGTATTCAAGCAATCAGTAAACTAAATTTAATTTTAAGAATATATATGTATCCAGTTCTCTCTGGTTATATATTTACAAAGTCCAGTTGTAAGAATTCAGTGAGACCTTGTTGTAAGTAAATCCAGCTTATAGAATCATAGAATTATAAAGATGAGACTCAGGGAGAAGAAATAGTTTTTTTCTAAGATAAATGCAGATCCTGGGCTAGTGTTCTTTATACTGCATCATATTGTTCATGACCTGACAATAATTACAAAAATTATTAAATAAAATATTTTCATGTAATTATATTGTCTAGAGCTGAGCTTTTATACACATTGACTGTCAGTTTACAAACAATAGAAATAATGGAAGATGAATAATGAAAATATTAAGACATGAACAGAAGTTAATTCATCTAAAAATTGAAGTCTGAATGATTATATAATTCATTAGTTACACACACACTCTCTCTCTCTTTATGGTTTCATTTGTGTACACAATGGTACCTGGTAATTATAGACAAATGAGTTTTGGACGCAAAGCATATATTCATCTAAATGTTGACAAAAAGTCAAAGCAACAAGTTGCCTGGGTGATTTAAAATTGTGGACATTTTTGTCAACTAGACCTTAAGAATAATTAATTATAATAGAATGTGAAAAGATACTAGTATCCATTCAAGAATGAATCAGTTTAGCAATCAGTTCAGCTTTATTATACGTGAGGTCTTAGAAATAAAAAAAATGGTGATAACAGAGAGGCATTAGGTATAACAGTTAAGAAACTAAGCTCTGAAGACAGAGTCAGAATCGGGTAGATTTGCGTTCAAATCCTGGCCCAACCCCTTATTAGATGGGTGAACTTAGGAATGTTGCATAATACATTGTTCTCAAGTTGACTTGAATGTAAAATGCCAGATATTCATGGTACCTAATGTCATAGGGCTATTGGGAGTATTAAGACATAATATACATAACACACTAATCAGTGTGCTGGATTAGGGCATGCACTGGTTCATTCTCGAAATATATGTAAAGGTGGAAGAAAAAAAGAATTAAAGAGAAAAGCAAATAATCATTCCAATAATTAAGCCAGATTATACTTTTCTCCACAGAAGCTTTGAAATAGAAGACAGACTCACCGCTGAGTGTTTCTGTAGTAAAGTGTGTGAAGTCCTGCTGAAGAGAGGAATAGTGCAATGCCTGCTTAGCAAATAACATCAACAGTACAAAGGCATTGCGTGCTCAAAAAGACATTTCACTGCATCAGAAGAAGCCATAAAAAATAAAAACTACCGAAATTATAGTCCGTGTGTTCAAGCAAGAACAAAATAAGGCAAAGATAAACAAATGATTAAAAAAATTCTTTGCCACCCCTCAAAGTGAACTGATAATATTCTTTAGAGTTTACTCAGAATTCAAGATACTCTTCAAGAAATATTTGAGGTCTTTACACATTTTCATAGAATATGGAACACTGCCTCCTTGGCTCAACTATTGACCGACCTGAAGAGATACAGCCAATCTCTGTAATAATAATTGCATTTAACCCAAGCAACATACTTTTAGACATTCCCTATCCCAGGTTCAGATAAAATGGTCAGTTTATGACATTTGGAACTCATTTTCTTATATGTATCAAAGATTTCATAAAATTGTGTTTTTTAAGACTAGGAAGTTAGTTTTGTAGTTAGTTTGTGCTGCTCAAAATTCCTTTATAATCAGTGTAAAGGCAGAAACGTGGATTTTTGTGTGTGTGTTGTTCCTATCTAATTTAAGATTAAATCGGCACTTTCCACACAGCAAACCCTCAATGAATGCTTGAATGGATGAATGCTTAAACAACTGAAGGGTAACAAAGACCACAGTTATCAATTAAAAATCCAATCAAAGTAATCTTTGGCTGCTTATATAACAATAAATTGAAAAGCTTTTTTTTTTTTTATTCCTTCATTTGGGAATAACAATTTGACAAGCTACCAGAATAATAGAATTTTAGGGTTTCCATACTGCTCTTGTTTAATAACTGAGTGATTCAGCTGGGATCAGTAGCATTCTTTCTTTTAATATTTTAAATCTTAGTCCTTTAAGTAAGCTGGTAAAATCAAGTCCTGGCACCTTACCAAGTGCAGAGGGCATTAGGCCTAGAACATGCATTACAGGAAGTAAGTGTAATTTAAGCCTTAGAACACTCAAACCAGAGGAAGTTAATTTACAGGAAAAAGTTTTCTAATTTCATTCTGAGTATTTCTGCATTCTGACTGGTTAAAGTACCATCTGATACAAGTTAGTTTCTAGGACATCCCTTTTCAAGCAATCTTCTTAAATTCTTTCCTAGGGATTTTGTGATTGTCCTTTTAAAGCCATTTGATTTGACCCTATAAACTTTATACTGAAAATTGACTATCTTTAAAAAAAAATACACCAGTCTTGCAAAACAAGGATCTGTGTCACAAATGAAGATCATGAGTCGGCTCGATGAAGAAATAAATATTTGTTTTCATCTATAAATGATTAGATAATACAAAGTCATGAAGGCAAAATCAAAGGCAGCATTTTAAATTTGGCTTATTTTATAGACATATAAGGGATAAAATAGGCTAACGACCTTGAGTTGGGAGACAGTATTCATATCATTCACTAAATATGCGGCTCTCCATGGCCTAATTAGGAGCTATAAACTGAGATCTGATGTTCCTTCTTGTTCTTCCCTGGGTGAGTTTGGTGAGAAGCCTTTGAGGGGGTCGTACTTTCTGTTCTGGACATGAAGGAAGGATGAGTGTAAATACACATGCATGAATCCAATTACATACACGTAAGATTTCAAGGGCACAAACAAAATTACTTACTTGTTAGGTTTTCTTTTTTATAATCTGAGGGGAAAAGGATAAAAATTTGTTTAAAGTGAGCATCCAGATATCTCTATATTCTGTGAGAGAGTGCTAAGAAATGCCAAGTTCTCTTTCAGCTTTTTAATGTACAGCTGGAAAACATTCTTTGCATTCGAATGTGAAAGAATTGGGTCTTTCAAATTAAACCAGCTGTTAGGGATAACAACACAGTTCCTTACAAACAAAGTTCATGAAAGCAACATGCAGCAATTCAATTTTGTTTTGTGAGATCAGCGTTTTCAAACATGTGGCTTATTTTAGCATGCTTAAAAATCTGCTTCATTAGCGAAGAAAGAGGACTTTATTCTTTTATTCCACTCTTCTGACAAAATATGAGATGTTTCTTAGCTATTTTTCTGCACATTCCATAAAATGTTACAAGCTCTTGTAAGATCCCCTACGAAAGAAGGTAAGATCTCAAGCAGCAGTTAAAATTGCTCTTTCTTTTAGAACAAATGAAATAAATCTTTACACTAACCTGTGCAATTAGGATAGCATTAGGATTCTGCTATTAGGTATCTAAGGAAAGCAGAGCTAAAAAAGAAAAGTTAGAAATGCCTAGAAATATTAGGAGCTTTAAGTTCACACCTTAGTTTCTTCAAAATAGTAACTTTCTCTTAACTTCCAAAGTCTTGGGAGAGCTCTTTTCTTACCTAAATATGGCAGTCTGCTACAGGCCGTCGGGTCCCAGTGCATGCTGGGAAGCTTGTTGCATTCTGGAACGGACAGCAGATGCATCCCAGATCTGTAGAGTCCTCTGGGGGTCTTTTCTTCCATAGCCAGCCATTCTTTTGCACAGAAGAGCTCCTTTACTGCCAAACAGTACTCTCTAAAATGTTGTATGGAGAAAAAAACTAGATCAATTATGGCATGTTAAAGACAAATTTGTGGCAGTACCTAAATTCTATATTTTCAAAACATCATCATAGTACATTGTTATTGCAAAAGCATTTTTGAAAGCACCCTTTTACTGTAAGTAATGTGACAGTTTATGAAATACATTATCCTGTGAGATGAAATGCTATCTTGTTTTGCTTCTTAAACATAATTAATCCTACTGGGGAAAGGAACTTTCAAATTTCAAAGGTACTAGATTAGGAGTCCCTGATATGTCTGCTCTCAACTTCATATTAAAATAACTACAAAAGTACAGAAATAAGGTACACAGAGTTTAAAAAGAACATCTGTGGCTCATGCATGTAAACTGATCTGGGACATACATGTTGGAAAGTTATTTAATAAATGTATTTTGTGCTAGCACACAAAAATAAAATTGAATTTTTATTGTGGTAAAAATTTCCTAAATTTCAATTAAGAAAAAGGAAATCCTATAAGAAAGAGGTCTATCATTATTTATAGACCATATTATTTCTGACAGAGGAACCACAAGATTATTAACCAAAAATCTAATAGAACTCTGTAAATTGGTACATATACGATATATAATAAAATACAATGGCTTTATGTGTACTAGTAATAGCTTGTTAACAAATAAAATGGAAAAATTATTCTACTTATTCACAAGGATTAATGAATTATAATATATGAGACTTGATTCCTCTCAATAATTAGGAAGTATGGTATCAAGCATAATTGGAATAAACTGAGAATTGCAGGAATATATTCTTTGTATGTTCCTTTGTGCCTAAAGTTAGTATCTGACTTTGTTGTTGTTAGTGAGTAATATTGAGTGGAGTGACATTTCTACAATAATTTTCTTTTTGATACTACAGTTGTTGAAATGAATCGCATTAAAATTCACAGGCAGTGCCAGCGGAAGCTTGCTTCTTCCTATGCCCTCACTTACTCTACTTCCACCCCAGCCACCCAAAGAAATAAAAGGAGCAATAAAAAGGAACAAGCCACTTACATGCTGCAACATGGATGAATATCAAAAACCTCATGTTGAGCAAAAGAGATCAGACACAAAGCAGTACATATTGTATGATTCCATGAGTATGAGATTCAGGAACAAGCAAAACTAATTTACGGTCAGAGAAATTAGAACAGCAGATGACTTTGGGGATAAGGGGGAATTTATTAGAAATGAGCATAAGGGAACTGTATAGGTGATGAAAACATTCTATATCTTGGTTGGGGTAATGGTTACATCATTGTATACCTTTGTCAAAACTCTGAACTATATGCTTACAAGGGGTGCAGTTTATTGTATATATACTGTACTTCTATCAACTAAACACCACAATAAAAGAATATGACATTTTGAGAAATCTGATTAAAATAATCCAAAAAATTACATAGCTCTAAAGTTTAAAAATTCTAAGGAAATTAATAATTTTTATTAAAATAAGAAAAAAGAGAAGTACATTTTGTGGACATTCTAGCCTAGTATGTGTGTGACAACTATCATGTAATTAGTATTGCTATAACAACAGCAAAGATCATAAAACACACCGTCATAAACTTAATGAAAAAAGAAAGATTTATATGAAAGAACTTTTACCAAACTTTACTAGCAGGCATAAAATAAGATCTGTATAAAAAGGAATGACATACCATAATCATAAATGGGAATAGTCAATAGTGTAAATATAGCAATTCTCTCTAAATTAATTCTATAAACTTAGTATCATTCTAATTAAATTCCCAGTGGAATTTACACATTGACATTGACAAAATCTTTCTATATTTCATATTTTTAAATAACTGCATAATAAGTAAACAATAATTTTTTAAAAACAAAAACCTGTGAAATTCATAGTACAAAATTTTAAAATTAGTTATAAAGATACAGTAATTAAATCCTAACGTTCCTAGTACAAAAACTGACAAATCATCAATGAAATAGAATTTAAAGTACAGAAACATAGATCTAAGTAAATATAAGTAAGCACACCTGTCAGTAGTGACCAACTATCCCAGTTTTAGCATCGAAAGTCCTACGTCCGGAGAAACTCCTCCATCTCAGGCACATGAAGATGGTTGGTCACTCTACCTACTCTCACTCCACAAATAGAAGTGATTCAAAAATTTTTGCTAATGGGAAAAATTTAAATATGCTCCATCTTTCCATTGTAATGAATAGAACAATTTTGTTTGTATGATTAAAGGAAAAGAAAGCTCAAAATCTATTGTTTATCCATTTATCATTATATGCTGTAGGTAATTGTATCATATAAATAAAACGTTATCATTTCTGATGTATGTCACTGGTTTGTCTGAATCTGTGCAATTTAAGGCAAATTGGAAGTATTATTAAATAAGATCCAGTTTTAGATGGGAGTTTAGTTTGATGCAATGACAAAGCTTACAAAAGTATGGTGAGCTGAGAAGAGTTTGACATAAAACTCATGCTAAGCACAAAACTCACAATGGAAGAACTTGATTTTGTATAGTCATAAGCTGATGATGACTCAGCTATTTAAGAACAAGCTAGTATATATCACACAGTATTATAAAGAGAGCACTTGAGTTATGACTCATTAGTGTTATGATTAATGCATTATTTTAAATCAAAACAGAAGAGATGAAAAATTTGATATATGGCAGTGGGACAACTGGCTAACTCCATAGTCGGTCATAAATTTTAAAAAGTCAACTTTTCCCAAACTGAAATCATAAGAAAAACTTTATAACAAGATTAGGGCCCATGTTTTAAATGACAAAGGTAGAAACTAAAAACAAAAAGACAGATTGATTTGATGACAAAAATTAACCTAAATTAACAAATTGTGCCTCAAAAATCAACCCCCATAAGCGAGTTTTTCCTCCTTTAGAGACACATACCAAAATGTGAACTAATATGATGTCTGTGATTTGCTTCAAAATAAGTAATCTGGGGATGGCATTGCAGGGGGCTGGGTGGGTAGGGATGAGATGAGATTGACCCTGAGTTGATAATTGTTGAAGCTGGGTGATGTGTACATGGGCCTTCATTGTACTATGATCTCTACTTCGTACATAATTATGAAAATGTCTGTAATTAAAAAACAGAAACCAAAACAAAATCAAAGTTTCACTTTGCATTGGGAAAAATAATTTACAAACATATAATAAGCAAATAGTTAAGTGATCATAATCTTACAACTTTATTAGAAAAGAATGAGCAATCTAGTGGAAAAATCAGTAAAGGCTATGAGCAGAGAATTCCAAAAAAGACCTAAAATTGCCACGCACACTTAAGATTTTATTTTCTTGTGATTTTTTTTTGTATATTCTATATATTTTTTATACAATGGAGTCTTGTGGGTTTTGTAATCAGAAAACTATGTCACAAAAAATAAAACATATTTCTAATCTAATTATTATTCCTCTTAAGCATCTGTCTGTAATGTTGAGCTGATTTGCCTGAGTGTCACTGTGTAAGTATGATAACTGTTCCAGTGGCCACCACAAATTATGTTAGCCTTGCTAAGGACAGGACTGATAGAATCTACTGTCACATTCTTTTGCTGGTTACATTATCTATTTATTATACATGTGACATTTTCTAGTGAAAGGATTTTCATTGTTGAGCAATACCTCAAATAAACAATTTTGGAGACTCCTATAAAGAAGCCCAAGAAACCAAAATCTAAACTAAAGAAGTGGCAGTCAACAGGGGCACTATTTTTTCAAAGAACTGCAGGTGCAGTTCAAATGCTGACTAGTATTTCCTAACTCCTAGTAAGACATTTTACTTCCTCACAGCCACGCTTCCCATTCTCTTTTTGGCAATAGCTTTAGTTTTTCCCTCCTTATCTTTATCATTTTTATTGTGTGATCTTCTTAGGCAAAGAAAAAAATTACAGTACTTTTATAGTGTCTCCAAAACCTCAAACTTTGCAGTAAGTTGAGGAATAGAGCACACTATTTTAATGACCTTAATGTCATTTTTATTTTATTTTAATGAACTTACTATCTTTTTATGCTAAATACAAAGTTCACTAAAATCATTTTAATAGTTAAATAGTTTCTGATTTTATCAAAAAAGAAGTGGAAATGTGCTGTGTTGGTAGCTTTCAAATTTTCAAAAGAAAATTTAGGAAGAACAGTATCTATCCAGCTTCTAATATACTTCATGGTACAATTTATCCTTTAATCCTCTCAACTCTATTGTGCAGATGAGGAAACTAAAGCTTAGGCAAGAACACATGAATCTAGAAAGCAGAAGTAACAGTATTTGAGCTTTGTTCTAGTTGGCTCAAAAGCCAGACTGATTTTTGTCTCTTCTACAAAAGAAGTAAATAAAGACGAAGATAATTCTACGAACATGCATTTATGAATCTCAACGTTTAAAGAGTATGGGCATTTTAAAGAAATATGTATTTAAAGTCTACTCCCCCCACCCAAATGAGGCAAGCGTGTCAGAACTCAGAATATAGGATGCAATGTACTTACTTTAAAATAATGTTCTAAATGCTCATCATAATCTCATTTATTGACAAATAATGTCAAAACACTTGAAGTGTAGTCTTTATTTTCTCTGTGTTAGCTTACTAATGAGGTCTGTGTTATTTTAGGATTTATCTTTTTATTTGGTAGAAAGCAGGGATATTTATGAATATAATAATAATGTGAAAAATAGCAAGAGTAATAGAATATTATACTATTTTCGAATATTATACTATTGTCGATATTTTCTAGAAGTTCTGAGCCCTTGTATTGTAAGTTATCATTAGTGATTTACATGGTAGAAATTTTGCCTGACTTCCTCCTATTTTGGATGAAACTCAGCTTTTGTCTTTACTATTGTACATGACAACTTCCTCTTTTGAAACCTCTTCCTGTTTGCAGAC
>CM052443.1:110456639-110475067 GCA_028533085.1 Varecia variegata | reverse complement strand
AGTCCTCAGAATGGCTCTCCTTAATCACCCAACATAAAGTGTAACCCTCCCCACCATTCCCCTTTGCATCATCCTGTTGTACTGTCTTTACAGACCTTACCTCTGTCTAAAATCATCTTACTTATTTTTTTACTTATCTATGATTTCCCTTCCCTGTTAGACTGTCTGAAACCAGAAACCTTGCCTGTTTTGTTCACTGTTGTATTCATCACTCAGCAGAGTTCCTGACTGAAGTAAGCACAAGATGCTATTTGATTTAATTAAGATAATTAATTAATGCTTTACACCCTCAGCTGTATCAGAGTGAGAGAACAGAAAAAATATGTCAAATTTTTCAGATAGTAAGATGACATATTGGGTAAAAAAGAAAAAGAATATTTTAGGTAAAGTGTAGGCCAGAGAATGAGTAATTTATATTCCTTTCTGAGGCTAAATCCCCACTGATTAAATAAGAGGAGTTTCTTTTGATGTAAGAAGAAATTTTACCTTTAAATAGTGGCTTTGAGGCTCATAACATACAGTAAATTGGAATATACTTAGAAACACAGAATCATTAAATTTGGAAGAGACTTCAGAGATATACTAGATTCCTGCTCTTATTTTACACAGATGTGGGAACCAAGTCCCAGTTAATTTAAGTTGTTTTCCCAAGGTAATAAAAGGGATGGGTGAGGAACCTGGACTCAGGTCTTCTCGCTGCAAATACAGTTTTCTTTCAAACTACTGTGAAATCTTTATGATAGGCTATTATCCTGTATATATCATATTTTGTGCTCCTGCCTTATGATTTCTAGGACTTAAGCACAGAACATAAAATTAGAGAATTAAAGCCTCAATTAAATTAACATAATGCTTTGAAGCTTAGTTCTTCTAGTTACTTGAAATTTGTGAAGTTTGGATTCTAAAGTAAAGTGTGGAAATATAGTATATACTAGACAGGAGATATGTAGGACAACAATAGTTCAAGCCCAGAGCTGTGCTGGAAGTTGGCCTGATTGTTAAATACCTCTCAAAAAGTATGACATAATTCAAAGAGATAAAGGAAGAAATGATTTGTTTGACAACTAGATGCTTTTTGAAGATTTGAATTAATTTGACTTCCTGTCTTTTTATATTGAGGACTCTAAGAGATGGAATCTAGAACATTTTATTTAACAGATATACAAATGTTGGGCCCAAAAGCCAGGAGAAATGAAAAGCAAGAAAGGTGCTATCTTCAAGGCAACCAGTGGTTTAAAGAAACAAATAACAAAAAATAAAACAGTATCAAGTGTTTAATATGCAGCTGAATCTGCCCCCCAAAATCCAAAATTGAGCCTGATTTTAAGTAAGTCCTAGGGTCTAATGATCAATCTACAAAAGTTAGAGGGTTGAGGGATACATTCAAGAACACCATGGAGACGGAATTCAATCAAATTCAGAATATAGAAAATTTAACAGGGCAAATTACTTAGTTTCCTCAACAAATAAATAGCATGAGGGCGGAAAAAGGAAGAGTGAACAATTATAGATTAAAAGAGACTTAAGAAGCATATTACCCCCAATACAATATGTGCTCTACTTGGATTCTTATCCTCCCAACTTAGTCTAATTCACAAGTTGTGAACTCTTGACAACTAACACAGACTGATACCCTTACATCCTACCAAGGGCGCATCCAGGTACTCTTCTAATGTTTTCTGGTAACAATAATAGAGATATTTGAGTTTACACACATCATTTGGTTGAAATAACTCTTGTAGGGGTTGGGGCTATGCTTGTGTATCTATCCTAAGCTTTTTGTGAGATTACTGCAATGATTATCTTATGGGTCCCATTTCCTCAGAACCTAAAAGAAGTAGGATCCTTGAGAGATTTGGAGTTGGATCATTTCAATCTCATATGTGCCAGAAGAGTGTTCTAATAACATTGACTGCACCCTTGAACTTGAACAAAAGCTTTCTGGCTGAAGATGAGCTGAATAAAAAATTTGAGAAGAATAAAATCTAGATTATTTTTTGTTGCTTTAATTTATAAAGCCAAGAGTTTTAATTTGGGAACTTTAAATTCTTCCTGGAAATTTAGTAATCGGAGAGGTTTAATTTTGTTCTAATTTATAGCTTTTTTTCTCTTTTGGCTGATATTACATTATTTAGAATATCATTTGGGCTCATTGCAAAATCTCTGATTATCCATATTTCACAACGCAGCTAAGCATAATGTGGAAGAGTAATTAAAATAGAGAGTCAATTATCACTATAGAGGTCAACATGACTTTGCAGTTAATTTCATTAATATACTAACTACTCTGCCCTATAGCGGAATCTTCTGGGGGCTCAGTGGGGCCCAGGAGGGTACATAAAGGAGTACACCTGGCATGCAGGTAGCATCATGAATGTGAGACTGTGCTGATAAATAGCTGGTCTCCTCCCAGAAAACGGCAGATGTACCCCTGGCTGATCATGGATTTTGTTAAGAGCAGTGGTAAAGAGGGAAAAAAGAATAACTGGTTTTTCCTGCACTCTCACATTCCCTCCAAAAGACAAAACAGAAACTCAACTCCCTTTTTTTTTCACTATTGAAAGATAGCTTCCACCCTTCTACCCAGGCTTCCTCTCTTCTTAAAGCAGGTTGCAGATGCTTTTGGGTTTCTACTCAGATATCTCCTTATCATAAATGCTTTCTCATCCTCATTCCCCTTACCCTTGGTTCATGTTTCTTCATAGCACTTATCACTCTCCGATTTATTTAGTAACCACTGGTTTATTTATTTATCTGATTTGGGGCTGTCTCTCCTCTCTGGAATGTAAGCATCACAAGGGCAAGGCTTGCTTTGTTCAGGAACCCGGGCTGACTGATTATCTAGCTACGTATCTGTATCTATTTCCAGAACTCTGCATGGTACGTGGTAGGCACTCAATAAATATTTGCTGAATGAATGAATAAATGAATAAATGACTTCTCTGGTGAGACTGGGGGAAGGGACTTGTAGATGTTATGTGTATCTCAGCCCTTCTCTGGGCCATCCTGCTAATATAGAAGGGTGTGGGGTTGATGTGTGGTAAGTAAATTTCACCAGGTCAGTGCTTCTTAATCCTACAACTAGGAGTGACAGGGGAAAGTGTGGGGACGGAGTGAGGAGTAGGAAGAAAAAGAAGTTATGTTAGTCTAATTCTTATGTGGAGTAGAAATCTTTATGTTTCAACCCAGCCTTATCAGCAATAAAGCTGATATATTTTTACCCATCTCTATTTGTTACTGTTTACAAATACGAAAGGTGAAATGGTGATGAAAGAAATCCCAACACATTTATCAAGCACTGAAAACAATAAAGTCAGTTGCAATTAAAAATAAACGCCAGACTAACTTCCATGAACAATACTGCACTTGCAATAATAAACCTGAATATAGGTCAACACTAAATCCCATTATTTCAGTAGTAGCCACAAACTGAAAATATGTTTCTAAGCCATCAATTTAAAAAGTAATGTGATATGCTTCTTATCCAATAAAATGGGCATTGAAAGTCCCTATTTTGCATTTTATTTGTATGAAAGAAAACATAAAAGTGTTTTTGTTACATAAACAATTAAACTACTTAATAAAAGGGGTGTGAAATTACTTAGTAAGTTGGAAAATGTTCATAACTGCGTTTATATGGATTTTTTAAAGAAAAAAGTTATCCAACTCCTCTTTCTGTACAACAGTCTTATCCATCATTCTCTAATTCGCTGTGACCTCTTTGCCACTTGGCTTTCCTGTGGGGCCGGCAAATTATTATTCATCTGCAACATGGAAAATAGACATAGGCAATATACTGATCTCTGGGTTTTCTCTGGTGGGATGAATTCATGAGTTTTGGGCTTTCATTTCTCTTGGGCAGATTTGCAGTGCTAACTGCAAGAAGAGAATCTTAAGCAGCCAGCAATTTCAAAGCCCTTTATAACATAACCATATTATATTCTCCATCTCTCTTTCCTTCTTGCTCTTTCATTCTCCATTTTTCAAAGCACTTTCAGATCCATAATCAGTTTTATTCCTGATTGTCATCTTAAGGGGTGCTATATATTAAGGAGATAAATTAAAGCCATTACTCATTCTGAAATTACATTTGAGTGTAATAGAAATCTCAAGAGACAGAGGACCCAAATTACTTCCTGAAATTAATGAGTAGTTTGGCTTGAGATGAACTACCTCTCTTTTCTTGGCAAGGGAACAATGCCAGAGGAATACTTAAGTCTGTTATCAATTTCTATTATTTCAAAGGACACAATGAGCTCCCATGGAACTTTATTTTCTCTTGCTTCTTTATTATTTTCTAGCTTTCTTGGAAGACGGTTTTTAGGTTACATGGTTCAAACCAGCAATGACTGATAGGAATAAGTTGGAGAAAAAAACTAAAAAAAAAAATTTCACTCAGGACCAGGTGAAATGCTTTTAACTGCATTTTAGTTGTAAGCAACCTAGTATTTAGAAATAGGACATTTTAAGTCCTTTATATAAGATGCCAAGATAAAGGGGTACTATTTAAAATAATACCAGTCTAAGATTAACTTCCAGAGTCAAACCCTATTACAGGAGAACTTGTGAATTTCATCCCCAAATTATCAAAGCTGAGGTTGGAAGAGTACAAAGGGTGGGGCTTAATCAGGATGCAAGTTACTTTTTTTGATGGAAAACTGTTTTTCTACAATAGGGTTTTTCCCAAACAAATTTGATTTCCAGCTACTTTCTTCTAAATATATTCCACTAAATATATATGTCTGTGTGCAATTTAAATAACTTAATTTTTATTGATGGAGCAACTGCATAATACTCCTCATGCTTTTGAAATAATGACAGCAAAAACCTAAGCTGGCACCTTGACATTTTAACATTTCTCCAAAAATTGTAAATCCCTCTAGCCAAAGAGTCTTTTAATCAAAGGGTAACTTTCTTTTCCCACCTATGTGGGATTTATACTGATTTATTTTATTTCATTTTGTTTGTATTTCCAGAGTTTGAGACAGCAAATTTAAATATCTCTGTTGACTCAGTCTTGCCTTAAGAAATGTAAATGGTCAGTAAGCATATTATATAATAAAGTAGATCATTTAATAACTCTGTTAAATGCCATGACTTAATAGTCTTCATATGTTGCTTGTTATTTCTTAACAAAATAATGGCACTTAAAACTGTTTATAAGGTCAGAACAAAATAAACAATTGAAAAGAACCACACATTTAAAAAGAAGCCATGCAGAAAGAAAAAAAACAAATACCTTTAATATCTTGCTCAGGTTCACTTTCTTCTATTAATAGAAACAAGACAAAACAAACAAACACAATAAACACGCAAACAAAACAACACATCATAAAAAGAGAAATCTTTGGCCACAGAAACATCAGTTGTGCAACAAGATTAATTAGAAGCTGCTTGTTTCTTATTTCAATAAGAAACAAATGCAATCAAGGGAAACTGCTGAGCTTTTGAAAGCAGAGAATTAAATGGCGTAAGATTCAAATTATTACTTTTAGTCAGATAGTATTATACAGAAAATAAACTACAGCATACCCAACAACGTAGCTCGTTCATGAATTTTTACATTAACATTGACAATTACCCTTTTTTCTAAGGCAACAGAGTGCACACTATTCTCATACATTGTGTTCTGCCTTGTAACTTAGCTTCTCCTCTTACCAGGCCCTGCTGTGAAGTCAGTGCGTTGAATCTGGGATCTCAGCTATCATTTCTATGGCAATAGACTCATGTTGTGGTAAACAGAGGATTAGGGGTTTTCTGCAGAACAGAACCTACCACCAACAGAGATCTGGGACTCTGTATCAACAGACAGGCTGCTCAGAGAGCAGAGAGGAGAAAATCATTATCTTGTAGGAACGTATCAGTGAAGCAAAATACTCAGGACCATGTAAAATGTCTAAAATTGGATAGAAAGGATTGAGAACTTATAAATTTTTAAAAATCCAAGAAGAGAGACAACTAAAACCAAAGTAATTGTTCCAGAATGTTTAATATAACCCTATCAGATGTAGACCCCACATAGAGCTTTATTTTTCTTTCCTAAAGTTTCATTTGTTCATGGCAATTTAGATCTTTCTTAGAGTTACTGATAAGCCAACTGCAATATGTGTTTATAAGTAAAACATGGTGATGCTATTGTTAACAATTTTTAATGACAAGAATACAATTCCATAGTTCTTCACAGATTATGGATATTTTCATGCACATTATACATTTAACTCTCAGCATGTCTCTGTGATTGGACATAATTGATACCATCTAGCCTGAGTTTGTAGACCTGTACATTTAGCAAAAATGTCCCGCCAACAACTACATCATTGGCGCCAGGGACCATGTGTTCATCCAGATGATCGTGGCTGCAGTTGACAAGGCCATAGGCAGTTTTAATGGCCAGTTTAAAACCTGTGCTATATCTGTGGGGTCATCCACTCAATGGGGGAGTCTCCAACTGGCCAAGGCTGACAGTGCCATCTCAAAAAGAACCCCTGACATGAGAGAATTATGGATGGGGAATATTTGTCATTAATAAATAATGAATACCCTCCTACACACACACACACACACACACACACACACACACACACACAAAACTAGCCCATTTTCTGAAGAATCTGAGACTTAGAGATTTGCTGCAAGTGCAGAGTCAACCTCATTTTCAGACACTGAGTCTCCTGGTCTAACCTAGTGTCACAGTGAAATGGTCTCATTTTCATACTTAACACCCAGTCCCCTTAAATTTAAGTGAATTTACAATTTCCCATTTAGATTTTACTGTCTGAACTTGCCCCATCTCCACTAGCCAGTCAGTGGCATTATTTGTTTGTTTTGTTAAGTATCATGGTTACAGACTACTTAAAACCTCTAAACTGAATGCATTTATGGTGGAGAGGAGATTTATAAATTGTCAAGTGTACCTCTAAGTGAAGAAATTGTTTTTCACAACATTCCCAACAGTGCCTGGTAAAGCATAGGTATTAGGTAAAGATTAGTTTCTTCCATCCTTAAAATTGGTCATCTAGATACTTGGAAACAGCAAATTCCCTGTTTGCATCACAGACCTTAATCAGAAGAAATAAATATAGGTCCATGGGTAGGCCAGATCTGGCCTGAAAAATTGCACTGGAATGCCTTTGTGATGGGCATGCCTTTCTAGTTGTTCAGAACAATGTGCTTGTTTCCAAGCTTGGGGGGAAAGTGGGTTTTTTCTTTCTTTCTTTCTTTTTGTTATCAGCCAAGTAACTAGTTAAGAGTGGTTGGGATGGCCATGGGACTCCTACAGCAATACTGATTATCTCTATTCCTTGGCTGTCGTATCTCCAGAATTTTATTTCATTAAAATTAAAGAGTGTCAGTAAATTTGGGGACTCTTACTCACTTGCCATTTTTTTTCCTATGCACTACTCTTTTTCAGGGTTCTAGAGCCAGTGCAGGTCAATTCTGAGTCTCCTCTCAGTTTTGCTCCACTGATCTATACAGGACTATACTTGAACTATATTTGAGGATAGGCCCAGTTTTGGACAATGCTGATTTTCCTTTGATATTTTTCATTTTTGTTGTTGTTGTTGTGACTTTTGTCATTTTGCTGATTTGTTTGGGATTGGAAGCAGTGCAAAGTTTTAAAAAGATATGCTTATTGCCTCCCCTGCAGATAAATAGGAACTAACTCAAGAGATGAATGAATGCCTAAGATTTGTCATTTTCCTAGGAGGAAGCTTAGAAGTTCTACCAGAAATTACCCTTTCATTTATACACTATCAAAATTTCTTTCTATGAATAAATTCAAATATACATCTTTATACATACGTATTTGTGTATGCTTAAGCATTAATATACACACATTCACATGCATGCACACATAATTGAGGTTACTTTAAATTAGAGAAAATTATGCAAGAAAAATCTGTAAAACCTATTAATATTTAAGCTTTGGTACACTTATTCAGTGTATGAGCTTGTTAGTCATTTCAAGGTCAAACGGTAGTACTAGTTTTTCCACATATCCTGTTTGCCTAGCCTACCATGATCCCTCTTAAGTGTTTTTTTGATTTATCACATATCAATCACCACTTATCAAGGAGGAGTATTGGTTTTTAAATCTTCTGCCTCATAGTCTTCACTCCCACTTAATTGCTAAATTCTCATTTAACTGCTTTATATATAAAGCATTGTTCTTGTCTTCCAAATTGATTTGTAATCTTCTTTAGGGGGCTTAAGGTTAGAATCATACTGGGGTTAGTATCAGACTTTTGCTGTTGGGTTTTCTTCCCCTAAAATTCAGCAGAGTCTCTTGCAGAAAAAAGAAAATACTTATTTTAAAAAACAGTTCATTGCCAGTTGGATTAATGGGGCATTTTACTTCTACTTTGTTGGAATTGTCTAGTAGGACATTTAGAATAGAGAATCAATGATTGCCCTTATTGGAATAGTCTGAGATATAATCCATTCACTTCACTTCAACACCGAAGATAAATAGTCATCCACAAGTTTCTTGAAAACTTTTATTTATGGGGAACTCAGTACCATAGCAGCAACCTAGTTCCATCAACTGTGTTTAAAAAAAAAAAAAAAAAGAAAGAACAAGAATATTCTCTAAATCAAACCAAACCACAACCAGCCTCCTTATAATTACCGTTTATGAGACCTATTTCCTGCTTCTATTCCCCAGACACGAATGAAAAAAAAAAAAAATCCATCAAACATTTCATGTTTCTAAGCTTGATAGCTACTGTACACTGTTCTGATTGCTCACTTTTGAGCTTATCAGTTCCTCTTGTGATACTCAGAGCTAAAACTAACACACACACAAAGGCTAACACATTTGAAGAATAGCAAGACTCTTTCAAAATACTGTACTCCTAAGAATATAAATTTGCAAAAATTTGTATTTACAGTCATATAATACATTTAGCTCATTAATTCCATTGAAAATCATGAATATCCAACACTCATTGTTACTCTTACTCTTATTAAGATCTATCTCCCCAATTTTGAATGTGAATGTTTGTGTGTGTGTGTGTGTGTGTGTGTGTGTGATTTGATTCTAAGAATGGTAAAAGAAGTTTTTCCTGCTCAATTCACTGTACTAGTTAATTAGACAAGGAATTTGAAGAGGAACTCTATTGTTATATGGGAGAAGGGAAAGCTGTCAAGATTCCCTGGTAGAAATAAAAGGAATACACTTAGTAAAATCATACAGGACACGCAGACCTTGTGGAAAGGGACAAAACCAGAAAACAGGCAGAATTGTAGGAAGGTTTGAATTCTTTTCACCACAAGAGTGAAACGAGCCAAGAAGATAACAGGAATTTGGCTACATAAAGCTGAGGTCTCAGAGGAAGCTGAAATCACACATTTTTTGGTCTTTGTTAGATGGCACTGGGACCTCCTCCTTCTGGTAATGGAGTTATTATGAGAAAAAAATGCAAATAAAGCAAACAGAATTTGGAAGTTAAGCCAAATAAGATCTGGTTAGCCCTCCCTTGGGAGAGTGTTGGAGAGGTGTTTTGGAAAGGTTTGAGCAATAATCAAATACTAAAATCATGAAAGGAAAGAATTTGAGATATGTATGAGTTTCTTTGAACATAGGCATTCCAGAGAGCTTCCACATATACTAGTCCATTTCTTATCTCAATGATTAGGACCAATTCAATATAAGTAATAAATCATGTAGTGGCATATAGCATAAAGGTTAATAGAACAGGCTCTGGATCTAGGCTGCCTGGTTAGAAGTACTGACATACAATCAATTTCTAATAGGGTACCTCTGCTATTAATATGTGTGCATGTGTGTGTTTTATTTGTAAATAGTATTAGTCATCATGTTAATTAAAGTAATTTTGGAGTTGATATTCTTGTGTTTTCTAGATGGATAAAAATATCACTTTTAAATATCAATACCTTTCACTTCTTTTAAATAATAATACATATTTTTAATATTTCCCACTAATAGAATTTATATAATTATTTTTAATAATTATAGCATGAAGACTATTAATCAAAATGGTGCTATGAGATCACAATGCAAAGTCATCTAGCTAGAATAAATACATAGCAGTAATAAAGAAGATATAATTTTTTGCTGCCTAAAAAGACAAAGCCATGTTCAAAACAAGATGAATATCTCAGTATATAAGAAAGTAGACAAACACAATTGATAAGTAGGAGCTTGCGTTCTCTAAACAGGGAAAGGGGTTTGATTTAACTAGAAGTGCATCATCTGGAGTAGGGGATTGGAGGCTCACTGCTTGAAAACAAAAGGCAGGAGTAAAGGTTCCTTATTTGTGAAAGAGGAAAGAAGAAAGAAGCAGTCATAGTCTTATAGCTCGAATGTGTGATATGCTTTCAGCTGTCTTGGTGACCGAATCTGGGTTGAACTCCAAAACGTTACAGAAGGGGGGTGGGGGGCCTAAAATTTCACTCTGTATCACCTTATTTGGAATGAAAGAACTGGAAGCCCTCATAAAGGAAACCTCAAAAATTACTGGAAAAGGGAGAAATTATTTCAGAGGGATGATAAAAGATCTAAAGTTGCAAATCATAATTTTAAAGCACAAACAGGTAGCGAAGTAAAACAAATGCTAAGAAAATCAATGAATTCAGCATTTGGGGGATTAACTTACTCTGGAAGAAAATAAAGCAGTGCAAAAAAAAAAGTTTAAGAACCTCAAAAAATTAATAAATATTTCTGCTTAAAAGAAGAACATGAAATTGTGAAACAAGTAAAATTGAAATATAAACAAATAATCATAAAAACAGTAGAAATGCTAGAATTTAAAAATATAATAACTGAACTTAAACATATATACAACAGATATGATAAACTCAAGCTTGGAGAAGATCAAATGGAGAATTAGTGAATCAGAAGATGGTACTTAAGAAATTATACAGCCCTCATTCCAGAGAGAAAAAGAAACAAAAATGTGACAGATTAACTAAGAGATGGGCAGAACAGATTTAAAGCTCTTATAGGAGTGTGACAGAGAAAAGAAGAAAGAGCAAAAAGATTATATTTAAAGAGATAATGGTTGAGATTTTCTAGATTTGAAGAAATATCTGAATCCTCATATGATTTAAAGCGGTGGCTTTTAAAACTTGAAATTCATCAGAATCACTTACAAAGCTTAAAA
Source organism: Varecia variegata (assembly GCA_028533085.1). Taxonomy (NCBI): domain Eukaryota; kingdom Metazoa; phylum Chordata; class Mammalia; order Primates; family Lemuridae; genus Varecia; species Varecia variegata. The sequence goes on along the minus strand of CM052443.1, from coordinate 110,463,941 downwards.
CAAACAAACAAAGAATTAAATGCTTGCTACACAACTAAAATTACTGAGTCAGAATTTCTGGCCTAGGACCTGGGGATCAGTATTTTTCATAAGTACTTGAAAACTGCCTGGTGTTTTCAAGAGACAGTGGAATTGTAAACCACTGTGGCAATGAGTACAGAGGAGTATTAGTAAAAATGATTTGATGCTGTTGTGGTTTTAAAATGTGTGTACAAATCTTCCCTTGGAAAAGTGCAGTGTAATTTCTCTCCTTGGAGGTGGGCTGGACTTAGTGACTCACTTCTAACAAATAGAATGTGGAAGAAGTCCACTATAAGGCAAGCAAGACACCATGTTGTGAGGATATTCAACAGTCTGTGGAGAGACCCACATGGTGAAGAATGGATGGCTTTGCACCAGCCAGCATCAACTTGCAACAACTTGTGAGTAAACCACATTTGATCCAGCCCAGTCAATATTTCAGATGACTGCAGAAGTGGCCAACATCTTGACTGTACACATGATCCAGGGGATCCAGGGAGTGGCCCTGCAAATCCACTCTGGAATTCTTAACTTGTAGAAACTATGAAGTGATAATTGTTTACTGTTGTTTTAAACCATTAAGTTTTTATATAATTAGTTACAAAGAAATAGGTAACTAATAACAGACGCTATGAGAAATTATAGTAAAAGTGCTGATTGTCAAAGGTAAAGAGAAAAATGTAAAAGTTGCCAGAAAAAGGAACTAGGTTACCTATCAAAGAATCATCGTTAGAATGACAGAAAACTTGTCATCAACCCTTACAAGAAGAAATAGGATAATGCTGAAGGAAAATATCCATCAACCTAGATTTTAATATTCACCTGAATGATCAGTGTAAAATACTGACATTTTCAAACATACAAAGACAAAGAGAGTCTACTGCCCACAGATCTCATTGAAAGAATGAATGAAGAATGTATTTCAGACATAAGAAATTGAAAACAAAAGGAAAAAGTTACATGAGAAAGGAATGATGACCACAGAAATTAGTGGCATGTGTTGGTGGAACTATTTAACTATGGAACAACAATTCAATTTTTTAAGGCAAATAAAATTTTTGGATACTACCAAGGAAGATGGTAGGGCATGAGGGAAAATGATGTTAGATGGGATGGTAAAGAATGATAAGATTCTTGCATTGGTTGAGAAGAATGGGGAAGATTTTACATGATTTTAAACTTTGTCAGAATTACAGCATCATATCATAAATGTCTTCAGTTTTTGAAGGGCTTTTGAAATAATCCAGTCAGATAAAAATGAAGAAAAAAGAACAAAAAAGAATGAGCAAATCCTTCATGACATCTGAGACTACCTAAGGTGATTGAACTTATGAATTATTGGTATTCCTGAGGGGATAGAGCACTCAAAAAGTTTAGAAAACCTATTTAAGGAAATAACTGGTGAAAACTTCCCAGGACTTTCAAGAGAGTTAGACATTCAGATATAGGAGGCTTAACTGGCCCCAGGCATTAAAATACATTGCAAAAAGGACTTCAGCACAGCATGTTATAATCAGAATGACTGAAGTTGAAGTGCAAGACAGAATTTTAAAATTAGCAAGAAAAAAGCATCAAGTCACCTATAAGGAAAACCCCATCAGACAAACAGCAGACTTCTCATCAGAAACATTAGAAGTCAGAAGATAGGCCGGGTGCAGTGGCTCATGCCTGTAATCCTAGCACTCTGGGAGGCCGAGGCAGGAGGATTGCTTGAGCTCAGGAGTTCGAGACCAGCCTGAGCAAGAGTGAAACCCTGTCTCTACTAAAAAAAAAACATATATACAGAAAGAAATTAGCCAGACAACTAAAAATATATAGAAAAAATTAGCCAGGCATGGTGGCACATGCCAGTAGTCCCAGCTACTCAAGAGGCTGAGGCAGAAGGATTGCTTGAGCCCAGGAGTTTGAGGTTCTTGTGAGCTAGGCTGACGCCATAGCACTCTAGCCTGGGGGCAACAGAGTGAGACTCTGTCTCAAACAAACAAACAAACAAACAAGAAGCCAGAAGACAATGAGGTGGCATTTTCAAAGTGCTAAAAGAAGAAAAATCCATCAGTGAAGAAGTTAAGAAGTTTATAACTTACCAGAATAAGATTCATAAATGAAAGACAGATAAAGTCTTTCTCAAACAAATAAACACTGAGGGAATTCATCACTACTAGATCAGCTCTACAGGAAATGCTCAAAAGTGTCTTAAACATGTAATTGAAGGTCAATATATATCATCATCAAAACACACCAAAATATAAAACTCAAAGATCTAATGGAATAATTACACAAAGGAAGAAGAGAAAGGAATTAAATAGCAACATGGTAGAAGTTCAGCAAACCACAATACAAAAAGAAAGAGAAAAAGAAAGAAAGAAAGAATTTGTAAACAACTAGATATCAATTAACAATATGACAAGAACAAAGCCTCACATATTAATATTAACTTTGAATATAAATGATTAAATATTCCACTTAAAAGAAATAGATTTGGAAATGGAGAAAAAGTCATGATCCAACTATATGCTGCTTACAAGAAACTTGCTTTACATATAAAGACACATATAGACTGAAAGTAAAGGGGTATAAAAAGATATTCCACATAAATGGAAACCAAACGTGAGCAGGAGGATTTATACTTAATCAGAAAAAACAGACTTTAAATAAAAATCAGTAAAAAAGACAAAGAATGTTATTATATGATGATAAATAGATTAATTCAGTAAGAGGATATAACAGTCCTAAATATATATGCACTCAATATTGAAGTACCCAGATTCATAAAAGAAATATTACTAGACCTAAAAGAGACAGACAGCAACACAACAATAGTGGAGGACTTCAAAACTCCACTCACAGCACTAGACAGATCAGCAAGACAGAAAATCAACAAAGAAACACTGTCCCTAAATTAGATTTTAGACAAAAATGGACTTAACAGACATTTACAGAACATTTCACCCAACTACAGAATATACATTCTTCTCATCAGCACATGGAATATTCTCCATGATACATCACATTTTAGACCACAAAACAAGTCTTAACAAATTTTACGAAATTGAAATCATACGAAGTATCTTCTCAGACCACAGTGGAATAAAGCTAGAAATCAAGATGAAGAGGAATTTCAGAAACTATACAAATACATGGAAATTAAACAACATGCTCCTGAATGATCACTGGGTCAACAAAGAAATAAAGATGAAAATTTTAAAAAGTCTGTGAAAGAAATGAAAATAAAAACACAACATTCCAAAACCTGTGCGATACAGAAAAAAACAGTGTTAAGAGGGAATTTTATACCCTTAAATGCCTACATCAAAAAAAGTAGAAAGATAACAAATTAACAACCTAACATCACATCTCAAGGAACTAGACAAACAAGAACAAACCAAACCCAGAGTTAGCGGAAGAAAAGAAATAACAAAGATCAGAGCAGAACTCAATGAAATAGAGACCAAAAAACAATATAAAGGATCAATGAAATGAAAAGTTGGTTCTTCAAAAAGATAAACAATGTTGATAAACCACTAACTAGACTAACCAAGAAGAGAGAAGATCCAAATAAACACAATCAGAAATGAAAAAGGAGACATTACAATTGATAACACAGAAATGCAAAATATCATCAGAGACTATTATGAACAAGAAAACCTAGAGGAAATGGATGAATTCCTGAAAACATACAACCTCCTGAGATTGAACCAGTAAGAAATAGAACTCCTGAATATACCAATAACAAGTAGAGAGATTGATTCAATAATAATAATAATAATAGACCTCCACCACCACTTCCTCCACTAAAAGCTCAGGCCAAGTTGGATTCAGAGCCAAATTCTACCAGACGTACAAAGAACTGGTGCCAATCCTACTGAAACTGTTCCGAAATATCAAGAAGGGGCGATTCCTCCCTAACTCATTCTACAAAGTCAGTATCACCCTGATACCAAAACTAGGAAAGAAAGCAACACCACCACCAACAAAACTGCAGAGCAATATCTCTGATGAGCATAGACACAAAAATCTTCATCAAAATACTAGCAAACTGAATCCAAAGCACATGAGGAGGCTAATTCACCATGATCAAGTGAGTTTCACCTTAGGGATGCACAAGTCAATAAATGTGATTTCACTACATAAAGAGAATTAAAAACAAAAACCATGTGATCATCTCAATAGATACAGAAAAGCGTTTGATAAAATCCAGCATCCTGCATGATAAAAATCCTGATAAAATTCAGCAAGAAGGAACATATCTCAAAATAATAAAAGCCATATATGACAAACCCACAGCCAAATCATACCGAATGGGGAAGAGTTGAAAGGATTCCCCCCTAAGAACTGGAACAAGACAAGGATGTTCACTTTCACAACTTCTATTTAACATAGTACTGGAAGTCCTAGACAGAACAATCAGGCAAGAGAAAGAAATAAAGAGCTTCCACATTGGAAAAAGGGAAGTCAAATTATCTCTGTTTGCTGATGATATGATCTTATACCTCAAAAACCCTAAGGACTCCTCCAAAGAACTCCTAGATTTGATAAATGAATTCAGCAAAGTCTCAGGTTACAAAATCTATATACAAAAATCAACAGCATTTCTATATACCAACAATGTCCAAGCTGAGGATCAAATCAAGAACTCAATCCCATTTACAATGGATGCAAAGAATTAAAATGCCTAGGAAGAAATTTAACCAGGGAGGTGAAAGGTCTCTACAGGGAGAACTATAAATCACTGATGAAAGAAATTGTAGATGACACAAACAAATGGAAAAACATCCCACCATCATGAATCTGAACAATCAATATTGTTAAAATGACCATACTGCCCAAAGCAATCTACAGATTCAATGCAATTCCTATCAAAATACCAACATCATTTTTCACAGAATAAGAAAAAACAATTCTAAAATTCATATAGAACCAAAAAAGAGCCTGAGTAGGCAAAGCAATTCTGAGCAAAAAGAACAAAACTGGAGACATTACATTACCTGACTTCAAACTGTACTACAAAGCTATAGTAACCAAAACAGCATAATACTGGCATAAAAGTGGACACATAGATCAATGGAACAGAATAGAGAACCCAAAAGTAAAACTATATACCTAGGGATGAAAAGGAACATTGCCCAGAGGTTAAAAATACAATCCACAAAGGAGGAGCTAAAACAATAGTGAATGTATATGCACTTAACAATATCATTTCAAAACATATAAAGCCCAAACTGATAGAATTAAGAAGAGATGTTATAAGCAAATCTACTAACACAGTACTATTTTTTCCCAAACAGTAGCTTATTGAGAGTTTGCTATGATTGTGCACTGTGAAGGGCAAATGACCTATTTAGATGGCAGGGTCAGCATTCAAAAGAGAAAGTAACATTTTTTTCCAAACATAAATAAAGGAGAAAAATAACTGTTGCTTATACTCTTACATATAATTCTAAATGCAATTTAGTGTTCTGGCACAGTATAAATTTATTGAAATAGAAAACTAAAATAGAAAGTATACAAATGCTACAAAATAACTTCTCAAAATAGAAAGTTATAAATGCTTCTCAGTTTGAATTGTCCTTGCCTCTAAATTTACTTTTCAGATATAAATTTTCTGTGCTTTTCATTACTTTGTGACAATTCATTCGGTGACAGCATTGAAGATTAAGATGATTTTTGAAAATTTCTAAGAAGTAAAAAGTATGTATCAAGAAAAAATGTAAAAAGTATTCCATTTATATAAAGAACTCTCTTTTTTGCCTTTAAAAATAGACTCTCTTTTCTGAAGATTATTTTTATAGTTCTGTTTCATTAAATTGTTTATAATTTTCTTTACAGTCAATGTCTTAAGGAAATCTCTGATCATCTGGAACTGTAAGAATACCATTCCAAAACTTTAAAAAATAAAATAAACTGCCTTACAACATCATTCCAGGGCTTTTTATAAGGACAAACTCAGAAATTAAGAAATCAAAATGTTATTAATAGGACAATTTCCTTATATTCATATACAACACCCTTACAACAATCAAGGCGGTAGATCTGGACCCTCTCTTCACTGCTTACTATTTGTTTGGGTTGTCTGGGTTGTTGCTCAACTTCTCTGAACTTCAGTTTCTTCATCCAGAAAATGTAGTTACTAATTCCCAACTCATAGAATTGTGGAGAAAATTAAATGGCATGGTTTGTATAAAGCAGTTAATATAGTAGCTAACACACAACTACAAAGTACTGGAGGCAAATTTTAAAGCCAGGTCTTCTAGTTATTTTTTTTTTCCCGGAGCTATTTCGATCTCTAGGATATCTTTCTGACTCATGAAAGCTATTCCTTCTACTGACTTCAAAGGGAGAGGGTTTTATTTTATTTTATTTTATTTTTAATGTCAACCTGCCTTAGCTGGCTGCATCGCTGATATTGATCATGTTGACTACCCTTTTCCCAGGAGTTAAAAGCATGTGCCTAACTCCATTCTTAAATCGAATTATCTGAGAAGAGAGGAATCGCTCTGTAGAAAGAGAAATTCATTCTTTAGTCCCTGTTTTTAAAACCTGGATACTAATCTATATGGATTTGAATCTATTCTGAAATAGACTATGTGCCTCATCTAGTATTATATTTTAAGAATTATTGAGTCAGAGATGCCTGTTAGAAGACAAGTGCTACAAAGAACAAAAAGGGTCACTTCAATTGTTTTTTTTACATTTTAAAAAAAAATTGGCCCATGGGTAGTTGAAAGGTAATCATATTTAGCCTCTGTGGTACTTTGTTTCTGAACAGATTCCTCTTTTTTCCCCCAACCATTAAAAGAAAATCTGGAAATAATAATGACAAACCTAAATAAATACCTGGTTTCTCTTTCCTGACTCTTGGTAGCTAAAGCAAAGAAACCTGATCCCGGTGTGCTACCACTGTTTACATTTTTGTCTCCTTTGAAGCAGAGGAGTTTGATCCACTGTGGCTCCATCTCTGAAGGAATCAGAAGGCGAGGCTCCTTCAGAAAACATACACATCGTCCTTAGAACAGTGACTCTCTTCTCCAAGTCCTCAAAGTAAGGGCCACCTGCCTCTGTGATATCATGATTCTCTACAGTGACTTGGGATGGGAACATTTCTGTGGCCTTTTGAGATAATAACATTTTTCTAACTTGTAAATATGGATGGTGAACAGTGAGTAAGAACAAGAAATGTTTACCAAGTAAATCAGACGAGAGCCAAGTGAAGTTTTCTTATTTTTATCTCAGTCTTAGATGGAGCTGGGGCAATTATATTTCTGTTAAATTGGTTCTGAAAAT
>CM052443.1:110439296-110456139 GCA_028533085.1 Varecia variegata | reverse complement strand
ATAATCTCCTTTCCTCTCTACCAAAAGCATAGATTTCAAGTATCCAGCCCTATGCAACTACAGTCCTTCTCTCTCTCCAGAGTTGAGTGTACCTCCAAATAATCATTTCCTCAGGCTGCAAAATGCAATTCTGTATGATTTAACAGAACACAATTCTGTATGAATTGACAATACTCCAAGAGAAAAGGAAAATATAAGACCCAAGAGAGTGAACCACAGAAATCCCTTGTAATGATTTCACTCCCTTATCAGAATAATTCATCTCCAAGGCCTAATATTCCTAGGGAAAAAGGATGATAAGATTTTATTTATTCACTCTTTCATCGTAAAATAGGTATCTAGTGCTACAATACATCAGGAACTCTGCTAATCACATGAAATGCAGAGATAAAAGACATAAAATCAATCTTTAATAAGTTTACATTCTTTTTTTTATAGATCCTCTCTCTCGTCATCTCAATTTTCTTCTTCTGAAAGTGCTATGAGACATCTATTTGATTATATTTTTCATTAGAAATTCTTTTTTGTTTCCTTATTTATTTTTCTTTTGCCTCTTAATTTAATTTTATTTTTTAAATTTTTTTATGGATACATAATAATTGTACATATTCACGGAGTACATGTTACATCTTGATACAAGCACACAACATACAATGATCAAATCAGGGTAACTGGGACTGATTCACCTGAAACATTCATCATTGCTTTATATTGGGAGCATTTGAAAACTTCTAGCTATTCTGAAACACAATAAACTATTGTCAACTATAGTTGCCCCATTGTACCACTGAACATCAGAACTTCTTCCTTCTATTAAACAGAATTACCCCTTCACCACCATCCCTTCATTACCCGATCCCACCACCCTTACCAATCTCTAGTAGCCACCATTCTATTCACTACTTCCTTGAGATCAATTTTTTTTTAGGTCCCAGATTTGAGTGTGAAAATGAAATATTTGTCTTTCTGTGCCTGGTTTATTTCACTTAAAATAATATCCTCCAGATCTATCCATGTTTCTGCAAATGACAAAATTTCCTTCTTTTTCATGGCTAAATAATATTCCATTGTGTACATACACCACATCTTTTTTATCCATTTGTCCCTTGATAAACCCTTAAGCTGATTCCATATTTTAGCCATTGTGAATAATGCTGAAATAAACACTGAAGTACAAATATCTTCTGGTTACATTTTATGTCTGCCTCACCCAAGCGAGGTTTAGAGGCATGCCCTTCCCCTCTACAATGCTCACTATGTCTGTGACCCTTAGTTGTGAGTTTGTCCCCCACAATCCCCTAATCCTTGGAGAACATTACTACCATGTGAGCACCATAGTGTTGATCAATTAGTAGCAATTTTATGGCGAGTATATGTGTAGACTATTCCTCCGATCTTGTAATACTTCACTGCGGATAATGGGTTCAAGCTCAATCCAGGAAAATATAAGAGGCGCTAGATCACTGTCGTTTTTTCTAATTGAGTAATATTCCATTGTATACATATACCAAATTTTAGTAATCCACTCATGAATTGACAGGCACTTGGGTTGTTTCCACATCCTTGCAATAGTGAATTGTGCTGCCATAAACATTCGGGTGCAGATATCTTTATTATAGGATGTCTTTTGCTCTTTTGGGTAGATGCTTAATAGAGCTATTGCTGGATCAAATGGTATTTCTATTTTTAGCTCTTCGAGGTATCTCCAGATTCTTTTCCACAGACGTTGTACCAATTTGCAGTCCCACCAGCAGTGTGAGAGTGTTCCTGTCTCTCCACATCCTCACCAGCATTTGTTGTTTTGGGATTTTTTGATAGAGGCTAATCTCACTGGGGTTAGGTGATATCTCACTGTAGTTTTGATTTGCATTTCTCTAATGATTAGAGATGTTGAGCATTTTTTTTATATGCTTGCTGGCCATTATTCTGTCTTCTTTTGAAAAGTTTCTGTTCATGTCCTTTGCCCATTTATTGATGGGGTTGTTTGATTTTTTCTTGTTGAGTTTTTTAAGTTCTAGATAGATTCTTGTTCTCAGCCCTTTATCTGATGTGTAGAGAACAAATATTTTCTCCCATTCCGTAGGCTGTCTATTCACTATAACGATAGTTTCTTTGGCTGTGCAAAAGGTAAGCTCACATTCTTGCAGAGAGAGAGGTACAGGGACAGTTAAGAATTATATTGTAGAGTGTATTGTGCATTGAGAGGTGAGCACAGGGTGGAAACTCTCAGAACAAAGAAGAGGACATTCTATTCTGCTTGGACAGAGGTGTCAAGAGAATTCTCAGGGATGTGAGAACCAGGTGGAATCTTAAAGGACAGGTAGTTGGCTAAAAATAAACAGGGAGGGGGCATTTCAGCAGAAAGAAAAACATTAGAAGGCATGGAGGCCAGAAAGAGCATGGTGATTTCAAGGAACCACAGTTATGCCAAGAACAAAGAGTGTGAGGAAGGGAAGATGGGAGAAGAGGGAGGAGGGTGAAACAGAGGTTTGGCATGCTGGAATGTGGAGTCTATTCACAAAACTGCAGAGAGTCATAAAGCATTCCAAACAGGACAATGATGTGGCCAAATTTACGTAAGGGAAGGAGCTCCCTGACATTGGTGTAGAGAAATTATTGGTAGGGAGACCCATTAGTGAGCTGTTGTAGTAAACAGACAATAAATTAATGAGGACTTTAACAGAGGCAGAGACAGCAGTGAGAAAGGGACAGATTAGAGAGGCCTTCAGACTGTCAAACTGATAGGACTCATTAAACACAGGGTTAAGGAAAAAGAAGGTGCCAGGGATGACTCACAGCTTGATTGCTTGGGAAGCTGAGTAGACAATGGTAACATTCATTGAAATAAGAGATTAAGGTTTCCCTAGGTGTCAGGGAAGTGATGAATTTAGTCTTAGACATATTGACCCAATTTCCCTTGATGTTTAGGGCACCTACAATCTTGATGTAATTTAAATTAAGACAGGCTATTTGGGCAATAGATATTTAGACCTCAAGTCTTGAGAGACAGGGAAGACAGTTTTGAAGCAGATTTTACCAGCTCTAAAATTATAATACCTTCCCAAACTGTCTTCTAGAACTCCCCATAATAACTTCTTCTCACTTCCATATAGAAATAGGGGCAAAAAGTGGAACAAAAAATGGATAGTACATCTTATTTGAAGGTACAGTAAACTGTATGGGATTAGCTCTTTGTCTGATGCTCTTTTATCCCTAAGAGCACTTTAACTTTAAAAATCCATGTTTTACAGATCAATTTAGAGCCATGTCAACTTTTTAAAATTCTGAATTTATATACAACCCATATTTATCAAACACGTGACATGTGCCAGGCACTATTTTGTCAAACTCAGCAATAGGAGAAAGCACATATTCTCCAACATTTCCCCATCGGAATTCAGGGGAAATTTGGAGTATCTGGAGACATGTTGGTTTATAGAAGTATATTAGCTCAATGAAAACAATGGAAAGCTATTATGGAAAGATAGCCTATAAATGGCCTTTTATCTTAAAGAATTTCTTGTAGTGGTAGAGAAAGTAAGCAACGTTTAGAAGTCCTCTCTGATCTCATTCTAATTGAACATGAAACCTTTTTAAGATTAATTTAATATTATATCTCAATGGTTGAGTTGCTTGTGGGACAGGGATGTAGGGGTTTCCCAAGACAGATTTAATTCGGAGATATAGGTATGGAAGTCATATATTAATGCATAAAGGTGTTATCTAATGCTATAAAATGATTAAAGGCACTCTTAGAGTGTGTGTACAGCAAAAACAGGAGTGCCAAGGACTTGACTTTAGGAAAAGCCAACATTTATATTCTTCATGGGGAAAAAAAGATTTTATGAAGGAGACAACAAAAAATAACAAGAAAAACAGGATAAGGATCTACAAAAAAACCAACTAGACGGGTGTTTACCTACATGATGATTGCAATGTGCACTGTTGGGGGAATGGACACCCTTGAGGCTCAGTCTCGGGGTGTTGGGAGGGACATGGGCAATATACTTAACCAGAATGGTTGTACCCCCATAATAAGCTATAATAAATAAATAAATAAATAAATAAATAAATAAATAAATAAATAAATAAAAAGAAAAAAAAAAGAAAAGATCTTTAAGAAAAAAAGAATTGGCCAATATTTTTATGTATTAGGGAAAACTCAAATAAGATACCTAGTGAGATATTTATTATTATAGCTTAGCAAGTTATTTTTTTATTTGACTTTTGGCAAATATGTTCTGCCAGGCATATTTTAAAACTTTATGTAGTCAAATGAATTCAGCTTTATACAACTTCCAGGTTTTGTGTCATATGAAAGTTTCCCCACAACAAGTTGATAGATAGATAGATAGAGATGCTCCTTGACTTACAGTGGAGTTATGTCCTGATAAACCCATCATAAATTGAAAATATCATAAGTCAAAAATGCATTTAATACACCTAAGCTACTGAATATCAGAGTTTAGCCTAGGCTACCTTAAATGTGCTCAGAACACTTACAATTAGCCTACAGTTGGACAAAATCATCTAGCACAATTTCTTTCATCAGCGTTTTGTAGTTTTCAGTGTATAGGTCTTTGACCTCCTTGGTTTAAGTTTATTCCTAAGTATTTTATTATTTTTTGTAATTATTGTAAATGGGATTGTTTTCTTAATTTCTTTTTTGGATAGTTCATTGTTAGTGTATGGAAATGCTACTAAATTTTATATGTTTATTTTATATCCTGAAACTTTATTGAATCCATGTATTAGTTCTAAGGTTTTATTTTCTGAAGTCTTCAGGGTTTTCTATGTATAAGATCACGTAGCCTGAGAACAGGGACAATTTAACTTTTTCTTTTCCAATTTGAATGCCTTTTATTTCTTTTCCTTGCCTAATTTCTCTGGCATAACAAATATTGATGGCAGTAGGCTAAGTAGATAAAATTTAGTAATCGAATCTCCTATTCACAATCCTGTGGGTGGTAAAAGCTATGGCTGAACATAAATGAGTGATTAAATGTCAAATCTTCATGTTTAAGGGTCAGTGGTTCCCGATGCTATCATTGCCTGCCCTTCCTTCACCTCCATAGACAACTGGAGTACTCCTGGGGGTGAGGTTAACTTTAAAGTCAGCAGATCCTGAGCTTTTTCTTTTACTAGGCACCCAGAATTAGCAAGGGGTAGTGGCGTGGATGAAACCCTGCACAAATTGTCTGGTCTCCTAGAAGTTCAGGAATACTAAGCTGTGCTCACTGGAGAAGTTACTGGCAGTTTTCCAGAGAGGAGGAGGCATGCTTATCTGCCCTCCCAAGGTTATTAGGCAAGGCCCCACCAGAACCCTAACTGACCTCATTAGTAGACATGTGTACATACTGGATCGCCACCTAATCCTGACTGCTTGCCGAGATTGTTCACACCAACCTGTAAAGAAGTCTGGAGAACTCATCCATGTATGGCAAGCCACGTCCTTTGTGATCTTTGGCTAACATTTGCTATCCCATTCTCCTTCCAGAGTCACTTGAGAACCATGTTTGCCATTTCCCTGATTTCTCAGTTATACACATCAGAGAAGAAGATAAAATCACCACATACCTGGACTAGTTTAACCTTTAAGCTTGATTAGCCATTGAAACACCCACCTAGAAGATGAAGTCTATACGTGCAATGTAGATGTAGTGGTTTAAAGAGAAAATTTCATACTCGGAAGTCAGACAGACCTGCATTAGAAATCTGCCTTTATCACTTACTAGTTACAGGACTTTGGGCACATTTCTTAACCTTTCAGGGCCTTAATTTTCTTGTCTGAAAAATAGACATTTATGGTTGCAATGAACAGAGAATAAGTCTGCATAATTTAGGAGAAAATAAATTTACTGGAAGGTTAGTGGGTAGCTTATGGAATCCTTGGGAACACTAGAGAGCTGGGCAGGAATGAAGGGCAGTCAGGTGTCTAGTACTGTGGCCAAGATCTCAGCACAGGAACAGCCTGGTCAGGGTGACACAGCTCTGCTGCTGGACACTGGGCACAGCCACTGGCACTGCCATCACCGGATACTGGATACTGCTGAAACCACTGCCATGATGGCACACTGCTATTGGCACTACTGCCGCTGAGCCCTACTGGAATGAATCCTAACTATTCCCTTCTTTGTATTGTTTGTCCCAGATTCAAAGTTCAGCAAAGGCAACTGATTGTCTGAGCTTAAGCCTCTTGCCCATACCACCCAGATATTAGGGTTCAGAAGAATAAGTATTTGTTTTTCTTGGCTTTTGTAGTGTGCAGGGAACTGAATTCTACCAAAGCTCACAGAAACGTAGAAAGAGATCAAATAATGAATTTGTTAAATTTTTCAATATGGAGGATAATGTCTTCCTTGTAAAGATATTTTTATGATTAATGCTTGTTCATAAAATGGCACCTGTAGTTGTCATCATTTTAAAATTACTTGAAAATCCCTCTGGCAGCAGCATGGAGAGTATGGGCAGCCTGTGGCAGTAAATTGAGTCAAGGCAGACGAAGCCTGCAAGAATAACAACAGTATCACAGCTTTCTCTAGCAGGTGGCTAATGAAATCAGCATTCCCAGTAGGCAGGGTGGAGGGCTTTTTCCCTCAGTGCTATTAAGTCAGATGTGAGAGCCTCAGGGTCTTTGAATCATAGCCATCCTAGAATTTTCCATCACAAGGTTTTCAGACTGATATTTGATGCTGCTGGTGGGGTTGGGTAAACCAGGAAGAACTGCTGAATTCAAGGATATGACCAATCGGTTAGAAGTCTCCAAGAATAGTTTTGTTTCATAGTCTGGAAAAGCCAGAGAAGTAGACACATAGTCTGGAAAAGCCACTGTAATACACTGATGTATCAAAAATGTACTTTAAAGAGGCAAGGGGAATATGATAGAGAAGCAGGGTAGTCAGTCTTTGGGAACAAGCAGAGAGGTGAGTGAAGGCATGCCATGCTGATTCAATGATTCAAAAATAACTATTGCAACAAATGGGAGTGCTGGCATACTTTTCTTTTCCATTTGTTTGTGTTTTTGTTGTTTTCTTTTCTTCTTTAAGTGACATGTAATAATTATATACAGTTATGGAGCATACAATGATGTTTTGAAACATAATTTGTATTGATCAGATCAGGGTAATTATTATAGCATATCCTTCATCTGAAACATTTATCATTTCTTTGTGTTGGGACAATCAGTATCCACCTTCTACCTGTTTTAAATTATATATTATTGTTAATTATAGTCTTTCTATAGTACTTAGAGCAATAGAACTTATTCCTCTTATCTAGCTGTAATTTTGTCTCCTTTAGTAAATCTCTCCCTCTTCCCCTCTTCCCCGTACGTTTCCCAGGCTATGGTATCTTCTGTTCTACTTTTTACTTCTATAGGATCAGCTTTTCTTAGCTTCCACATATGAATGGGAACATGTGGTGTTTAACTTTCTGTTCCTGGCTCATTTCCCTTAACACAATGTCCTCTAGTTCCATCCATGTTGCTGTGAATGACAGGATTTCATTTTTTATGGCTGAATAGTATTCCACTGTGTATATATATCACATTCTCTTTATCCATTCATCTGTTGTTGGACATCTAGGTTGGTTTCATATCTTGGCTATTGTGGCTAGTGCTGAAATATACATGGAGGTACAGATGTCTCTTCAATATACAGATTCCCTTTCCTTTAGATAAATGCCCAGTAGTGGGATTGCTGGATCATATGGTAATTCTAGAACCTCCATACTGTTATACACAGTGGCTATGCTAGTTTACACTCCCACCTACAGAATATAAGGGCTCCCTTTCCTCTGCATCCTTGCCAGCATTTGTTATTTTTTGTCTTTTTGATAACAGCCATTCTAACTGAGGTGAGATGACGCCTCTTTGTGGTTTTTAATTTGCATTTCCCTGATGGCTGGTGATGTTGAGAATTTTTTATATCCCTGTTAGTCATTTATAAGTCTTTTTTTGAGAAATGTGTGTTCATTTACAAATTTTTTAGTTGGATTTTTTGTTGTTGGTTTTTGTTTGTTTGTTTGCTGTTGAGATGTTTGAGTTCCTTTTATATTCAGGATATTAATCCCCTGTTGGATGAATAGTTTGAAAATATTTTCTCCTATTCTGTCAATTGGTTTTTCTCTCTGTTGATTGTTTTCTTTGCTGTGCAGAAGCTTTTTAGTTTGATATGATACCATTGTTTATTTTTGCTTTTGTTGCCTGTGCTTTTGAGATCCTTTTCATAAAATTTTTTCTCAGACCAATGTCCTGAAGCATTTCCCCTAGGTTTTATTCCACTAGTTTTATAGTTTTGAATCTTTCATTTAAATCTTTGACCCATTTTGAGTTGATTTTTGTATATGGTAAGAGGTGCGGGTCTAGTTCATTCTTCTGCATATGGATATCTGATTTTCCCAGCACCATTTATTGAAGAGACTATCTTTTTCCCAATGAGTGTTCTTGATGTCTTTGCCAAAAAGAATCAGTTGTCCATAGGTACATGGATTAGTTTGTGGATTCTCTCTTCTATTCCATTGGTCTTTTTGTCTGTTTTTATGCCAGTACCATGCTGTTTTGGTTACTACAGCTTTCATATATTTTAAATTCTGGTAGTATGATGCCTTCAGCTTTTTTTTTTTTTTTTTTTTTTGCTCAGGATTGCTTTGCAACATGGCTTTCTTATCTGCTGTCTCATTTGTGCTCCAGGAAGGGCCTGGGCTCCTTAAAGAAGCCAGCTGAGGTGACCTTCTATTTGTCCTCCAGATCTGCTCTTCATCTTTCTTCTCCTGCTCTGTTCCTGTGGAAACTGACCATTATGAACTCCATGGGCTTTCTTGTCCTATAGTTTCCTGTTGGGTTTGGCCAGTGGTGAGAACCTGCCAGAAATCAAAGGCATCCTCATGGACTGAATTCCTCAATCAAAGGTCTTAGCTTCTGTTAGGAAGCTCTCTTCACACAGTCATCTCTACCTCCAGATTCCACCAGCAAGCCTAGAGTAAAGAGAAACTGTTGGTGGCTAATACATTCTATACTAATTTTTGTGGTTTCTCAAAACCTTGCACCTTTTATATCTCTCCTAATTCTACTTTAGTGAGCCATCTATTTCCTTTTGAGACTGATAG
Organism: Varecia variegata; assembly: GCA_028533085.1. Lineage (NCBI taxonomy): Eukaryota > Metazoa > Chordata > Mammalia > Primates > Lemuridae > Varecia > Varecia variegata. Next base: position 110,447,034 of record CM052443.1, on the reverse strand, counting down.
CAACCCAAGTCGTATATAAACTGATCCATTTCAGTAGGCAACTTTTGGAAGTTCTTGCTAACACGTAATTAAATACTCCATTTCAACTTTAAGTTGGAAATCTGGCATTCGTCTTGACTTTGTGACCAAATCCTTCTACTTCTTCTTTCCATATCTGTCTCAAATTCATCCTTTCCTCTCCATTAGCACTATTACAAATTCATTGTCCTTCATGCACAATAGTAATTTCCTCAGATCTGATCTCCACTCTGAGAAATGAGCTTAGCTACATTTAAGCAAAATGGCCCCAGAGCATGGGCAATATTGTCAGTGTTATCTCCTAAACTGGATTAAACCCATGCACATCTCTGAATGATTCCCTTTTACAGTCCTTGATCCCATTGTTTATCTCCCTAACTTCTTTTTCCTGCCAGTGTCATCACCTGTTTATTGACTATCTCTCTTCTTAATACATCCACTTTGCTTTCTAGTATTAAATTTCATTCTATCTTCTGGAAGACTGCTTCCTTGGACTAATATGTCACTTACAAATGCCCTTTCCTTCTTCAATCTCGAAAACAAACCATTCAACATCTGTCATTTGGGAAGCTGAGAAGTGATGGAGAAATAAAATATCACACCAGGGTATATGTGTATCAGAATAACTTTATAGCCAACAATCTCAATCTGTGTGCTCTTTTACTCTCTGGAATGACTGTTTTAAATCTTCTCGGACTTCATCTTGTACTTTAGAGAGACAATAGAAGCCATCAGATGAGAACTCAATACACTCTTGGTCATCCTGCCTACAAATTTTCCTATTCATCCTTTCCTCATCATCTTGTATTACGAGACACTGTAAGATCCTAGCTCCTCCTGCTTCCCCGAGACCTTGAACTACCTATTCTCTCTCTTGTGTCTTTAACCTCTTTCTCTTCACAGGAGCCTACACATCACACCCCCAAAATAAATTTTAAAAAATTCTCTCTCCAACCAACTTTTTCCTCAAATGCTGCCTAACATTCCACTCCCCTTCATAGTCACTCTTCTTGAGATAATCATATTTTCCTACACTCTCCATTTCCTCATCTCCTACTATTTATTTATTTACTAGCAAATGACAATTGTGTACATTTGTGGGGTACAATGTGATGTTTTCAGCTATGTATACATTTTTATCTATGTGTGCATTGTAGAATGATTTAATCAAGCCATCACTTCACCAGCTTTTTTTGGGGGGGGGGAGGGGAGAATGTTAAAAATCTATTCTTTGCACAATTTAAAAATATGCAATACATTATCATTAACTGTGGTCACCATGCCGTGCAATAGACCACTAAAACTTATTCTTCCCATCCAGCTAAAACTTTGTACCCTTTAGTCAACATCTCCTCTTTCCCTATCCCTCCCTAAACCCCAGCCTCTGATGACCATCTTTCTACTTTCTGTTTCTATGAGATTGACTTTTTTAGGTTCCACATATAAGTGAGATCATGTGGTATTTGTCTTTCTGTACCTGTCTTATTTCACTTAGCATGACGAATTTCAGGTTCATCCATATTGAATTTCCTTCTTTTTTAAAGTCATATAGTATTTTATTGTGTATATATATCCCATTTCTTTTATTCATTCATCCTTTGATGGACACTTATGTTGCTTCCATATCTTGGCTATTGTGAATAGTGCTGTAATAAACATGGGAATGCAAATATTTATTGACATACCAGTTTCAATTTCTTTGGAGATATACCCAGAAGTGGAATTGCTGGATCATATGGTAATTCTATATTTTTAGTTTTTGAGGAATGCACATACTATTTTCCATAATGGCTATACTAATTTACATTCCCACCAACAGTGTACAAGAGTTCCCTTTTCTCTACATCCTTGCCAACAAATGTTATCATTTGTCTTTTTAATAATAGCCATTCTAACAGATGTGAGGTCCTAGCTCATTGTGGTTTTAATTTGCCTTTCCCTGATGATTAAAGATGTTCAGCATTTTTAAATATGCTTGCTGGCCATTCATATGTCTTCTTGTGAGAAATGTCTATGCAGATTTTTTTGCCCATTTTTAAATAACACTATTTGTTTTATTGAGTAATTTGACTTCCTTACATATTTATATATTTGACCCTTATCAAATGTATGGTTTGCAAACATTTTCTCCCATTCTGTAGGTTGTCTTGGCATTCTGTTGATTTTTTCTTTTGCTGTGCACAGGTTTTTTTGGTTTGGCACAATTTCATTTGTCTATTTTTGCTTTTATTGCCTGTGCTTTTGGAGTCCTATCCAAGAAACTATTGGCCAGACCAATGTTGTGGAACTTTTCCCTTATGTTTTCTTTTAGTAGTTTTATAATCTCAGATCTTACATTTAAGTCTTTTTTTCACTTTGAATTGATTTTTTAATGGGGCATAAGGGTCCAATTTCATTCTTCTGCATGTGGATATCCAGTTTTCCCAACACCATTTGTTGAATAAACTGTCCTTTCCCAAAACTGTGTTCTTGGCACCTTTCCCTCCTATTCATTCTTCAATCTATACCACTCTGTTTTCTCCCCTCATTTCCTATCATTTCCTGAGACTTCCCTTTATCAAAGTCATAACTGAGTTGTTTGTTAGTAAATTCAATAAAAACATTTCAATTCTTTCCTATTTTACCTCTCAGTACTACTCAATATACTCCTGGGCATCTCCCTCTCCTGGAAATGCTCTCTTTCCTTCTTTTAACTTTTATGACATTGTTTTTCTCTATCTCACTAGTTGCTCCACGGCAATCTCTCTTTCCAGCTCATTCTCAGGATGTTTCCTGACTCAGTTCTAGGGCCTCCTCTCCTTCTACACCTTCCTGTTAGGCTATAGTATTCATTTTCATAGCTTTAATTGTAATCTACATGGTTTTTCATTGCTCTTAAAGTGAAGTTCTTACTAAGATGTACAAAAGAACTGAATGGCTTCTCCTGCCTGCTTCTGTAATTTTTACCATCATTTTCTATACCTCAAAGACACTGACATCCTTTCATTTTTATCATATCACCATATTCCTTCACACGCATAGGCATTTCCACATTCTTCTCCTACTACTTGTTATGGTCCACTCCCAGCCCGCTGTCTGACTCACAGGACTCAGTTCCAGTGGCACTTTCTTAGAGAAGCATTTCTTGAGTTCTCAGAATAGATGAGGTTCACTTTTTACATAATTTCACAGTAGAGTATATTTCTCCAAAGTATAATTTAATTACTTATTTGTGGAGTTGTTTAATATTTACTCCCTCACCAGACATTAAGATCCGTCGGTATATATTGTTCATTGCTGAATGTCCAGCATAGAGCAGGTATTCAGTATAACTCATTCATTCACTGAACATTTTCTTTTAAGAGCCCCTTCTCAACCTCATAGGTGTAGACCACCCAAAACATGGATATGCCTCTAGTTTTTACCCTAGTATTTCATTCTATACCATTCCCCCTAAACTTGCTCTTCCTAGTTTGCTGAATTTTTACCATGAATAGGTGTTGGATTTTTATCAAATGCTTTTTCTGCATCTATTGATATGATCATATGATTTTTATTTAGCCTGTTGATGTGATGGGTTACATAAATTGATTTTCAAATGTTGACCCAGTCTTACCCACCTGGAATTAATGCCTCTTGCTCATGGTGCAGTTATTTTAAATTTTTTAAAAATACAATTCCAGGACATCTTTTTGACTCCCTAGGGTTTCTGGAATGGACGATCAGTGTGGCATTTTTAACCCACTGTCTACTGACCAGTGAGGCAGAGAATTATGTCATTGCCCTTTACAATAATAGGAGGTGCTCCTTGTCAAGCTTCACCAAATATATGAGAACATGGTGTAGCCCAGGAGCCCTAACTTGGTGATGTGCTAACTCCAGCATGAGTAGGGCTGGTCTCATCAGCTACTGTGCAGCTGAATTCCAGTGTCAAGTTCAATGTGGCACAAAAGGGTGCTACTTGCCCTATGAGTCTACTTCCCAGGAATCTTGGCCAGCTTCTGAGATGAGAAAGCAGAGATACCAGGGGTGGGAAGGCAAACTTAATTGGCAGTGACTGTATTATATTAAAGGAAAGACTGGCCATCAGCCCCATGTACTCCCAACATGCCCAGAAAGAAGCCAAATAACTGGCTGACACCCAGTCTCCACTCTATGGCTGAGTGAGCCTATGATTATAAAGAATACATTTGCTTGAATGTAGGATAGAAGGCCATTTTGTATCCAGTTTTCAGGAGCCTGCTATAAGGCATATAATTGGCTAACAGTCCCCAGATGTCAGTGTTCACCCCAAAACTACACTCTCCCTGGGCTTTTCCTAGCCAATGACTGAACAGGCAGGAGATTTTAGAGCCCCACTTTTCCTGCCCAATATAGGAGTTCCCTAACAGGTAATCTTTGCTTGGCAACTCCCCATGGGCATGGATGAGACTTTCTCTGAGCTGCACTGAAGTGTCTTTTCCTGCCCAGCCTTGATTCCTTCCTCCTCTCCTTTCACAGGCCTCCTCTCCTCCACTCCTGCTTTGCTGTCTGAATGTTCTTACCTCCCACATATGCCCTTTCTCCCCTTGATTTTTCACAAACATTTCCCCTGAAAATCTTTGGCCTGTGTGATTCTATCTTGGCATCTGCTTCTCTCAGAATGTGAACAGATACTTGCATGAAGGAAGATATGAGTCATAAAAGTCTTGCTACAAAACACTATATATTTCTGTATGTACATATATATGTATATATGCATATGAAAAGATCTGGAAGGATACATAACTAATTTAAAATGATAATTACCTCTAGGTAGGAAATTTAGATTGGGTAGTGGTGTGGTTATTTGAATAAAAATGGGTTATTTATTCATATGTATGTTTGTATAATAAATTATTTCTAGAAGGTTAAACAACAAAATAACAACAAAACAACAACAAAAATGAGTAATTGTTGCCACAGGGAAGGAGAACTGAGTGCCTAGGGCAAGCTTGAGATTAATTTTTCACTACATAGCCTCTTATGTTGTTTACTGTTTTTTTTTTCTTTTTGTATCATGTATATGAATTACGTTTTTAATTACTTTTAAAAGTGGGAGGGGGGAGCTGTAGTTTTGCCATCATCACTATGATTGCTATGGTATTCATGCATTAATTAATGTTAGTTCACCACCCTCTTCCCAAAATTGCTTCCCACTGAAAAATCCAATGTATCCAATTCTTACATATTTGGGAGCAGGAGGTGGCTATAATCTCAAGTAGTTTATTGTAAGTGTGAAAAGATGACTGCCTTCCAGTCAGAGCCAGGGCAGCTTTGGAACAAGGCTGTATTCTTTCTACCTGTTTTCTTCCTACTACATGTAGAAATCCAAGAAAGATATTCTATACGACCTCATTGTTAGAGTATAATAGAATTATTCTTGGATCCTGGAGATCTAAAAATTAATTTTCTTTTTTTATTACAAGAAGAATACATCTTCAGTATGAAATATTTAGAAAATAAATATACTTATAAATGAATATGTTACTTTATATTTGTAAGCCCATTCACCAGATATAATAACAATAAACATTTTGGGACTTACCGTTTTAGATTTTTCATGTATAGTAACTGTCTTAGTCTGTTTGTGCTGCTATAACAAAATACCACAGACTGGGTAATTTATAAAGAACAGAAATTTATTTCTCATGTTTCTGGAGGCTGAGAAGTCCAAGATCAAGGTGCTAGCAGGTTTGTTGTCTGGTGAGGGTCTGTTCACTGCTTCCAAGATGGTACCAGAAGGAAGGAATGCTATGTTCTCACATGGCAGAAAAGAAGAAGAGAGTGAACCTACTCCTGCAAACCATTTTTATAGAAACATTAATCCATTCATGGGGGCAAACCCCTATGACCTAAACACCTCTCAGCCCCCACCTTCCAACACTGTCACTTTGAGAATTAAGTTTCAACACGTGCATTTGAAGGGTCACATTCAGACCACAGCAGTAATATACACATCCATACTATTTCCCTGAAATGTTATAATAATATATGTACACTTTGTAACTTGCTTTGTAAATTCACTTTTTATATACCAAAATTATATACAAGGGCTATCTGCAAAGTATCCAGCCATTGTTAACATAACAAGAATGCTTACATGGCTGGATACTTTCTGGACAGCCCTCATACATACATATTTTTAAAAGTCAAATCATTTTAGATGTCTTTTTATGAAAAACAACAGAAACCATCTTTTCTTCACCTATTTCATGCTTATAGGAACCACTTTTTTTCTTGCATGTACCTCTGTATTTCTACATAACATGACTATATTGCTATTTCTTAATTTTTTTTTGGACAGAGTCTTGCTATGTTGCCCAGGCTGGTATCAAACTCCTGGGCTCAAACAATCCTCCTGCCTCAGCATCCTCAATAGCTGAGATTACGGGTGTGCATCACCACACCTGGCTCGATTTTTTTATAATACAACATGTACTAACCTAAATTACTTATAGAAGAGAAGAGAGGTATGAAAAAGATAAATTCTTGTCTTCCAAAGTAGGAAGTCAATAGTTAATGCCTAAACCTGAAAAATAAAAAAGTAATATAATAAGTACACTTGTTATGTTAAGCATACTTATTACAAAAAAGAATCAGCTAAAAGATTTGAAAGGTTTTGCCTTTGATGCTTTTAAACAGATCATCCAACACTACTATTCTTTAGATTTATTTTTACCCCAACTTCCAGAGGTATCTGGTATACCAATTCCTGAAGCTCTTTGAAAGTTCTATAATATAATCTGGGTTGTTTTTCTTCTTTCTCCAATGGCAGCTCACATTTCTGCAGTATCAGTTCTGCTGAGTCGGTTACTACACAGCCATGCTCTTGCTAGCTTTCAACAGCACTTCTTTGCTGTTGTCTCCTCTACTGTTCTTTCTGTCTTTGTGAATTTATGACTTAAGAAAAAAATCTTCTTTTTGTAATTTTTTAATCAGATTTCAGAAAAGAGACACATTCAAAACACATTCTGCATCCTTACCTAGAAAAAATTACCTGATTTTTCTTTTTCAGTTAACCTCTTATTGTGAACATCTTTCCAGGCTATTATATATTTTTCTGCACCATCACATTAAATATTTTTATTGTTCCATTATCTAGATGTAATATAATGTACCTTATCTATCTTGGTTGTTGGATATTTCCATTTCCAATTTTTGCTATCAAAATTAACAGTAAAAGTGATATCCTTGTAACTAAATTTCTGTAAATGGACTCACAAGGCCAAAGAATGAAGGAGACACCAACACAAGGAAGAAAAAAATCTTAAAACAATACAGTAAATGCAATGGGAGAGATGTGCACAGAATACTACGGAAGCCCAGAGGAGACAAACCTAATGCAATGCAACTTTGGGACAATATGGAATTTTTGTTCTGGGAAGGCTCCCAGGAAGAGATCATGATCAAGCTGAGATAGGTGTGAACTGGGTAGAGAGGAGGGGAACAGCATTCCAAGAGGAGGGAACGGTATGAGCCACTGCTAGAAGGAAGAAAGCTGTATACAGGGAACCATGAGGTTGTTGAGTATTATAATAAGAAGCATGCGATAAAGGACTGATAACAAGAATCTATTTAGAACTCAGGAAAATCAGTAAGAAAAAATCAAACAACCCTATCAGAAAGTGGGCAAAGGACATGAATAGAAATTTTTCAAAAGAAGGTATAAGAATGGCTAACAAACATATAAAAAAATGTTCAACATCTCTAATCATCAGGG
>CM052443.1:110411699-110438796 GCA_028533085.1 Varecia variegata | reverse complement strand
TGCTATTGTCTGACTTCAATGAAGCATCCTGGTAAACCTCAGCTGTAAGAGCTCTTCATTGTCACTTATTCTATTGCTTCCTGTAATAATGGCACTGGGCCTGCCAAAGGGACTGTCTTCTAATGCTCCCTAACCTTTCAATAACCTCCATTGCAGTTGCCTAGATGCTGCCTCTGGACGTAGCCACAGGACGACACGCAACACTGCATCACATCCTCTTTACAGAATCTGAGATAAAATCAGCACTTTAAGTTTTTTATTTGCAGGCCTCTCTCCCTGGCATACTTGTGGAAATAAAACCACAAATTTAGATATATTTTGCTCTGTGGGTTTGAATCCTGGCTGTCTTGCCTTGGGCAAGTAATTTGATCTCTTTCTTTCCTCCTTTCTAAAATGTTGTAATAATAATGATACCTACCTCATGTGGATGTTGTGATGAATAAATACACCTATCCCTTGCTTAAAGAGTTTAATTTATCCCTGAAAACTCTGTCATTAAGTGAATGGCCATAATTTTTAAAAACCCACTAATTTAAATGGGAAATACTCTATTCCAATTAGAAAACTCACTAAATATTGAGCACATAGAGATATTCAACATTCTCCTTAACAGCATTTATACTATGGAATTCATATCCCATAAATTCCCCATATGTGATGCTGTGGACCTACAGTTAGGCTACAGTTTGAATGAAGCCATTGATAAAAGGTAAGAAACATTATGAGGAAAATGTTTAAAACTACTAAAAAGATCAAACTTTTCAGCAACTTTAGAAGCATCTATGAATTGAAATATTAATAGATATACTAACTGATAGACTAATTGGGAAGTATACTAAGTCTAGTTTGAGTTTAAATAAAGAAAGAAACAGGTGGACTGGGGCAAAGAGGTTTTTTTAATCAAAATGTAAAAATCAGGCCGGGCACGGTGGCTCACGCCTGTAATCCTAGCACTCTAGGAGGCAGGTGGATCGCTCGAGGTCAGGAGTTTGAGACCAGCCTGAGCAAGAGCAAGACCCCTGTCTCTACTAAAAATAGAAAGAAATTATCTGGAAAGCTAAAAATATATATAGAAAAAAAAATTAGCTGGGCATGGTGGCGCATGCCTGTAGTCCCAGCTATTCCAGAGGCTGAGGCAGAGGATCGCTTAAGCCCAGGAGTTTGAGGTTGCTGTGAGCTAGGCTGACGCCACGGCACTCACTCTAGCCCGGGCAACAGAGCGAGACTCTGTCTCAAAAAAAAAAAAAGTAAAAATCATGCTAAAAATATGTTATTAGCTTTAATGCACTGAATAATAATGATAAAATATATTTTAAAAAGTAAATGAAAAATACAATTGTCAGAAATTTTAGCATCTCTTTCATGAGAAAGCAAGTGGTCAAAAAAAGATATAACATTACATAGAAAATCTGAGAAATATAACAGGATTGTAAAATTTGAGTTCTATATCATAAAAATATAGACTAACCCTTTAAATGGCCCCCAAGAAATAGCTATTAAAATTATTCATAAAGTATCGCTCAAAGAAAAATTCTATAAGCTTTAAAAAGAAGAAACATAGATATATTCTTTCTAAAGTAAAATAATGCTCTCCTATATAGCACTTGGGTTAATGGCATTAGGATATTTAGGTTAACCTTAATGGCAATGATAATTTTAAAATATACAGAGTGCTCACAAAATAAGTAGAGCAATTATGAATTATTCTATTTTCAGAAAGGGTTAAAAGACATGAATATAAAACTCACAAAAATCAAGTAGATCTTACGAAAGATCTATATGAAAGACCTATAAAAATGTTTGGAAATATTTAATAAAAGACATAATTTTAAATGAAGTTATATTTTATACCTATTTTGAGAAAAATGAGTTTTTAGTGTAATATTCAATGTATATAAATCAAAAGAAGAGTACAAATTATTATATCTCTTCTTGGGACCAATTTAAATACTTTAAAATATATTTTAATATAGAAGTTCTACTTCTAGTAATTTATCCTGTGAAGACAATTAAATATGTGGTCTATGCATAAGGAATTAGGCACAGGGATGTTCATGACAGTGTTATTTATGAGAATTAGAAGTTGGAAATAACCTAAATTTCCTATAAGTCATTGATTAACTAAATTATGGTACATTTATACAGCCATAAAAAAATCACGTTGCTAAGAAAAATATAATGACACAGCAATTTGTTTATAATACATTTTTCATTTTTAAAACCCAGTTAGTAAGCTCTTGAAGGATATATTCCATTTATGTTAATATAAAACTTGGCTATGCACTAAAATGTTAATAGTTATTTCATTTGCAATTATGGATAATTTTAAATTTCTTCCATCTGCTTAATTTTATTTTCTCACTATTATACAATATACATGTGCAATGAAAAAATAGTGACTGTTAACAGTTTTTTAAAAATCATGCCTCCAATTTTTAATAATACATCTAAGAATTATTTTCCAAGTTAGCAGTGCCATCTGCTGATCATCTTGGGAGTGTTTCTTCAAAACAAATTTTCAGAACTTAGGGAAGTCAGTAATTACCAAAATTAAACGTTATAAAATATTTCAGAAGAAAGTAAAATATACAACAAGAAATATTGTGAAATTTACTTAGTTTAGCTCTTATGTATGGAACCATTAAAATGCTTTTCAAAATCTGAACATGGACTCTACCATTCTTCTATCTCTTCATTTTAATTAATACATTACAGTTTCATCATTTTTAACTTACAGTCATTTCTTTTCACAGAAGTAATTAAAGAATATGAATGCTACCCAAGTGTAGATGCTAGCCAGCCAATTGTAATGAGAAATGGCCCCAGGGCTCCAGATAAAGTGAAATACCTTAATAAATAGTAACCGGGAAAATGGATCAGAGTAATGAATGAGGAAAATTAGGATATGGGAGTGGAAAGGAATGCATTAATGGACCTCTTTTATATGGTGGGCTGAGTATCTGACATAAAGATGTGTCTAATAACTTAGAGGAAATAAGAAATATATGATATAGGCTAGGCATGGTGGCTCACACCTATAATCCTAGCACTCTGGGAGGCCGAGGCAGGAGGATTGCTTGAGGTTAGGAGTTCGAGACCAGCCTGAGCAAGAGTGAGACCCCGTCTCTAGTAAAAATAGAAAAAACTTAGCTGGGCATGGTGGCACGCAGCTATAGTCCCAGATACTCAGAAGGCTGAGGCAGGAGGATCACTTGAGCCCAGGAGTTTGAGGTTGCTGTGAGCTAGGCTGACGCCATGGCACTCTAGCCCGGGCAACAGAGGGAGAAGAAAAAGTGAAAGAGAAAAGTCAAATAAGCTAATTAATTTTTTACATAGGGAATACATAAAATTTAATGGATACCAGTAAAAACTAACAATTGGTAAGTAAAAGTTTAAATATGGAAACAGCGGACTAAAGACTTTTTTTTATTTCAGGATATTATGGGGGTACAAACATTTTGGTTACATGTTATGACTTTGCCATATCCAAACAATAATTTGAGGTATGCCTTTTCTCCCTTACAACGTGGACTAAAGACTTTTAAAAAGCTATAAGGATAGATTCCACATACGAGTGAGATCATGAGGTATTGTGATTATAATTAATAAAAATATATTGTATTCTTGAAAAATGAAATGCTAAGAGTAGATTTTAAATGTTCTCACGACGAAAATGCTGGCTTTGTGAGGTAATGCATATGTTAATTAGCTAGATTTAGTCATTCTATAATGTTTATATATTTCAAAACATCATGTTGTATATGATAAATACAATTTTATCTATCAATTTACAAAAGGTGTAAGGATAAAGATAACCACTAGAACTTTCAAAATAGCAAAATAAATTATAAACGTTAAAGAGCAAAGAAAAAATATTATGTATGGAAAAAAAACTCAGCAATTATAAAATGAATAATTATAACAAACAATATGATAGACTTGAAACCACATATATCACACTTACCAACAAATGTGAATAGACTTAACTCATCTATTAGGAGAAAAAGATTTTCAATTTGGTTCACCAGAAAAGACCCAACTATATTGGCACACAAGAGACACATCTGACATAAGGGATTCCGAAAGGCTAGAAGTGAAAAGGTGGATGAAGGCATGGCAGGCAAATGGAATCTGCGAGGGAAGCAGATGTAGCAATTTTGATGTTAGACGAAGAAGAATTCAATTCTATAGCATTAAAGGTGAAAAAAATGACACCATAATTCACAATGAAGATATAATTGTGAATTATCCATGCACTAAATAACATAAAATCCCCTTAATGAAGCAAAAACTACAACAGACGCAAGATGACATAGACGGAAACACACTCATAATAAGAGACTTTAACACAGAATTCTCCACATAAGACAGATTTAGCTGACAAAAGAGAAGGAAGGAGATAAAATACCTAAACAACATAAGGTAGGTCTTCAGGACATATGAAACTTTAAACTCTTATAACAGAGTGTACCCACTCAAGTGCACGTGGCAGTCACAAAAATTGACTTTGTGATCATTTATTATGTCACACCAAAAAAATCATTAAGTACCATGAAGTAGAAATATTACATTCTCTTATCATGAAACCTAAAAACTAAAAATTATTGGCAACAAATATAGGTCCAGCTTTAAAAATTTAAAATTTTTTAAAAACATTAAACAATTCTTGCATAATGGGTAAAAGGGGAAGTACAAACTGAAATTACAGAAGTTTTGAAAACTAATGACAATGAAAATGCTATACATCAGAATCGATTGACTTTGTTTAAAGTACTGATCAGAAGAAAATTCATGGTCTTAAATACTTTTATGAATAGAAATAAAATAAAAATAAATGAATTAAATACCTAGATCAAAATTCAAGAAAAAGAACAAATTAAATCAAACATGAAAATAAGGAAGAATAAAAAACCAGGTAAAATAAACCAAATAAAGAAATAAACAAGGAAGAAATAAAGATAAAAGCAAGAATTGGTAAGATTGAGAACAGAAAATAGATCTAATTCATAAATAAAATTCCCATTTTGAAGGGAAAATTAAATAAACAAATCTACTAACAAGAAAAAAGAGAAAGCAAAAAAGTACAAAATGAAGAATTGAGTGAAAATAACACTGAAACAGAAGCAATTAAAAATCACAGGAGACTCCTTTATAGATGTCTATACAAATAAAATGTTAAAGCCTTGACAAAATAGGTAATATCCTAAGAAAATTGTATTAGTTTCCTACAGCTGCTATAACAAAGTACCACAAACTTTGTGGCTTAAAACAACAGAAATTTATTCTTTCATAATTCTGGAAGCAAGAAGTTTAAAATTAAGGTGTTGACAAGGTGCTATGCTCTCTCTGAAGGCTCTAGGAAAGGATCCTTCCTTGCCTCTTCCAGCTTCTGATGGCTGCCGGGAATCCTTGGGTTCCTTGGTTTATAGATATTTCACTCAATCTCTGCTCTGTCTTCACATAGACTTCTCCCCTGTGTCTTTGTCTTCCCTTCTTAGGACACCAGTCATACTAGATCAGGGCCCATTCTACTTCAGTGTGACCTCATCTGAACTAACTATATCTGCAAAGACTGTATTCCAAATAAGGTCACATTCACAGGTACAGAGGTTAGGACTTGAACATATCATTTTCTTGAGAGGAGGGGATGGGGAGACACAATTCTACCAATAACAGAAATACAAGTTATTAAAATTACCCATTTTACATAGAAAGATTAAACAGATTAATTCTCACAACAAAATAGAACAAGTGATGAAGACAATAACCAATAAAAAATCACCAGAAAGTTCTACCAGATTTTCATAGACCAAATAGTCTCTATACAGTTTCTAATGCCTAAACCTGATACCTAAATCTGGTAAGGAGAATATAAAATTAAAGAGACTAATATCATTTATAAATATTGATACAAAGTTTCTAAATAAAATATTAGCAAACAGAATCCAACATCACATTGAGAAAATGATACACCATGACCAAGTGGGTTTTTTTCCCCAAGATTGAAAGATTAGTTCAATATTAAGAAATTTATTAAGATAATACTTGTAATAATAAGCCTGATTATATCCATAGGTAATGAAAAAAGCCTTAGACAAAATTGAACATCTGTATGATGAAAACATTCAAGAAAATAAGAATTGATGGATACTTTAAGTATATATATTCTCTATATATATATTTTTAAATATATGAGAATATATATACACGTGTTTGTGTGTATGCATGCATATATTTAAAAACCCCTATTCACAATAGCAACAAAAAATAAAATTCTTAGGAATATATTACTGGGAATTATATAAAATTTATGTGAGGAACACTTTAAAACTCTTGTGTTTAAAACAGAAAAGCAAACTTGAGCAATTGAAAAAATATTCCTTGTTCTTAGATAGAATGATTTTAGATCATAAATATATCAGCTTTCCCTAAGTTAATTGATAAATGTAGTGCAATCTCAATAAAAATAGCAACAAGCTTTTAAACAGACCTAAATAAGCTGAAATTTATATGGAAAAATAAGCATGCAAGAATATGCAGGGCAATATTAAAAACATGACACATTGACATTTTAAAATTAGAAAACGACCTTTAAACACATTATAGAGCCCCTCTAATAAAAAACAGTTTGATACTGGCATATGAATAAGCAGATAGGCAAGTGAAGTTTAATGGAAAAAAAAATCCAGAAACCCAAGTACATATAAAAACTCAGTATATGATAAATATTGCAAATAGAACTATTGGGACAAAGTTGAAATTTTTAATAAATGGTGCTAAGTAGTCACTTCCAAAAAATTTAAATTAGATCCATGCCTTACACCATGTATAAACATAAACTCCAAATGATTCCAAAATCTTTTTTTTTCCTCATTCACTGATTGATTCACTCTCTCTCTCCTGATTCCAAAATATGAATGTAAAATATAAAATCATACAAGTTCTAGAAGAAAATATCCTCTTTAACCTCAGTGAGGAAAATGTTTTCTAAGTAGGACTCAAAATTGAGATAGTATAATTCATTTGACTATATATTATAGGAATAAAAAATAAATACTCTGGATGGCAAAAAAGAAAAACACAACAAACAAGGTTAAAAAAAACCTGAGAGAAAATATTTGCAACAATTCACACATGCATACACACAAATGGAATTTAAACATATGAAAAGATGTTCAACTTTGTTTATAATAAGAGAAATAAAAATTAAAACTGCACTGAGAAACCATTTCTCATCTATCAGATTGACAATATGTGCATATTGGTGGCAGGAATACAAACTGGTACATTTATGGCATATTTAACAAAACTATCTTTGATCCAATAATGCCACTTCTAGGAATATACAGTAAAGGTATACCTCCAGCAATACAAAATACATATGTACAAGGTGATTAATTATTGTTTGTATTGAAAAAGTACTGCAAACACCTTGTATGTTCTTACATATGAAGGTAGTTGAATAAACTCTGATACACTACACAAATGAGTTATTTCACAGCTGAAGTACTCATCTCCTAAATCTAGAAAACTTCTCACCTTGAATAACTAGAAACCAAATAAAATGCATGAAAAAAAGAAAACAGTTTTAGACATTAGACAAGAGATAGCAAAGAAGAGTGGTCCCTGAGAGTAAGAAAACAAATGAGATATGCTCTGTGGTCTCCCAGCTTACTATCTACAGAGTTTCCAGGCTACAGAGCGTAAAGGGAAAATCCAAAAGCATCCAGCAGTCTCTCCGAGTTAGACAGAGTTCAGAGTCCAGGTGGGCCAAATGGCTAGAATTTGCTGGGGGAAATGCCAGAGGAAACAGACCTACACAGAGAAAGCACTCTGACAACTGCAGAGTCTCCTTGGATCTTTATAACCAAGCAATGACCTAATGTGAGTGTGAGTAAACTACTCAATGCCAGGGAAAGAATCAAGAGAATGAAGTAAGGGGAATCATTTCTACAATTCGAAAAGGATTGGAAATAGTTTATTTTACCATCAGCCCGAGTGGAAAGATCTTGTAATATAAGGGGCTTGGGGTAGAATCATTAAAAGCAGTGAGGCCAAATTCTTCTAGGAATAAGAAAGTCTTTAGACACAGACTAATAAGTTAATTCCAAGTAACTTGACTGAATCCCAGAACAAAACCCAAAAATATTTAAAGGAATACAAAACAAACAAACAAAAAAAAAAAAAATCAAGCACTCAGCAATGTCTAGCATCCAATCAAATATTACCAGGAATGCAAAGCAACAGGAAAATATGACCATAACTAGGAGAAAAATCAATCCACAGATCCACAAATAATACTTACAGAACCATAGACCAGGACATTAAAATAGTTATTATGGGTATGTTCCACATATTCAAGAAGATAGAGGGAAGTGTGAGGAGGAAGAAATGGAAAGTGCTAGACTTTTCAAAGAATTCAGGATTATGGCTATAGTTATTGGAAGGTGTTCAACTACATTTAAAACCTAATCTTAATGTGTTTTTTAAAAAAAAATGTGTTATTCACATAATAATAAGGCCTTCTATGGGTGGTCACTTCAGTAGTTCAACAAAGACACAGATTCCTTTTATCTTTCCTCTTTATCATCCTCTGTGGGTACTAACTTTCCACATAGACACAAAATAACTTCAGCAACTTCAGGCCTCATATTATTACAAAGTGGTGAAATACGCAAACAAACAAAAAGAACTCAGAAAGACAATCTCTTCTTTATGCTTCTTTCCAAGATCTCGGAAATCTTTCCAGCTATCTAGGCAATTTTCTCTCATATTTTACTGACCTAAGTTGTTCACATTTAGGTTTATCACTGGCTTAAACTAATAAGATTTAACCCCTAGGATTGGAATCAGGTCTATTTTCCCCTTAAAATTTCAGATACACAGAAGTGCATGGATAAGAAACAAAAACCAGCATTCTACTAGCAAGAAAGAATGGAGAAGTAAGAGCTACATGGCAACACAATTGTTTGTAAGAAGGGCTAAAGTCATTTAATTTAGGTAATAACAATATATATCACATAGAGTTTAACCCTGTGCTAGCCTTTATGTTTAGATTCTAATTACTTTACATGTATTATTTAATACAACAACTACAAAAGATACATACTAAATCAATATTTCCATTTTAGAGGTGAGGACATGGAGTTAGGTAACTTGTCCAAAGTCAGAGTTTACTAAATAACACTATATTATACACATCATTCAATGTTTGTACACACAGTTCTAACTCATTTTAAATGGAAACATTGTATAATAGTATAATTTAATATGGTCATGTTATAATTTATTTAAATCCTTTATATTGTTTACAATTGGAATACTATACATATGATTCTACAATGAACAACCTTATACATTTATATTTCCAACCTGTTTGCTTACATGTGGGCGGGTGTGTGCATTCCAGTTTCAGAGGGGAAATTCCTTGAAGTTAAATTGCTGAGTCACAGGTTTTCACATTTTAAATATTTTTTAGAGGGTGCAACAGTGTCCTTCCAAAGGCTGTTAATTTGCTTCTCCGTAACAACTGATGAGAACGTCTCTGTGCTTACACCATTGCCAAACCCATCAAGTAAAAGGGAATTTCATTCTTTCTTTAATTCATTCTTTCATTTCTTTAATTTCATTCTTTTCATTCCTAAGGTTACTAGAGAAAGTGATCTACTTATCATATTCCTATACCACTGGCATTTCTCCTATGCATTGCCTGCCCCATCTTTTGTTCATTGTTCAGTCAAGTTTTGCTCTTCCTTATTGATTTGAAAGATTTATATTTGCTTATCAAGATATTAGCACTTTGACGCACATGTGTTGCAAATATTTTCTTTCTATTATTTTCCTTTTTAGCTTTGTTTACGAAGAGTCATTATCCCCAAAGAATATTTTAGTAACTGTATGGTTAAAATCTGTTAACATTTTTCTTTATGGTTACTGGGTTTCATGCTATTTAAAAGCAGCCTTCCTCTTTCCAACATTAAACAAAATCCTCTCGGAGTTTTTTAAAATACTTTTACAATTCTAATTTTCAACTTTACATATTTAATCAACTCATGTTTTATTTTGTGTCTGGTTTCAGGTAGAGCTCTGACTATATTTTTACAAGCATAAAGTCAATACAAGTTTCACAGGCCACTGAAAGAATGAGCTTCTGCTATTGTCTAGTCCCAGTTGTTTTCCAATCAGAAAGGCTGATGGAAAGCACAGGTGAGACAATGTGGCTATCACTATCTACACTATAATCAAAGACATTGGGAGAAACAGGAATATATGATACCCAGAAACTCTTAAGCACAAAGGTTTAATTTTATCATTCCTTTATATAATTCAAATCATTTCCTCATAACTTTATTTTTAGCCTGCAACAAAAATTCTCCCCAATTCCTCTTCAGACCTTTCCTTAAAGTGGAACTAAGTAGAGCACGTGTGACTCAGTCTTTAATTATTGCTTATCTGACTCGGATATGTTCTGTTCTCATTAAAATATAATTATTGTAGAAATAATAGCCCCATTACTAGGAAAATTGGGAGTGTCATATGTGTTATTGAGCTTTTTGGTAAAACTTTAATTCTATTAAGTCAAATTCTCATTGTGTTCTTTGCTTTTGTTGCAACAAGAATGGAAAGCATCCCACAGTTTGGTTAATTTTTTTTTCTATTTTTTTTGTGTGTGTCTTTTCATAAGTCTCAATGAAAAATGTCTTTTTAATATATCTATTCATCTTGTTTTGTGCCTACTAATCAAGCTTGAGGCCTTTTGCTTTTGAAGGGGTTCAAAACATGTCACCCCAAATTGGCTGCTTTGGCATATTGATTATTTTGAGCTGAAGGCACCTGAGAAAGAGCAGATTCAGGAAGAGCTCTCTGATCTTCCCCTTTTACCTATAGGCAGATCATAAAATTCCCCTTGAGAAAGATGCCCTCCTCGTACCAGGAAGAGAAGAACATTCTTATCACCAGAGACTGGGAGTCAACACCAAAATGAATCTGTACGAACAAATCTACTAAAATAATCCTTATCTTCCATGTTTTCCCCATATATTGCCTAGTCACTGTCCCACAGTCTACTGCCCTTAGCCCAAGCCCCTTTGTCTTGTCACATTCCCATAATTTATTGTTCTTCATTTAAAAAGACATATAAATTTTCAGGCCTAATAGCTTTTTGGGGTCTTCCTTTTCCTCATGAAGTCTCCCACCTGCATGTTAAAAATGAAAACTTGTAGGCTTTTCTCCTGTTAATCTGTTTTATGTTAGTTTAATTCTCAGGCCCAGCCATGGAACTTGAGAAGTTTGAAGAAAGTTTTCCCTTTCCTGCACTGCTCAAATGCAGTGTGTTATGATTTCCATTGTTATGATTACTTTCTACTTTGGTCTTGAGGTCTCTCTCTTGCAAGTAGCCATAAGCTAAGAGAGACACTCTCTACGAGAGCCCCGATAAGGGTTAAGTTAGGGTCAGGCATGTCCATCAATGAGGAGGTGAAACAAAAATGCATGAAACAGAAGAAATGTATTACTCACAGGTCTGAGACAGGTCAGAGGTGCCAACGCGGGGCCCACGGGAAATCCGTGGGCAGCAGGGAGCTCCGCAAGTGGGTAGGGGATGAGAGAGAGGGCGAGGGAGAGAGAACCCGTGGGGCTAGGCCTTTATTAAGGTCCTCGCGTGTTCCCCGCAGGGGTTGTGAATTGGCTCCTTTAAAGAAAACACACGTGAAGGGAATAGCTTGTTTACATAGCTCTAGTGTTGACCAGTAGGTTCCAGTGTGGTCAGCACCTGTGGGATGTGTTGGCTTTTAGGTCGGTGAGATGAGAAACAAGTGGGCTATTATGCAAACAACCACAGAGGGAGGGGACGTTTTAACTAGGCCACAGGTGAGGGGGACAGCTGGGTTTCAAATAACTTATGCCAGGCCTAAAGATGGGTGCTGAGGCAGCAACTATATTAAATGAATTTATGACACAGTGCATTTCCACCTCTGAATTTTCCCCTGTTACAGTAATGCCCATTGGTCAATAAAATGATCTTAATATTCTAATCTCAAATTTATTCTCTGAACACAAAGGAATTCAGAGACTTCCTCTGCTAAAACCAAAAGAATATTCCAGAAGAGGGGGAAGGTGAAACATTTTAAGAACTCATCTAGGAGAGAACTCAGCCAGAGATTGCTACTTAAAACCCCACAATGAGATCCGAATTACAGGAGACCTGGGAGTAGGTCACAGCCAGCATCAAAAAAAAAACATTTTCCTGGACACCAAAAGGTTTCTTCTTATGCCTACACCAGAGACCAGCTGAATTCAGGATGTAACTTTCATAGATCAGGCTACACAAAAATATAATTCTAATGTTCGCCAGATTACAAAAGATAATATGCTGATGATATTTGATGCTAAATTAACATCTTTCTACAATACTACATTGATATGTAAGTTTAGAGTAAGTACCAGGCTGTTTATAAGGTATATTGTCTATGTGAAATTTCACGCCTAATAGCACATGATCACATCAACTCCATCATCCACTTTGTGTCTCAACAAGGGGCCAGAGCAATTTCTAATAAAAGAGCTGCAATTATTATCACTACTATTTATTAATAGGAATTTTATGTGATAACACAAATGAAAAATCTCTACAAACTGTCAATGAACAAATGTTAGTGTTTATTGACACCATCTGCTACAATTACTTCAGTTGAAACTTTTGCAGGTGATGATAATACACTTGGTGTTGGAGATTTCTTCTTGATCTACCAAGGTAATATTTAAGAGGACAAATACAAAACTGTGTCCAAGAAAAATACCAAGCCCACAAACTTGAGCATTCATACTGCCCTCAAGTAAGAATCTGGGAATGGAACCACTGGATTTTCTCTTTTGAAGTTCTTCAGAGTTAAGCTTATGAGCCACTGGAGGGCAGCAGAGACAAGATTTTAATACACAAACCCCACTTAACCATTCATTGACCAATTGATGGATTCCTTAATTCAATATACAATGATAGCCCACCATGTGCAAAGCATTCACCTTTTATTACAACTTAAGTCATACTGCAAACGTTTTCATTAATTATCTATTGTGAAAGAACATTTGACAGGTATTTGGAGTTGTTTTGTATTTTGATCCATGACAATGCATCAAAGTAAGAGTAAGTCACATAATCTCCATTAAAAAAAAACTGAGGCATTACTGATTTAAAGTTTAAAACATTTTTTAAAATTGTGAATTATAATTAAAATGCTGTATGAAAAAAAAGGTATGGTTAAATGTGTGCATTTACGATCACATATTTCAATCCATGTAGTCAAGAAGTGAGGCTAAGGGATACTTCCCTTGACCTCACACACTTGTCCCTTTAAATGACCTCACCAAGACAGATGAGAAGAATGCATGGTTCATTCTTCCTCTTCCTCATGCAGCAAATTATCACCAAGATGTGCCAAAGCATTATTTCACATAATGAGGTTTCCAGAGCAAACGAGGTATATTTCCTGTCTTCCAGGAGTGTACAGTACAGCAGGAGAGGCAGAGAAGTAAATAACTTGCTGTGTTAGGTGCTACACAGCTATAAGCAAGTGTTATTACGGGGTTCGTAAGATGCTCACCTGAGCAAGCTTTGTTTCTTAGGGAAGCTTTCACCGACAAGATGCTTAGGCCAGAAACTAAAGGACAAAGAAAAAGAATCAGGCAAGGAGAGGAGAAAAAACATTTTGAGCAGAAGAAAGAGCATGCAAAGGCTTACCTTCTTCTGTGAAAGCAAAGTAATTCGTGGAGGCCAGAGAGTGAGGGAGGAGGGGCAGGGCCCAAAGGGAAGCACAAGTGAGGCTATAAAAGGCATTGTAACCACAACAAGGAGTTTGAACTTTATCATACAAGAAAATTTTACCTTTACAAAGTTAACTCTGGCAAGTACGTGAAAAATAGATTAGCATAGAAAATACTGGATGAAAAGAATCAAGTTATGTCTACAAGAGGATGAATAAATTTTATTTTAATGTGATAAGAAAATTATTGATTAATTATGGAAACTAATATAGAATTTAGACATAGCAGATGTTTGATATATATTGAATAAATGACTGAAAGAGTGAATGTATTTGTAAACAGTGTAACTCATATTTGGGCTTTCCTGGGGAGACTATTGGCCTATTGCTATTCCTTCTACCACAATGTCAATATTTAATACTACTTATTTGTGTTTCTTTATCAAGGCCAATGACTTGGAGTTGCACACATTGAAAAAGTGAGCCATTTAATCTTCCATTACTGCTATCAAAAATTGGAAAAATATGATTTTTATTTAAGTATATGCTTCAATTTCATAGGAGGAGAATTCATTTACTTTACTGTATTCTTTTTATTGGTATTACTGTTTTAGTCTGCCAACTCCCCCGTGGAGAATTCGTTTGACAAATCTCAGTCATTTATTAAATGTTTGCTTATCCATGAAACACATTAGACTACATGGAAATTCATTACATTTTATAATTATAAAAACAGATCTGTGCATTTACA
Source organism: Varecia variegata (assembly GCA_028533085.1). Lineage (NCBI taxonomy): Eukaryota > Metazoa > Chordata > Mammalia > Primates > Lemuridae > Varecia > Varecia variegata. The sequence continues at coordinate 110,424,288 of CM052443.1, read as the reverse complement.
AAAATCATTTCATAGATTACACACATAGCACATAAAATATTCTTTCCACATACATAAAATAGCCGTAGGGTCAGAGGAAAAATCAGAAGGGAAATGTCTGATTATAAAAAAACCTTTATGCAGCTCTGTGTTTCTTGAGTAATTTGCTGTTTATTAAGAAACAAGCTGAGAGGAATGGAAATTCTTCCAATTTATTTTCTTTAAGATGCTCACATGGAGGTATTTCAAAACTGCAGTCTGGAAATGAAATTTTTTAAGCATGCCAAAGTATGACAGGAGCAGATGGTGCTGAAGGATTTTTTTAAAGATGGAAGGAAATTACATCAAAACAAAAGACAGTAAGGCAAGAAAATATTTGAGTCATCCACACATTTAATAGTTTAGTTTGATCATTTGATATCTGTGATGTTCACTTAAAACTGCTTAAATATGCCTTGTCAAATTTTTCTTTTGAATTTCATGTTAGTTGTAATATGTTGTCAGAAAAATAGAAAGGAAAAACAAATTTAGCAAGTAACATGCCTTAAGTAACTTTAAAGATGCAAATAATAATTTTCACATATAATTACCAAAGCAACATGATATCTCCAAGAGCCAGATGGCTTGAGTAAAAATATTAACATTTTCTAAGCCAAAAATAAAAATCCAATAAAGTTGGAAATAAAAATATATATATATAAAAGGGCTGCAGCCAAAAAAATAAAAATAAAAAAATAAAGTTGGAATGGTTCTTATTTTATACTTAAATTCATTCAAAATATCTCCATCATTTTAATCACACAAAAATATATTTGAAAATACCTTAAAATAATTGCAAAACCCCTGCTGGGATAAGTGGATGTTATTCTTCCTACTTACATATGCAGAAAATGATGATCAATGAGTGAAAATATAATATGGATCAATAAATGTAGGTGATTCTGAATTTCATGTGGATTAATGAATGTAGGTAGTTATTATGGGGTAGTGGGAAACATCAGAAGTTAATTCTTCGTGGGTGAATGATGGAAGTAAAATGAATAGGAGAGGAGATAGAAAAATTGTCAGGGATGATAATTTGATTTTGGACATGTTCACTTTGAGATGCCCATGGAAAACTGGACGATGAGTCCACGTTGTAAGTGATTAAACAAACCAAGAGTTTGGAGGGAGGTCTGCACTGGAAAGAGAGATTCGTTTGGCATGAATACTTGAGAGTGGATGAGGTCATCCAAGGAGAATGTGTGGAAAATGAAAATATCAGGCCAAAATCAGGAATCTGCAAAAAGGGAGCTTTTAAATAGTGGAGGGAGAAGACAGAAGCCTGGAAGAACACCAAAAAGAGAAGGTGGATGATTCCAGTATGAGCAGTTTTCATTCAGGCACGGGGAACCTGCAGCTTTGGGGCCACACGTGGCCTCCTGGATCCTTGAGTGTGGCCTTTTGACTGAACAAATCCTTCAAATAAAGGGATTCAAATAATGAATGTTGACAAAACAGCCTGTTGCCAGATTCTGGGAAGAATTTTCACTAATCACTAAAAACTCCAAAACAAGTGTTTTTCTTCTCATTCTTCACCTCATGAAACAAAGCTACTTATTATTATTATTATTTATATATTATCAGCATCACCAGCATTTATAACTTACCACATGCCAAGTACTGTGTGACGTCTATGATTAACCTGGGTTCTAGGGATCCTCAGCTATTAATGGTCTTCAGAGAATCTGGATTCTATGGAAATTATGTGGAAAATCCTGAATTTTTCTGGAAAGAGGGTCCATAGCTTTCATAAACTTCTCAGAGCATTTTGGTCACAACCCCCTCCAAAATATGTTAAGAAACAGTGTCCAGAACCTTCTCATTTTACAGAGAGCTGAGATGGGCTGTCACCTATCAGATCACGCTCACTTGCCTTGGTCACCCACAGCCTCTACACATTCAGATATGCATTCTCAGGCTGGTGAGGGTAATCCTAAATTGAAAGAGAGAAATACATATTTTACTGATTTTATTTTTACTAATATCTGCTAAATATCTTATTCCTAATTAGGTTTTGGAATATGGCCTTACTTAATCTAGTATTATAAATTACCAAAATTAAGAATTTTGGTAATTAAAATTAAGAAAAAAATACATAAATATAAATATTTATTAAATTCTTTAACATTTTCTGATATTTCTCTTTCTTACCATTTTTATATCTATCATTTCCTCTGAAACCTAGAATATTCAATCTAAGATTCGGCTATCACACTAAAATGTCATTTTATTTGGTTATTTGTATATAACCAAATTTGCATGTAACCAAATTTGTTATCTGTACATAATTTGAATCTCACATTCAAATGTTTTAAATCATTCAGAAGCTTCTAAAACAGAAGCCATTGCTTTAAAATGTGCATGGGAAGTACACAATGGGAACCAAATATTCTTTCCCCATGCTATTATAAAACTCTCACTATCGAAGGTGTCTAAAGTACTAAACAAAATTGTAAAATCAGAAATTGATTTGTCATTTATATAAAAATGGATAAACACTTGTGGAGTAGAAGCAGTACAAAAATTACTGTCTGCTAAATTTAAGCCTAGAAATGAAAAATATCAAGTGATTGGCAGAAACAAAATTGTAATATAGTATTAGAACTCTGTGAAAATGGCCCAAAAATAATTATTCATGAGTCCAGTGGTTCCAATTCTTACTCTAACAGGCACCTTTCAGGCACTAATTTTTACTACCACAAAAAAAGTTATATCTTTATTTCAAGGTTCTTGGTATTTGTATTTTCCTTCCAAATGAACTTGCTTGATAGTGGATCATCAGAAAACCTGGCAGGCCTAAATAGGGCTCATGATGTGTTTTAGTAAGGTGCTAGTTGTACAAATTAAAATTCAACAAAATACACTTAAATTCACATCAACTTGTCACTTCAGATAAGAGAATTGGAAAGATCCACCATATGATGACAAAGCAATTATATCAGAAACAGAGTCTTCATGTTTTCTTTCTGTATTTCCAAACTGCCAGCATCAAATATGATATTGCTCATTATATGCATAAAAAGCAGAAATGGGCGTTTCTGGTTTACTTTTACATTATTGGTTAGGACTGACCATTTGCACTTGGAAAAAAATGAACAGATACCAAACCTGACTATTAATTTTTACATAGCAACAGAAAAAAAAAGTGCATATACAATGTTGACAGGATTATATATAATGGAGGAGCAAACATGGTGCTAAGTGAAGGAGCCAGGCACAAAAGACTACATATTGTGTGATCCCATTTATGTGAAATGTCCAGAAGAGGCAAGTTATAAAGACAGAAAGTAGATTAGTGATTGCGTAGGATTCAGAGAGTAGAAAAATGGAGAGTGAGTGACAAGGGGTTTCTATTGGAATGATAAAAATATACTAAAAAACATTAAACTGTACTCTTTAAATGGGTGAGCTTTATGGCAAGTAAGTTATACCTCAATAAAGCTGTTAAAATATGTAATCATTCAATGTTTTTTGTGGGGGAGCATTCTTGAACATTAGATACTTTTACCTTAAAAAACATTTAGAGCAATTTTGAATTTCTCATTATATGACATTTCTAAATTGTTTTGGTAATTTCTTAAACATTATGGAATTTTTACCACATATCCATGTAATGATACAGAAATTAAGGTTGAAAACAGCCTTCGAATTGGTGCTTTGGTGCTAATTTTTTCCTCAATATTTTTACAAAATCATATTTTTAAATGTATTCCCTATTCTTAATAGTTCACCTTTGTACTCTAGGCTCTTGCTATATAAAGTGTGGTCCATGGATCAGCAACTGTGGCATCACTGGAGAGCTTGTTAGAAACACAGAATCTCAGGTCCAATTCATACCCACTGAATCAAAACTGCCTTTTTACAGAATCTCCAAGTGATTCATATGCCCGTTAAAGTGCTCTAAAGCAGTGGTTCTCAAAATAGGGTCTTCAGAAAAGCAGCATCAGCTTCGGCTGGGAATTTGCTAGAAATATAAGTTCTCTAGTCCCAGCCGAACCTACTGAATCAGCAACTCTAACAATCTAGGTTTTATCAAACTCTCCTGTTGATTCCGATCACGCTTAAAAAGTTTACAGCACAAAGGTTACTTTGTTGCACAATACAGTCACCTAGGGAACTTCAAAAGATCTTGATGCCTGGGTTGCAATTCATAAACGTTAAATCAGTCTTTGTGGGAGGACCCAGGTGTCAGTGTTTAAATTCCCCATGTGAGGAATGTGCATTCAAGTCCAAAAATCAGTATTCTAAAGGACAAGAGCTACACAAACTCATTTTACTCATTGCTCAAACTGGCTATAGTGCTCAGAATTACTACAAATTATTCAATGACATTACAATGTATCAGAGATAATCATGGACTGGCATTTTTAAAAATCTATTCCAGGAGAGTTTTAGCATACTTCATTCACCTCACACTGCTTTTTTTCTATTACTTAATCTAGTATAAATCCTCTGGTGACTTCAGTGCCACAAATGTGGGAAACATTTCAAAGTGAAAATCAAGCCCTAACTTTAATACTCCCAGGGATTTAGAAGACAAAACAAGAGAACAAAAAGAAAAATTCCTGTTTTGAGAAGTGGCAAAGTCTAAAGAAAGGGGTAATTCCATGAAAGAGGGATGGCAGGCAGCACCTGCTAGCTGTGCAAACGTAGCAAGAGTGGGGTGAGAGTCCAGTTTTCTTGGAAAAGCAAAGTTAGCACATGCCAAAGATTCTGATCATGGGGGCGGCGGGAAGACAAGGGAAGGTCTCAGCTAAGAGGAACATTGGTGGCAGCATTCAGGCGTTTCTGGAAAGTTGGCGGTCACTTCAATAAGGCACTAGTAGTCAACATGTAACTAAGAAGAAGAGTACAGTTTAGGAGACACCACAAAGACCATGCCTCCCTGCTCTTAAATAATAGGGAAGGTCTTGGATGGAAGTCAGAATTCCCAGGGAGTGTGGGAGAGGAATGAGGCCCAGCTCTGGTGGTTTAAAGAAATTCTTCGTATTAAATATGGGGATGGCTCTTCGGAGGTTAAAGCATTATAACTTTTTGGCTTAACCAGTGAATCTATTGCATACTCCATTGCTCTTGTACTCTCTCAAAATATTTCCAGGAATGCACTCTTATGCCTACCATGCAACTAGCAAATTGCTGCCTGAGAGTATATATTTTCCCCTACAGGCAGTATTAGTTTGGGAATATCTCTTCAAAATAAGAAGAAATTGATAAAAACTATTTAAGCACTTTCAGGGAGAGATGAGAACTGGTTTTGGTATATGTATTTTCCACCTTATAAACCAACGCAGATTAACTGGAAAGCTGAAAACAGAGGAGAGACCTTAGATGTGAATCCATAAATAAGAATCTATGGATATAAGCTGTGTAAAACACATTGAGTTCTTCCTTGAATTAGAAGGAAGAGCTATAGCAGATGTCCTTTTAATGTCCTAACCTTGCCACAATTATTTGGGCAAGGAATTTGGTTTCTCTGAGGACTCTGTTGGTCCTTTCGAGCAGGAAATACAGCTCATGAGATAAGCCACGTGCTGCTGAAAATTGGTTGATTTGGAGGGTAGTGTTGCAAGGCGCAAAGAAGGAGAATGCTGTGCTGTGACTATGGCAACGCCAGGGAAAGATTTGCCAGAGTGGTTAAGTTTTGAGTCAGAAAAGAGAGAGAAAACCTGGGGTGGGGAGGGAAGTGGTTCTCCTGGAGATTATCCAAAGCTTCAGATGCATCTGTGATGATGCTGGGTGCAGAAAGGCCCTTGACTGAGGGTGTGGTCATGTACAGAGGCAAGTGCTTTGACCTTTCCTAAATGTGCTCTAATGCAAAGTGCACACATTGCTGCTAAAGGCTTTAACAGAGAGCAATGGGGAGAGGGGTTTCTAGTAAAAGAGGGTAGTTAGACACTCTTCAAAATGTTTCTTCAGATGCCTAAGCTATCCAAATCCTGAAGGTTATATCAATTGTCATTTTCAATAATCATAATCTTAGAAAGGAAGAAGGATGGTATTAATATTTGGGGTTTATAGGAAAAAGAGTTAGACCAAAAAGTCAATAGCCAAGATTCAGAACTAAGTTTGATGGGAACAGACAATAGTAATGAATAAAGCCTGGAGAGTTCACTGAGATCAATAGAGTTAACTGAGATAAATGCCTCTAGCCATTAAAAATTTGGTTCAGGGTGAATTTTGGTAGTTTACCATTTTCAAGGAATTGGTCCATCTCATCTATATCTGTGGTCCCCAACCCCCTGGCTGCCCACGGGTACTGGTCCGTAGCCTGTTAGGGACAGGGCCAAAGAGCTCCACTCCCATCCCCTCTTGGGTGGCACAGCAGGAGCTGAGCAGCAAGCAAAGCTTCATCTGTATTTACAGCTGCTCCCCGTTGCTCCCATCACTGCCTGAGCTCTGCTTCCCCACCCCACCCCACCATGGAAAAACTGTGTTCCATGAAACTGGTCCCTGGTGCCAAAAATGTTGGAGACCGCTGATCTAAATTGTTGATTTGTGTGCATGGAGTTATTTGTAGTATTCCTTCATTGTCCTTTTAATGCCTCTGGGGGTCTGTAGTTATATCCTCCCTTTTAGTCCTGATATTAGCAATTTGCATTTTCTCCCCCCACCCCCACCCCACAGTGTGTCTGGCTAGAGTTTTAATCAGAGAACCACCCTTTGGTTTCATGGATTTTCTCTATTGTTTTCCTGTTTTCCACTTCATTTATTTTTGTGTTCTTATATACATTATTTCCTTCCTTCTGCTTGTTTTGGGTTTAATTGGTTCTTTTCTTTACTAGTTCCTTAAGGTGAGAGTTTAAATAATCATTTTGAGATCTTTCTTCTTTTTGAATATGAGCATTCAATGCTATAAATTTCTCTCTAAGTACTACTTTAGCTGCATTCCATAAATTATGATATGTTGTATTTCCTTTTTATTTAGTTCCAAATATTTTCTAATTTCCCTTGGGACTTTTTATGGCTTGTGGATTGTTTAATTTCCAAATATTTTAAAATTTCCCAGATGTATTTCTTTTATTGATTTCTGGTTTAATTCCATTATGGTTAGAGCACATACTTTGTATGATTTCAATTCTTGTAAATCAATTAAGGCTTGTTTTATGGCTCAACATATGGTCTTTCTTGGTGAAAGTTCCATGAACACTTAAAAAGATTGCATATCCTGCTGTCATTGGATAAGGTGTTCTATAAATGTCAGTGCTGTTTTAATCTTCTCTACCTTTGGTGATTTTTTTTGTCTAGTTCTTATACTGAGTATAAATTTGTTATTTATATATTATTTGTATATTATATATTTAACATATATAAAATACCATTATTTATATAATATAAATATATCTAAATATATTTGTTAATTTGCCTATTTCTCCTTTCAGTTCTCTCCATTTTTGCTTCATGTAGTTTAATGTCTGTTGTCAGGAGCATATACATTTAGGACTGTTATGTATGCTTGGAGAATTCAGCCCTTTGTCATTATTTAATGTCCCTTCTTATTCTTCATAATATTCCTTATTCTGTAGTCTACTCTGTCTGATATTAATAAAGCCACTACAGTATTCTTTTGATTGGCGTTTTCACAGTATATCCTTTATGTTCCTTTTACTTTTCTCTATATATATTTATATTAAAATGAATTTCCTACAATCAACATATAGTTGGGTCTTTTTAAAACTCTAATCTAATAGTCTCTGTTTTTTAATTGGAACATGTAGAAATGTAGAAGCCTTACAAATACACAGACTCCTTTAGATCCCCTTCTTTATGTTAGGGTTGTAATATGTATTCATTTAATCACATTGAAAACCGCACTAATGTTATCAGTTTTGCTTTTGATAGTCATACTTACTTAAAGAACTTAAAAGGAGAAAAATAGCTATCACAGTTGAACCTTCAACAATACATGTGAAAACTGCATGGGTCCACTTATATCGAGATTTTTTTCAACCAAATGTGATTGGAAGTATTTGAGGGATGCAAAGCCTGCATATACTGAGGGCTAACTTTTTGTGTATGTAGTTTTGGCAGGGCCAACTGTGGGATTTGAGTATGCACAGATTTTGGTACACATGGGGGTCCTGGAACCAATCCTCCCTGTATATTAAGGAACAATTATATATTTACCATTGCTGTTGCTCTTCCTTTTCTTCTGGAGTTCCTTGTTTTCCTCAGGTGTCATTTTTCTTCATCTTTAAGAGCTTCATTCAACATTTCTTTTAGAGTAGGTCTGCTGGCTACTAATTCTTTTAGCTTTCCATCAGCTGAAAATGTCTTTATTTTGCGATCATTCCTGAGGGACTTTTCATTGAATGCAGAATTGGGGGTTGGTAATTTTTTTTTACCCCTTGAAAGTTGTTTTTATATGTATATAATATATTGCATATATTATATAGATTTTATATATAAAATATGCACTGTATATATCATATATTTTATATATAAAATATATATTACCTATATAAAATCTTTGGTTAAGTAGTTTGATTATGATGTGGTCTGGGCATGGTTTTCTTTGAGTTTATTCTGTGTGGGGTTCTCAAAACTTCTTGAATCTATAAATTTATGTCTTAAATTTACAAAATTTAAGAAGTATTCATCTACATTTCTTCAAAACAAATTTTGCACCAATCTATTTCTCCACTCTTTCTAGGACTCCAATGACATAAATGTTAGAACTTTAATATTCACCCATCGGTACCAGACAGTGTCCTCTTTTTTTCCCAATCTTTTTTGTCATTTTGATCTTCAGATTTGATAATTTCTATTTATCCACTTTCTAGTTCAGTGAATTTTTCATCTTCCTTCTGTCCCTGAGTCTATCCAGTAATCTCTTAAAATTTAAAATATTGTATTTTTTAATTTTTAATTTCCATTTGGTTCATTTTTATAGTCTCTCTGTTCAAAACTTTTACTTTGCTATTTTAACAGTGTTCACCTTTACCTATGGAGCATGTTTATAACAGCTGCTTTCACATCTTTGACTGACAATTCAAATATTGATGCCATCTTAGGGTTTGCCTCTATTGATAGTTTTCTCCCTTGAAAAAGTGATCATATTTTCCTTTTTGTTTAAAGTAATTTTAGGTTGTATCCTGAAAATTTTGATGATTATATTGTGAGATTCATGGTTATGTTAAAATCCTCTGGAGATGTGAATTTTTTGGTTGTTGTTTTTTCTTTTAGTAGGCAATCAGCTTAGTTAGGTTTAGAGCACAAGTTTTGTCTCTCCTTCTGTGGGTGGCAGTTCTAATTTTCAAAGCCTTTTCTATGCTATTTAGGTCTGCTTCCTGCATGTACTTCACTGGGTTAGTCTGGGATATAGGTGGTGGTTTATATCATAGCTAACTTTTAAAAGCAATGGTTCTTTGTGTCTGTTCCATGCATCTGCAGGTCGTGATGAGAACTTGTGTTAGTTCACACATAGAATTCGGGAATCTCTTTCTCCAGCTCTCTCCTCCCTGGCACTTTCCCTCACACTCTCTAGTACCTGTGGTCCCTTTTCCTGGTTCTCTAACTAGAAATCCAGGGTATCTCAGAGTTTTAGCCCCTGACTCTGTGAGACTGCCCTCAGGATGAAGTAGCAAGAGAAGAGAGAGACAATAATGGTGACCCCCTCCATATTCTTTGGACCACAGATGCCCCTTTTCTTTGTTCTTCTAGCCAGAGAGATGGGCTCTCTCTTTGGGCTTTAGGTGCCCATATTGCTGCTTCTGTGACAAATTGCCCCATGACTTAGTGGCTTACCACAACAAACATTTAGTGTCTGACATTTTCTGTAGTTCCAGATTCTAGGCATCACTGAGCTGGGTTTTCTGGCTCAGGTGCCCTCCCAAGGCTGTAATCGTGGTATTGGCCAGGGCTACAGTCATCTCATGGCTTGACAGGAAGAGGATCTGCTTCCGGGTTCACTCATATGGCTGTGGACAGGTTTCAGAAGTTCCACTTCCAAGCTCATTATATGATTGTTGACACATTATAGGTCCTTATTGGCTGTTGGCCAGTGACATCAATTCCTTGCCATGTGGGCCTCTCCACAGGACATCTCACAAGATGACACTGGCTTTCCTCAGAGCAAGAGAGGGAGAGAGTGAAAGAGAGTGAGAAAAATGGAAAACGGAGTCTTTTTGTAACCTTATCTTGAAAGTTACATTCTAACATTTTTATCATATTTTATCTGTTGGAAGTGAGTCATTAAGGCCAGCCCACATTCAAGGAGAAGGAATTACACAAGGGCAGAGGAGGTGGAGATAATTTGGGGCCATTTTACCAAATGCCTGGTGTGCATGATTATATATTCATACCTTTTCCGTATAACATGGAAGAATATAAAATACTGTCACATGTTTTGTTGTCTTTCTTTCCTGGCAAACATAGATTCCATCTGGGTTCAATAGAAATTAAGGATGTGTAAAACTGCAAAGCAGACCTAGAAGGAGCCGAGGATGTGGAAAATAAATTTGGGTATGTTTGGTGCATCAATTCAATGCAGAATGGTTTCCTAGTCTGAATATTGTTAGGCAAATTAAGTATAAGAAACATCTGACTGGAGGAAAACAAGGCACAAATTAGTGGGATGAACAGAAGTTTGTGGAGTACGTTACTTCATTTTAAACTGTGCAAGTTTGCAAACATTGTAAGTCTGAGATCAAAGCACATTCTGTAAGGGATAAAGTAAGCTACTCAAAATTGGTCCTTTATCAAGTAGTGAAACAAGAGAGAAGTTCCTATTTTTTAGACTTTACATCAGCTTAAGCCTCATTGTGCACTTTAAATCTCTTTGAAGAAAGAATGCTTGGGTATGGGGCTGACAAGTTGAATAGCAGGATGAAGATTTCTAAAAGTGACATATTTGCTTCTAATAATGAGTAGCAGAGTTTACTAACAAATGGTCCATGATACTATTTTCTATTCCACATTCTTCTGTGATGTGACCTTGCTTCTCCCCTGTTGAGAGGCGGAGTCCATTTCTCCACCTCTTTGAATCTAGATTGGTCTTATATCTTCTTTGGCCACTAGATTGTGGCAGAAGTGATGGCATGCTAGTTCCAGCTGACACTCAACAGATCCAGCAGTCTCTGCTTCCCGCCTCTTGGAGCTGTGAGTCGCTGTATAAAGAGTCCAGGCTATTCTCTTGGAGAATCCTGGACATCTGGACATCCTACTCAGTTGAGACTTCAGGTAACTCCAGACCCAGCTTCTTTCTAATTGCAATCAAATGAGAAATCCCAAGTGAGAACCACTCACCTGTTCCCTGCCAACCCACAGAATCACAAAAAATAATTAGACATTATTGCTTTAAGTTATTAAGTTTTAGGGTGGTTCGTATACAATAGATGATTTGAAACCATTGTTCACATAAAGCCAGAATTTTAAAAATCCCTTTATGTTATACATAGGCATTTCAGGAGGTTTACAATATTAAATTATTTAACTATAGGATACTACTGATAATATGTTTTATAATATGTATCTATCTGGATATAGATATAAATTTATATTCTGTAGCTTAATTATTTCCTGCAACTTGAAATATAATGAATAAAATGACAATCAATAGCAATTGTTATACCCAAAGATAAACATCATCATATATTTGTATATTCCCTTTCATCATCTTTTCTATGTGCATATTTTTAAAAAATTTAATATTATATGAGGGTGTGCCAATTTAACAGGCTGTATTAAGCATTTTTATAACCTTAAATACTTTTTAAAACATAAACATAATAGCTATGTTATATATTCTTTATATGCACTTAATATCCTTTGTCTAACCATTCTTTCATTATTATAAATTAAAGTTTTTCCAATATTTCCAACATTTCACTTTTGTAATTAGTACTGTAAATTCTAGCCTCACATATAAATATATGTGCTCATCTCTGATTATTTCCTTAGAAAAGATTTCTAGCTAAAGGACATGGTCATTATCATAGCTTTTAAAAAATATCCTATTATTGAATCAGGCTGCAAAGGACTAACCATGTAGAATAGCTCCACTTTCCTCAGACTTTACCCCAGGTTTGGCAATTAGTTCCAATCTGGAGTACCATCATTGATTAATGATTAGTGTTAACCTGCTACTCCTTTTTGAGAAGGACTGCAAGACCACATCTGGGTATAGCAGCAAAGAATGCTAAGATAAATGAGTGATATTTAACCAATGAAGGATGAAAGCATAGAAGCACATGTGTTTTGTGTCTGCCAATCCAGCCTCAGCCAGTTCTGGGCTGAATATATATTCATCAATTTTTGCCAACATGAAATACGAAAAAAAAAGTTTTTTTGTATTTGTTATAATAAATGTGGTTGAATAGTTTTTCATATGCTTGGAATCCATCTGAACTTGTTCTTTTGTAAATTGCTTTTCCATTTTCCTTTGTCCATATTTTGAATTGTCTTACTAATATGGACTTATAAGAGTTCTTTATATCTGTGAAAAATGATGTTGGTAACTTAATAGGGATTGCATTGAATCTGTAGATCACCTTGGGAAGTATAGACATTTTAACAATGTTGATTCTTCCAATCCACGAGCACGGTATGTTTTTCCACCTATTTACATGCT
>CM052443.1:110292698-110411199 GCA_028533085.1 Varecia variegata | reverse complement strand
GTGCGAGGTGCACTGTCTGGGGAATGGACACGCTTGAGGCTCGGACTCGGGGGATTGGGAGGGACATGGACAATATATCTATGCAGAACTTTTGTACCCCCATAATAAGCTGAAATAAAAAAAAAATTAAAAAAAAAAAAGAGTTCTTTATATAAAGATAATATGATTTTTTCTACCACTTTTCAATTTGTCATTTTCCTTTTTATTTTTTTTATGACATTTTATGACAAATAAAAGTGTTAGTTGCTATGTGGTCCAATAAATTAATGTTTCTCTTTGTAGCTTCTTCCTTTGTGTGCATGCTTAAACATTCTTGACCACCCTACAATCTTATAAATATTTATCTACGTATTATTATGGCTTATTTATGATTTAATTTCTTTATATTTATCTCCTAAATCCATCAAAAATCTAACTTTATACTTTTTTCATAAGTAACCAATCATCCTAGCATGTTTATTATACAATCTTTCTTTTTCCACTGATGTGAAATGCCATCTTTATCATTTACTTAAATTCTTAACTATTCTGGCATCTGTTTCAGAAATTTCTATGCTCCTTGATTGATCTGTCTCCTTAACTTTGCATGGGAGATACAGTATCCTTTATCTTTATGTATTAATTTATCTATTCACTTAATTATTTATATATCATAACAGTAAAGTTTATTTTTATGTCTGTAACTTGCCAAATCTAAAGACTTTCAAACTTACTGCACTTGATTTTACTGATACCTAAAATTTAAAAATTAATGTCAAATAAAGAATTCCCTATTACCTTATTAATTTGTGGGAAAGAATTCTTAGGCTTAACAAGCACAGAAAAACAAATCTCACATGTTCTCACTCATATGTGGGAGCTAAATATTAAAGACAATTGATCTCATGGAGACAGAGGGTAGAATGGTGGTTACCAGAGGCTGGGAAGGGTAGCAGGGATGAGGGGATAAAATGGGAATGGTTAATGGGTGAAAAAACATAGATAGATTGAAAGAACGATGTTTAATAGCACAACAAAGTGACTAGAATCAACAATAAGTTAGGGTATACTTTAAAATAACTAAAAGAGTGGAAGTGGAATATTCCTAACACAAAGAAATGATAAATGCCTGAGGTGATGTATACCCTGACTACTTTTATTTGATGAATTCACATTGTATGCCTGCATCAAAACATCACATGTACCCGATAAAGATATACAACTATTACATACCCATAATAATTAAACAATTAAAAATTAAAAACGAGAATTCTTAGGCTTGAAGAGCAAAATTATCCAAAAGGGACCCTAGAATTCATTGTGGGTTATCGGGCCAACAGACTCTCTGGGCATACAAGTTCCTCCTCTTTTTTCTAGGAAGAGTTGCTCCCAAAGGCAGCCTTGCAGTATTTCTCCCCTTGGTAAGAGGGTATCCAGGTACTGGGTAGCTTACTTTCCCACACAACTCTTATAAATAGCTGGCAACTAAACCCAGATTATCTGGGGACCAAAGAGTCTGTCTGTTTTCTCATTGTCTAGTTTGATTTTTCATTGTCCCGTAAGAAGAGAGAGCAACAGTTTAGGGTCTCTCCATCAGAACACAGACCTACCTGCTGCATGTTCAGCACAGCTTTGAGATGACAGAATCAGGGTTCTGGGCCTTCCCTTACTGACCTTTTGGTTGTGAGTTTCCCCCATAAACACATCTCCCCACTCCATACTCTGAAACTGCAGAAGTCTCTGTTATTCACTATGACATGATAGCTACTTCTAACAGGTAAGCCGTATATAGACTACTAACCTGCTCATTTTGCCATGTATCTTTTATCTCTCCTGATAGTTTAATTCCTGCCTCTTTCCATGCAATTTAGAAATTCTTTTTTACCAAGGCAAAGTACAAAATCAATTTCCCTCTCTCCCTCTCTCTCTCTCTCTCTCTCATATACAGATACTTCTCAATTCCATTGTATTTTTCCGTCCCAAAATTGGCAACTTGATTCTTATTTCATTATTGTACATTTAGGAATTGGGGTAGAATGTGAAAAGAGAAGATGAAAATTGAAAGGAACTGAGCCTGCTCATCCATTCAATTTATTAAATTACTCCTCAGGCCGAGCACTAACCTAGGACGTGGAAATAATGCAGTCAAAAGGACACACAAAGACCTTCTCTGAATTTTAAAGCAAAGATATATGTTGGTCTTTATCAAATGCATATCATTTCACAAATCAAAATGATCAAATTAAATGTCTCTTTTAACCTATATTAACAAATTTTCTGAGTTTAAAGCAAGTATTACATTCCTAGTATATTACAAGTATTACATTCCTAGTATAAACCCTACTTAGTCATCTTGTATCATTTTTTTAAAACTTATGAATAGCATGGAATTCAACATTTTAACCTATATAAACAGGAATGATTCTGAAGATTATTTTCTTTTTAAGTTATTTTTTATTAGGTTTTGTTAACATAGTTGTGCTAGCTCCATAAAACAAAATGGGATTTTTTTTTATGCTCTGAAAAAGATTATATTATGGGAGAGTTTCTTGAAATTTGTTGCTTATTGCCTACAAAAATTGAAAAAAAAATTGCCATACAAGTAAAATAATAGATATGTTTTAGAAATACTAATTTGACAACTTTATGAAATTCTTCCCTGAGCTATTACTTAAGTCGATGTTAGTAATTTATGTTTTTCATAATATCAACCATTTAAAAACTCAACTCTTATTCATGGTTATATCTTGGGTGAGTGTGTGTATGTATGCGTGTTTTAAATGAAACTCTATCAACTCTGCTGGTAACTACTGTCCTCAGCATCTGAGAAGCACAGACAAAAGAGCACCAGGAGGGGATCGACCTGTCAAATATCTGCACATAACTTTTGACTGCCCAAAAACTTAACTACTGGTAGCCTACTGTTGACCAGAAGGCTTATCAATAACAAAAAGGTTGATTAACACATTGTGTATGTTATATACATTATATACCATATTTTTACAATGAAGTAAGCTACAGAAAAGAAAATGTTATTAAGAAAATAATAAATATATTTACTATTCATTAAGTGGAAGTGGATCATCACAAAGGTCTTCATCCTTGTCTTCATGTTGCATAGGTGGAGGAGGAGGAAGAAGGAAGAGGAGGGGCTGGTCTTGCTGTCTCAGGAGTGGCAGAAGTGGAAGAGGGGAAGGAGGTGGAAGGGGAGGCAGGAGAGGGAGGCACACTTGGTTTTACTTTATGGAAACACATCTTAATTTCTGTCTGACTTCTTTGCTTTTTCATCTTTCTAAAAATGTTTCCATACCATATCCATCCTTTAGTCTCAGGGGTGGCAGAAGGAGAAGAAATCCATGTATATGTGGAGCCTGCATTGTTCAAGGGTCAATTGTATTTTCCAAGATGGCTACAAGATCAGCCATTTTATGAGCTCGTCTTATAACCTTGGCACTCCTCCCATTGAGAGATACATGAAAGAGGAAGCCTTCAGCATGGCTCCAGCCCCAGCCACCACTGAAATGCAAAAGCATGAAGACCCCAAGCAAGAACTGCCTTAACTGAGTGCAGAATTATGAGACGTCAAAATAAAAGTAGTTTTTGTTATCTTTAATTTTTAATTATTATGAGTACATAATAGTTGTATATCTTTACAGGGTACATGTGATAGTTTGATACAGGCATAAAATGTGAATTAATCAAATCAGGGTAATTGGAGTATCCACCACTTTAGGCATTTATCATATCTTAGTGTTAGGAACATCCCAATTCTTCTCTTTTATTAATAGTTATTTTAAAGTATACCCTAACTTATTGTTGACCACAGTCACTTTGTTGTGCTGTCAAATACTGTTTATTCTACCTAACCATCTAGCTATATTTTTGCCCCAATTAGCCATCCCCACTTTGTCCCCTCTCCTCACTTCCCTTCTGGAACTGGAGAATAGTATGTTAAGTGGAATAAGCCAAGCACAGAAAGACAAATCTCACATGTTCTCACTCATATTTTGGAGCTAAATATTAAAAACAATTGATCTCATGGAGACAGAGGGTAGAACAATGGTTACTGTTGTTGTTTTAACCCGCTATGTTTATGAGTGGTTTACTAGCACCAATAGTTTTTCGTGGTTGTTGTTTTCTAACTAAGGCTATGTTTTTTTCCCTCCCAAAGCCTTCAAGTGTGTATATATTTTTTATCTCTTTAAAATTAGGCTTATTAGTCAGTGTTATTGGTTATTTTCAAAGATTAAGTTATCAGATTAGAACATAATTTAAAAGAAGAGAAAGACTTGGTAGGTGGACTGTTCACCTGTCTCCTTATTCACATGTACATGGAATGAAGGCAACCAGTGATAAGATAGGTAAAAGATTGCAGAGATGCGGAAACCCCTGGGCATGTAGACATTATCAAAGTTTACTAGTTACTTCTAGAGAGGACACTTTGCATACCTTTCCTAAAAGAGGGTTTCTAAAGATATCCCAAATACTTTTGATAAATATACTTTCTTAGAAGAAACCAACTTACATTAAGAAGAAAGTCCCAAAGATTATATGCCCCATCTGAAGCATCAAAAAAGAATTCTAGCACTTAGAATCCCATGAGACTTGTGCTCATGAAATTTATTTAGGGTCATGTTCAACAAATAAGAACAATCATTCAACTTTTCCCAAAAGAAGGAACAGTAAACCTTTAATGAAAGTAAAATAATGAAAATTTTGAAATCAAGTAATAAAGAATGACTTATAATTTTAATTTTTTATTCATTTCTTAACAATGTTTTACGATGAAGTTTGTGGTGTTATTTGCCCATTTTTCTTTCATTAGGAAGTCAGCACATTTACTCTATTAACTTCTTCAGAATTGTTATACTTTATTTCCAATGAAGTTGAAATAGATAAAAAATATTTTGCTACCATCAGCAAAATTAAATAATTTTTCTCCAATGTCAATGGCTAAAACAACATTTACTAGTTATTATATTTATGTTACATGTACATACATAATGTATTTATGGGGGTGTATTTGTGTGCATATAGTCTTAAATATTCTGATATTCAGGTTATACATGTATAGGATACACTTCTTTACCTCCGATGGAGGGTTAGAGAGATAAAGGGGACACTTAAAATTGCCCATTTCCTTTCACTTCAAGAAGAAAGAGTCCCTTACATGGCTCAGCAGAAAATAGATTTCTTAGGGGACAACTTTGGAGTGTCTACTAGGGCAATGGTTCTCAACTATGACTGCATATTAGGATAACCTGGGAAATTTAAAAAATAAACAAAACAAAACATTCCAGGCATTCTTACTTAATTGGCCTAGGATAGGTATTTTTTAAGAGCACTCTAGGTGAATCTAAGGTACAGCCAAAGTTGAAAACTTTTGTTCTCAGGGCTAGAGGACAAAGGTGTGGTCCAGATGAGTGGATGACTTACCTCAACTTCTTTCTGGGTCTTGGAAAGGACTCTCTTTCCTTTGACATTTTTCTGATGATTCATCTTTAATGTCTCCCTTGAAAGCACATGAACACATGGAAGGAATCATACTGTTTTCCCTTGCCTCCTGAGGACACAGGCTTGGAAAGCGCTGATAGCTAAGAAACCCCCCATGCTCCAGATGTGCTGGAGAAGTATGTGGAAAAGATCAGAAGAAGATGAAGAGATTATGAGAAATACAAGGCCGTGAAATTTACTTTTTTGCCTTTTATGTGAAGAAAAGCCTACATGTAATTAAATTTTGTGGTGTCAGGAAACCAGGGTCTAGGAGGGAATTTAAAGTTGAATTCAGGTTTTCAATTTTCAAGAGTAGCCTAAAGAACAAAAGAGGACATCAAAAAGGTCCTGGAAACTGGAGGTACCAATACTGTTAATTTCTTTGTAAATGCCAGCCTCTGCATGGGGTAAGTAACCAGCACTGAAGATGTATTTTGTCTCCCGGGATGTGGGAAAGAAACTTGATGTTACAAGTAAAACTTGACAGGTGGTGGATTCCAGGCTATTGGCACAGAGTGACCGGCATCTTGCCAAATCTGAAAAGATGACGATGTTCTTTTTTCACTCCCTTGGGTTTAGTTTATTCTGCCTTTCCCTTCTTCCGGATCTCTGGATAAAATGAAGCCTCTGTCTTGGTGCAGGGCTGGGAAAAGTGCAGTGCAGTGCAGAGGTATTCACCTGTGTTTCCGGGATTTTCCTGCATTTTCTCAGTGTTTTCGGCATGTACCTGCACTTGGTATTTCTATATGCCTTGGATCTGGGTAAAGAGCACAGTAGACTCTGTGAGGAGGGTCATGAACCTCTGCTTCAAACCCCGACTCTTTAATAAACACAAACTGATAAGGTAAAAACACAGTCACCATTGAATTCTTAAATTGGTTTCACTCTTAACTCTCTCTTGTCTCTACTTCAACTAACTCTCTCTGTTTTTTAAAAAAAGAGTAAATAAAGTAAAACAGAAAATAGTATGACCTACACTAGTGAGGGCTCTTCAGCTTCTAGCTTCTATTTTTCCCAAAGGAGCACAGCTCCTGGGTGTCTCAAATCCATCACTCTGGCGAGGTGCAAAGAACAACGGCAGAATGTGAAAAAGTGACCGAGGCTCGGGAAACCTTCTCTCCACTCACCCAGACAAGCCCAACCACTCTGAAGGTGTGGGGTGGGGGAAGGGAAGAGGGCGGTGGTGAGTGCAGTTTTTACCAATATGGCATAACTCACTGGAATAGGCACTGGAGGAGTGATCTTACTCCTTACCGGATCGTCTTTCCATTGCTCGTTAAAGTAGCCTAATCTTAGGGGAATGGCATATTTCACAAAATAGAATTCGCAAGCCTTGAGTGATTTTATAAACAATTTTGCAGATAGATACAGAATTTCATAAGCAGTCAACTAAGCCAGCGTGTAGTCTGGTATAAACAGGGAATTGCATTTGCATTTCACCATGTTGCACGTTCTGAAAGGGGAGAGAGCGAGAGCCATCACCGGGAACCGACCCCTGTTCCAGGCTGGGCTGTGAAGACCTGACTGCACCCCATCTCTCTCTTCTGTCTCCTGGGACCAACGGACTAATGAAGGTATCTTTTTTCTTATGGCAAAAACTGAGGAATAAGAGCCAGTTACCTGGAGGCTTTCTCTTATGTTGCGTCATAAGAATGCAGTTCACACTAGCAAATCAGGAAAGATGAAACCCATGAGAAACCTTAGACTGGCTAATACCATAGAAGCACTGAAGTGCTCACAGCAGTGCTGGGGCAGGATGGCCCAGGCTGCACCTGTTGGAGAAGGATCCAGACTGCTCTGTGTACCTGAAGGGCTTCTCCTATAGCTGGGAGCAAGCAAATAAGAAGAAAATGGGACAGCAAAGGATTTCTTGTCTGTGTGTTTTTTATTTATTTGGGTACATAATTTCCCCTATGCGTATTGCAATTAAAAATGGTAAAAGAGTTACATAATTTAAACATCTTAGAATGATTTTAAAAATCATGGTGTACTAAACCTGCTGCATATCATTTAATATTATTTCTGACTGGCAAATAATTACATTATTTCAAACTGGAGATAATGTAAAGGTCTGGCACATATATATTTACCATATTTTATACATATATGAGTGTAGGAGAACAGCATATGAAATCTTAACTTGTAGAAGACTAAAAGGAGTAGATTACAAATGGACATGGTGTTTTTCTCTCCTGGAACACCTATATACTGCCCTCTGAGAAACAAAGCCATACTAGCAGGTAAGATCAAAAGCTCCTCTACCTCCAGGTGAGATGGAGATTTTGGATGATGTAGTTTAGGAATACGGATTATTTTTCAGGCCTCTCTGTTTTTGAGATAGGACCAATGGATTGGATGAGAAAAGAAAGGGTTGACAGGACCATCCTGACCTTTAAAGACAGGGTAAATTAAGACAAGAGTAGAGCACAAATTTCCTGTGCTATCTACGTTTTTAACAGGAAGCAGCTCCAGGAATGGGTTGCACGTCATTAAGCGAGATAGAGTGGTACAGTTAGGTCAAAGAATGTAGTGTGTGAGAGAATGCCCTTTGTACGGTTAGGGTTAGAGTTAGGGTGAGACCAATGAGGCCAAGTCATGCAAGTACAGGATCAGATCCTTTTGTGAATTAAATTTTGATATTTTGTTCATCATGGATTTGTCGGCATTCATTTTGATTTTTAAAAATATCACATTAGAATATTATTTATCTTCATTACTAAGGTTTTTGACATTCCATTAAATTTTGTGCTCAAGGCAAGTGCCTCATTCACCTTATCCCAGCCCTGTCCTGTTGGCTGCCTGCAGTGGAATATGCACAAGGCGGCTAAACAAGGGGTCTACCAGTGGTCACACGGGTGAGGGGCAGAAAGCTGAGCGGTAGATACCCAAGCCAGGGATTGGATGCAGGACAAGACTCGTCCTCTAAGGAATTTTATTTTCCTAAAAGCTGTTCAGGGGACCAGGTGTCTGCCCACAAAGACATTACCTAATGTTCTGAAATACACTGAGTCAGAAACCACAGTGGAGAAAAGAGTAAAGTCCCAAAGACACTGATGAAATGAGAAATGTAAGTATACTTTTCTACTTCCTAAAAGCAGCCATTGATTCTGGGCCTGGCCCCTCCCCTTCTCCATACAGTAGGACAAAGGCCACGCTGGATAGAAAAGAAAAAGTCTAGGTAGTTATGACTAAGGCTGCGGATAAAAAAATAGTCCTGAATTTAACAAGAAATTGGTGAATTAGGTTGATCATTTTGAAAATCAGCAAAAGTGGACGTCTCAGAGCTGGTTCTGTGATTTAACAGTGTCATGTTAGCTTTTCATTCTGAGCCTTGCACCTCAGGTCGCAAGCTGACTGTGACAGCTCTGGGCATCATTTCTCACAAGACCCCCAGAAAGGGAGAAACTGGGGTGTGTGTATGTAGAGGGAGTGGAGAAGAGCCACTGAGAGAACTCTCTCTTTATCAGGAATGAAAAGCATTTCCAAGAAGCATCCGAGTGACTTCCCGACAAGTCTCTTTAATCAGATTGGATTACATGGCCATGTGCTGCAAGTGGAGGTTCTGAGAAGATAAGACAGTGGTGTTTTTAGTCTGTAGTAGTGAGAAGCTGTCAAAGGTGAAGGGGATGGGAATGATTATTGGGGAGCCAACAAACAGTGTTTGCCACAACATCCAAGTTCATGGTTGTACAATTGGTCTGTTATATATATTTACATAGAGATACACACACATACACAAATGAGATAACAACAAAACCCCACAAAGTCTCAGTGTTTGCAGTAATAGCCCAGTAGACCTGTAAGCTCTGTTTAGCTCATATGCTTATAGGTCTACTGGGCTTGGTGGAGAGGCTCTGCTCATTTCTGCTGCTGTTCTGGGCAAGGCTGTGAAGACCTGACTGCACCCCACATCTCCCTTCTGTCTCCTGGGACCAACAGATTAATGCAGATACCTTTTTTCTTATGGCAAAAACAGAGGTTCAAGAGAAAGCTCACTGTGCAAATACATTTCAAGCCCAAGCTTGTGTGATTCTGTACACATTTGGCTTGTTAAGGCAAGTCGAGAGGCTGAGCCCAGAATCAAGGGGTTTTGAAGCAATATCTCCTATGGAAATGAGGACTAAAGACCAATCTACCCCACAAAAAATGGAGAAGAAAGGAAGGAGCTGAACAAGCATGAAAACAGAGAACATGGAATAAAAATCACAGGAAACTAAATTTATTGGCTATAGCAATTCATGCAAATGTATTAATATCCTCCTACTTCATTGCAAAGAGAGACAGACTAACAAGGAGGTAAAAGAATGAGTAAAGAAATACCAAACAAATTGAAAACAGTGATATTGAGGATGGATGGTAATAATAATAATAGTAATAATTATAATAGAAGTCTAAGGTGCCATCCAGACATAGGTAGAATTCCAGGCAAATAAATAAATAAAGGCTAATTTTATGCTATTCGAGTTATGGAGTTATGTTAATAAATGAATATTCATTCATAGCAAATGTATAACTACTATAAACATTTATGCATACAATTTAAAATATCATAAAAATATAAAGCAAACCCTGGAAATATAAATTGTCAATAACTCACTATACTAGATTTTAACATAGTCTCAGTGTCAAACAGATGTAACAGAATAAAGTGAATAAGGATATAAAGCATTTGAATAAAGTATATCATAAAATTGATTTATAAGATAAATGTTACATATCTTAAGACCAAACATGCTTATTTTTCTCAAAACCTAATGGTGTGTTTTACTGTATGTCATATATTAGGTCACAAGAAATTTGAATAAGAACAGAAGATGTACAGATCTCTTTTTTAACCTCAATAAAACAAAGTCAGCAATTAATTAAAATAGGTTAACAAAACATAACAAACAAATCGTTGGAGTTAAAATAACACCATAAAAATAAAACAAACCACTACTTCAATGATTTCTGAGCCAAATAAGAAAATAAAACTCCAATTACAAGTTGTTTAGAAAATAATAATGATACTACACATGAGATTTAGCTAAAGCTATACTCAGTGGAAAATTATACTTGCAAAACAATAAATAAATATAAATGAACAAAAGATTTAAGTCAAAGAACTATTATACAAAAGAAATTCTTCAGGATAAAAGTATAATTTAGTGTATCAGAAAACAAAGAGTCCAAGTACTGGTTCTCTAAAAAGCATAACAAAATAGATAAAAGGTTCACAAGTGTAATCAAGAGGAAAAAAGTAAAATTAGCTATCCATAATACTGGGAAGAAACTCAATAACATCATAGACATGGAGACTACAATAATTAAAAGTGTGTGCTATATAAATATTTATGTTACTAAATTTTAAAATGTATTAATTTAAAGACAATTTGCTAAAGAATACATAAATTACTAAAACTTTCTTAAAATGTATAAAACTTTAAATGAACAGATAATGTTGGAATAGTAGTGGAGGAAAATGATATTGTTATTCAAATCCAAAAGTAATTATGCTAGTTCTGAGTAAAATGTAATAAGTACACTCCACCCTGTCTGTCCCATTGCATGCAAGTATAAAATCCAAACAAAGAGCATAGAGCCACTATTTGAGGACACTGAAACCGTAGTGAGTTTACCATTTTTATTTCCCTCCACAATCCTCCAGGGTTAATTCAACACAGCCTGAAACCCCAAAGAGGGCATGGGTATAGACAGACAGAGCTCCAGAAGAGACATTCAAGTTCTAGCTTAGAAAGTGGGAAGGAGAGAGGGAAAAAATTTCTGTTTGTTTGTTTGTTTGTTTGTTTGTTTTTCCTCTCTCTGTTTTCTCCCTTCCCAACACTAAGACAATATCCTGACAGCAGCAGTCATGGCAGAGTCTGCAATGCAACAGAACTCTGCAGGAGTCAAAACCTGGAGGGAAAAAAACCCTTCCTCTCTTATTGGAGGAGTTGTAAATCTAGGAGAATGGGGCAAAACCTCCTTGTTCTCCTGCCATTTGTCCCAGATGCAATCATAGTCATGGAAGTGTGCAGAAGAGTCATGTAACTAAAGTCCCAGCTTTTAGGGCAGAGGTCTGCAAAAAGGAGCCCCAGCAAACAAGAATGTAACAGGGAGATCGGGGGAGCAGGGGCTTGGGAACCCCTGGGCTCACTCCTGAGCTGCTCATGAATGGATCTGACCTTAATTGGCAACTAAACTCTCAGATGGAACACCACCCAGATCCCAGATTGATCACTGGAGAGCTTGCACACAGGAAAAAATCCAAATAGCACTGCAAAGACTTTGAAATCTGAACTATTAATAGCATTGGAACCAACACCCACAGAAGGCTGGTTGGATCTTGTGACCTGAGCCTCCCCAAGTTAATGGCCAAATAAAACAAAATATTAACACTTTCTACAGGATGCAAACAAGACCCGGAATCTCATAACATAATATTCAAAATATTCAGGATACCATTAAAAATCACTCACTGTACTCCCCTCCCCAAAGATACAACTTGCATGGCAAAGGACAACTCCAGATGATAGATATTGAAATTATATCACAAAGACTTAAAAGTATTATATAAAGCTCCAACAAGCAATCATAAACACCCTTGAAACAAATGGAAAAATAGAAAGTTTCATTCAAGAAATAGAAGAGATAAAGAAGAATCGAGTGAAAATTTTAAAACTGAAAAACACAATAACTGAACTTAAAAATGTACTGAATGGGCTTAATAGTAGATTTAAGATAACCAAGAAAAGGGGAATACTGTCAATGCAAAATTATATATCTAGCAAAAATATCCTTCAAGTATTTAAGTGAAATAAATATACTTTCAGAAGAAAGAAAACTAAGAGAATTTGTTGCTAGTAGATCTGCTCTGCAAAAATTTACCAAGAAAGTTCTTCAGACAGAGGGAAACTTGGAAATTCAGGAATAAAAGGTAAGTTTCAGTATCCTTAGCCATTGGGGAAATGTAAATTAAAACCCTGGTGAGATACCACCGCATATCTATTCTAATGGTGATATATGTGTACGTATATGTATACACAAATATATGTGTACATATACATATATGTATATGTGTATATACATGCACACACACAATACCAAGTACTAAATTATATACAGAACTCACATACATTTCTATCATGAATGAGAAATGGTACATGTACCACTCTGGAAAACATTTTGGCAGTTTCTTATAATAAAACCATACTTTTACCATATGACCTAGTAATTCCATCCCTGGATCTACCCCAAATAAATGAAAACTTAAGTTAACACAAAAGCCTATTACACAAACTTAGATGAGTCTCAAAGTGATTATACTGAGTGAAAAAAAGACAGTCTATAAAAATTATATACTTGTTGATTTCATTTATATGTCATTCTTGAAAAGACAAAACTATGATGTTGAAGGAAAGATCAGTGGTTGCCAGAGACTAGGGGTGAGTGGAGGGTGGAACTATCAAGGCAGTTTTTTTAAGTGATCAAACTGTTCTGTATCCTGATTGTGGTCCTGGTTAAATGGATCTGTATAAGTATTTGAATTCATGGAACTCTACACACAAAAAAGTCAATTTTACTGTATGATAATTTTAAAAATAAAATATATAAAGTAGGCAGGCACAGTGGCTCACGCCTGTAATCCTAGCACTTGGGAGGCCGAGCCTGGCGGATCGTTTGAGCTCAGGAGTTCGAGACCAGCCTGAGCAAGAGCGAGACCCTGTCTCTACTAAAAATAGAAAGAAATTATCTGGCCAACTAAAAATATATAGAAAAAAATTAGCCGGGCATGGTGGCGTATGCCTGTAGTCCCAGCTACTTGGGAGACTGAGGCAGTAGGATTGCTTGAGCCCAGGAGTTTGAGGTTGCTGTGAGCTAGGAGGATGCCACAGCACTCACTCTAGCCCGGGCAACAGAGTGAGACTCTGTCTCAAAAAAAAAAAAAAAAAAAAAAAATATATATATATATATATATATAAAGTAACTACAGCTATAGGTGCCTCTAAATGGGAGTGGTAGTGGTGGGGTATGTCAATAGGAAATTAATTATCTTTACTGGTCCCTTCATATTTTACACACTGGTAGGAGAAGGAAATGGAGTAAAAATCAAAATAATATGCCTTTTAAAAACTATTATTACTTGTTTTTAGCAGAACACCCTCTAGTATAGTGGTTAAGGTCACAAATTGAGTTTGGTTTAGTCCTTGATCTTGGATGTAATGTCTAGAAATACAGATAATACTATTTTCTACAGGTTGAAAATGGTAAAAGATGAACACACTGAGCTGCTAAGTGGAGAGAAGGGCAGATCCTGTCAGTGAATCTAAAGACTCTGCCATAGCACCTTTGGAAAGCTAGTTCACAAATTCAAGGATACAGGCAATGTTTTGGGCAACCTTCTTTGTGGACGGTTATTTCTGAAGAGGCAAAGAGAAAGGTCACTGTGAACATAATAGCCAGCCCAAAGAAAGTCAGCTTAGTGATGATTCTAGGAGCTGAGGGTGTCTGGAAATATGACACCAAAGATTCTCAACACATGTGCCTTTCACTAGTTCAAGATGCAAATTCTGCAAAGCTTAGCTGAGGTTTAATCCCCACTGTTGTTTGGAAATGTGCTCCTGGTGCTCAGATCTCCTGGATAAGAACACCTGATTTCCTGAAGACAGTGTCTGTTTAGAGATCAAACTACTTTTTATGTGAAAGGGAAAGTGAGTTAACAGTACAGGTGATGTTTGGTCACAAGACAATCAAGACAGTCCACACTGGACTTCAGCCACCCAAACAAAAGGCAAAGGTGATGCTGTGGTATAACCTGTGGAAAGTACATGTCTTGGGACCAGTTTTATTCCAAATAAGGTGTCTGTCAAGATGTATTTCTCCATGTAAAGTGGCCAATTAATACCTGTCGTTGAGAGGCTAGGAGAAAGATGTCAGGAGTGGTTCCATCAGGCTGACATGTCACCCCAGTAAGTCAGAAAAGTGAGGGACTGGTTGACATGGTTATGTGGAGTATACTGCATACTGGCCAGATCTGAAGTCCCTTGATTACTTCCTCTGGGGTTTGTTAAATCTGTGGAAATCAGAGACCAGATTATCTGAGGCCATGCATCAGAAATAAAAATGCAAGGACTGACACAAATGTGTTAATGCACCACCTTCATTGCAAGCTTGCGTTGCTAGCAAGGGACAGCACATTTCAACATACCATGTATTGAAATGTAATAGCAATAAACCATTTATCTTTCCAGACTTATGGCCACCTAGTACAGTTCTATTGCTTCACCAACAAAAAATGGGATAACCATTATGTTCATTTAAGAGGGCATTTGGAAGGATTAAATGAGATAAAGCACATAACATGATGTGTATTTTAAAATGTTTCATCTGCATCTATGTTATAACCAGATTTACAACATTAATTCATGTTTATTGCTTTTTATTTGCTCTCAATGTCTCACTGCCAAGGCTTTTCCACCATGAACTCCATCTTCAAGTAATTCTACTTAAAGAAACATACAGGGTGGCATATTTTCCCAAACTCTGTATGTGGGAGAAGGTCTTTGTTAAATTTGCAACAGAAAGATATTCTTGTAAATAGAGTCACAGTACAGTCACAAGGTGGCATCTTCCTCCCATCACCACTGCCTGCCGCTATGATTCACTGACACTGTGTTACAGATTTTAAAAGAAAATGAAACAACACAAAACATGACAACAAGCATTCATGGAAATAAACATTTTTCCTGCCTTTGTTCCCATTACTGGACTTGATTCTGGGTATCTCAGCAGGATCTCGGTCAGCACCACTCTTTGCTCTTTTCCTCAGTTCCTAGGTTGCTTCTCAAACTTAGATTTTAGTATCATTAGTTTTTATCATCTTCTGTATCTATTATAGTGGGGTATGCCAGGGAGTCTCCTCCTCACCACTATTAACATTTAGTGCTGGATGATTCTTTGTTGTGGGGGATGTCCAGGGCATTGCAGGATGTTTAGCTGTGACTTACAATGCCCCGGACAGATGCCAGTAGTGCTGCACCTCCTCTGAATGTCTCCAGACATTGCCCAGTGATCCTGGGGGTGAGGCATGCAAAGTCCCTCCATTGAGAACCACAGTTTTAGACTATAGAGAGTATAATGGGCTACAGAGCACTGGAGAGCAGAGGCAAGACTTGGAGCAGCAGTGTTAATAACATCTGGAGAAGACTTCTCTGACTGTGATATATCCCCACCATCTTACCATGAGGACAAGTACCATAAGCCTGACTGTTCAGCCCATTGGAAGTACACAATGCCACAGCATGTTAGTCTTATGCTTTCACCCCTAGGGCATGTGTCAGAATTATCCAGAGAGCCTTAAATGTGCCTAGGCCTATGGCAGATATCTCAAAATGTTGTTACTTTCATTACTTTGAAAATAAGGCATTTACAGAAACAGTTGATAGATGATGTTATTTAATGTGATCATAAAGAGGTACTCATATGATTACTATATGACAAATGTTCTTAAAAATATTTTGATAACTGTATTTTAATATAATTGGGTGTTTTGTGCCAAGAAAGACAAAGATTCCAAGAAGGGTTGTGATGGAAAATGTAAAAAAGTGAAGAATTTGATCTAATCCCTATAGCTGCTCGATTACAAACTTTTGCTAGAATTGGGTACTGCTATTAATAGATAATTTGCCAAGGTCATATGTAAATTAGCAGGAATCATGTAACTTACCATCCCAAACTAAAAATCAGAAAGTCCTCACAGAAACTGATTTATAATTCTTTCCTGTAGGAGCCTCCTCAATTTTAGGGGAGAGCTTCCCACATTCTGTCTCTACTTCTCTTTTGCAACTCAACTGTGTCTCCATTGCTGCTGCTATGTGACTCAATATGGTAATTATTTGTGCTGTTCACCAAATATTTATAGTTTGCTGCTTTCTGGAAATATGGTAGGATTGTACTTCCCCAGTCCCTTTGGAGTTAGACAAAGTCATGTGATGTGCTTTGGCTAATGAAATGGAGCAGGAGTGATGTGTGTCACCTTAGGGGAACAAATTTTAGAGCCAGAGTGCAATTCACTATGTCCCCTTTTCTCTGTCGCACCAGTTGTGAAACCATGTACTGGTCGGGTAGCCTTCATGTTTACAGGTTTGAGTACATTCATCAGGATTAAGTTCAGCTGAATGTGGCAGAAAAACTCAAGATAAAAGGGGTAGATAGGCAATCTGGGTTGAGTATGGTGGTTCTACTCTAGGATGTCTACAGGGGACCAGGCTTCACCCATCTCTGGGATGTGACCATCATTCTCTTGGTCCACCTTGGCTGCTAGAGTTCTGGTACCATATTCATGTTCTAGACAGAAAGATGAAACACAGGATGAAAGGAAGAGATAGATAAAAGACAGCAGCTATTTTTTTAAAAAAGTTTTCCAAAAGCTGCTACATAAAACCAACACTTTTATATCATTGCTAGGAAGCTAGTTACATGGTCATATCCAGAGACAAGAGAGGCTGGGAAATGTAGTTCTTTATTCTAGGAAGCTTTGTGCCCAGCTAACACTCAGGGGCTCTATTGCTATTCCAGAAGGTGAGACTATAGGTGTGGGGTAGATGATTAGGAGTCTCTACCATAGTGAGTGTATGACCTAAGCTAGGACAATTATAATGGCCCATCCCCTCAACTACAATGCTGGCTTAAAGAATGGGCATCCGACCCATCCGCGCCTATTCCAATGGAGGTGGTAGTGGTGGTGGCTTTTGTTAATTTTTTTTTAACTTGAGTTTGTAGGGGAAGAGTCTTTCTTTCTAAGGTCATAAATCTGAAGAGACTAAATGTAGCGTGCAAGGAGAAGCAGGAGTGAAAAAAAAAAAAAAATGAAGACCTAAGTAGTTTTTGATTTCCTTTTCCAAGTCTTTCTGAGACCAGCTCCACCCCCTGTCTTTTTTACAGTTTAGTTATGTGAGCCAAAAAATCCCTTCTTGTTTAAATTATGAGAAATTGGGTGCCTATTGCTTGCAACCAGAGTTCTAAAGCAATTGCCTACCTCCCTGGGTTTTTGTGGGGAACACAAGAGATAGTGCACATAGCAGTTGCCATGGTGCCCTGCACATAAAGGTCCTGAAATGTTAGCTTTTAATGATGTGTTTCAAATAATACAGAGTAGATAAAATTTAGAAAAACTTTCTCTTTTTTTCAAAGTTCCAGCTCAAATGAGGTCTTGCTCTTTCCCCAGGATGATTTAGATCTTTCTCCTCCTTACTCCCTCTTCTTCATTCTTGCAGTCACCCTAGTGTTTTGTAATTGTTTGCAAATCTATGTTCTTTTCTGATATTCTTTAAACTTCTAGAAGAATGGAACTGAGTCTTACTCACCTTTAAGTCCTCATTATCCAACATGCTGGAACATAGTAGGTGGTCAATAAAGTTTGTTAGGAAAACAAGGATTTGGAAAATATGAATGTTGGAAAACATTCATAATCAAAGATGACAATAACAGCAACCAGCATTTATTGAGTATATGCTATGTTCTTAGCAGTGTCTTAAGAACTTTACTTATTTATGATTTAATCTTTATAATAAATCTTAAGATGTTACTATTATTACTCCATTTTACAAATGAAAAAACTAATGTCAAGGTCATACCTTGGCAGAGCCAAGATTTCATCCCAGGCAAACTGATGCCAGAGCTCTAATATTTCAAACAATGCACTGTGATATCTCTCATCTAAGGTATTGAATTAAATATAGGTAGAGTTAAATAATTCTCTACTAGAGACAGAGGCAACTTAGAGATTGCTGAATTCCATTATGAAATAGATGCAGACACTGAGCCAAGGATTGGAAGTGACTCAATTTCAGGTGGTTTATAGAACTGCAGAGGCATACCTACCCAGGGCTCCTGATTCTGATCTTTGAACCAAGGGCCCCACCTCTCATACAAATTGTGCTCCTTCTTTACACTTGCACCAGTCCCTTTGTGGTCTTGCTTTGGAATAACCACCTCCAAGTAGCCACTTATGCTTCAAGTAGATATATGCCAACTACCGTTCAAAGCCAGGTGGATCTCACCTGTTGAAATAGAACAAGAGCACACGAAAGGAGATTGAGGGGAAAGGGACACCTACTAAGACTTCAGATTTCAGCACAAACTTTACATCCTCAGAGAAGGCTTCCCTGGCCTCTCCAAGGTCAAGTCTGTCTACCTAAGCTCTCCTTTATAGCACTTAGCATGGTCAGTTGTAATCACATATGTTTTGTATGTGAATATCTGGTTAATGGTCACCTCATTTGTTACCCTGTAAGTTCCTTGAGAACATGATCCATGTACATCTTTGCTCCTCTTTATATTCCTGGTGCCCAGCACAGATCCTGGCCATCGTGGGCACTCAAAACATATCTGTTAAATAAATGGATGAATAAATAAATGTATGAAAAGGCACCATGACAAATCATCCCTATGGCACGTATAGGGGTAGATGCAAGCCCCTATATGACGTGATCTGAGGGAGCCCTCAGGGGTCTGCGTGCTGGCACCCACCACTGATGGGAAATCCCCATCGGGAAAGTCCTACAAACATCTACTCGGTGGTGAGAGTGTTGGAGCACTGAAGGGGGGAAAAAGAAACACAAAAGGTGAGCAAGCAGTTTTCAAAGGATGCTTTCCACTCCCGGACCAGTCCGTGTGTGTGTTTGCTTCTACAAAGTGTTTCCAATTACTGTGGCACTCTCGGTATCTGGATCCATCTCCAGTGAATTCCTCTGCAGCTCCTGCCAGACATATGGGATCAATCAGGGCTTCGGCGCTGGTGCGCTTGCTGCGGGAATGTTGACAGCCTGACAGACGCGGGGTTCTGGTGTCACGGAATCTCCGAGTCGTTGGCTTGAACCCGGGAGGAGAGTGAGAGGGGGAGGAGAGAGATAGAGGCAGAGATAGAGAAAGGCGAGAGGAGAGGGGAGAGGGAGAGACGGGGAGAGGCGGGAGAGAGGGAGAGAAGGAGGGAAGCGGGAGATTTTTCTTGACTGCCCCCTTGCCTTCAAACATTTTATAGGCTTCAGGGAGAGAGGGGAGGAGGAGAGAGGGAAGAAAAAAAGAGGAGAGCGAGAGGGGTAGAGAGCGCGCGCCGTTCCCTCCCGGGTCCCCGAGCTGCCGGAGGGGTCTGGATTGTGTCCCCGGTGTCAGATGAAAGGGCGCTGAGGTCGCGGCCGCTGCCCCGCCGCCCGCTCCGCGCACGCCCCTCCGCGAGCCCGGCCGCCGGGCGCCTCTCCCCGCGCGGGCCGCCGCCGGCGCTCCGGGCGGCCGCTCCGTCTCCAGCGCAATGTGGCCGCGCCTGGCCTTTTGTTGCTGGGGTCTGGCGCTCGTTTCGGGCTGGGCGACCTTTCAGCAGATGTCCCCGTCGCGTAATTTCAGCTTCCGCTTCTTCCCCGAGGCGGCCCCCGCGGCTCCGGGGCGGCTGCCCGCGCTGCCCGCGCTGCCCGAGCCGGACGAGGACGCGGCGGAGAGCAAAGTGGAGCGGCTGGGCCAGGCGTTCCGGCGACGCGTGCGGCGGCTGCGGGAGCTCAGCGAGCGCCTGGAGCTCGTCTTCCTGGTGGACGAGTCGTCCAGCGTGGGCCAAGCCAACTTCCTCAGCGAGCTCAAGTTCGTCCGCAAGCTGCTGTCGGACTTCCCCGTGGTGCCCACGGCCACGCGCGTGGCCATCGTGACCTTCTCGTCCAAGAACAACGTGGTGCCGCGCGTCGACTACATCTCCTCCCGCCGCGCGCACCAGCACAAGTGCGCGCTGCTCAGCCGCGAGATCCCGGCCATCACCTACCGAGGCGGTGGCACCTACACCAAGGGCGCCTTCCAGCAAGCCGCGGTAAGACGTCCGCCCCTCCCGGCCCCGGCCCCGGGCCCTTCCCGCCCACCTCTGCCTGCCCAAATCTCTAACCCGGGGTTCAGCCTTGGGCAAGGCATGACCTCCCCAAGTCAAGCGTCCCTATCCACGCAGCCATCGCCACCCTCCTATTATCGTTGTGGGGGTCCAATGGGGTAATGGATTTTAAATGCTTAGAAACATGTCAGGCTCCTTAAATGGTCCGCTTTGAGGACCCTGTTAGAAAGGGGTCCTTAAGATGCTACCCAGGTTCACATTTGTAAGAACAGACGGCATCCAAGCTGGAACAGGTGAGTACGGTTGACAAAGTATTTCTAAAGGTAGACGTGGAGTGATCTGAATATTTCCCCAATTCTTTTTAAAGTTATTTTATGCTTTCATTAAGGTTCATGTCCTTCCTATTTTTGCTCCAAGTTCTTTATTAGCGTTTTAGCATCTGGAAGATGAAGTCAGTTTTGGATGATGGACTTGTACAAAATGTATCTCTTTTTCTGGTTACTTTGTAATCAGAAAATTCGGAATATATAGAAATATCTGACATAATAGCAAGCTAGTGTTTGTGGAATAAATGAAACAAAAAAGAGACAAAACCTCTATAATCCCATCATCCTTAAAAAGCCACTGTTTACATTTTGTTGAACATTTGCCAAGTATGCACATCCATGCATGATTTTAACCAAATTGGTATCTTGTTGTTTTTAATATTTTTTAAAAATATTTTAAATTTATTATATCATGATTGAAATGTCCTACATCAGCTGCATACTATTCCATTGTATGCAAGTGCCATAATTGTTTTTACCAGTCACTTATGGTTGGACACTTAGGTTTTTTCTTAACTAAATTATAGTGAACACAAATATTTGTGACCCCTCTACTTCTTTAGGACTAATGTCTATAAAAGTTTCTGAATTAAAGGATAGGAACATTTATAAACTTCTCAATACATATTGTCCACTTCTCTCTTGGAGGGTTGTATAAATTTACATTTCCACCAGCAGAATATCATACAATATCATGTATTATTATTTTTTAATATTGCTGCCAATTTGATAGGTCAATAGAGGTATAATTTTAGAAAATTTAAATTTTTGATTTTTGAGGATGGATATTTTCTAATACATTTACTGGGCATTTGTACTTTTTCCTTTTATAATTATTTGGATTAATTTTTGCCCATTTGCCATTACAGTGTATGTCTGTTTGTTTTTTCTTAATGATTTATAAAAGCTCTTTATATAGTAAGGCCAGCAAGTCTTGTTCATATGTGCTACAAGTGTTTTTCTAGTTCACTATCTTTTACTTTTGTTTATGGAAGTGTTGTTAGATGAATGATTTATATTGTTGTACACTCAAATCTATCAAACATTGTCCTTATGATTCTATATTTGCTTATAGTCTCAGAATGGCCTTCTCATTTCCCAAATCAGAGAAATAGCTTTACATTTAACAGTTTAATCCATCTGGAA
This sequence comes from Varecia variegata, assembly GCA_028533085.1. Classification (NCBI taxonomy): domain Eukaryota; kingdom Metazoa; phylum Chordata; class Mammalia; order Primates; family Lemuridae; genus Varecia; species Varecia variegata. Next base: position 110,389,413 of record CM052443.1, on the reverse strand, counting down.
CTTATTTTTGTGTATGGTATGACGAAGATGTCATACAATTTTATTTTTTTAAATAGTTAACCACTTGGCCCAGCACCATTTGCTCAATAGTGATCTGTCCTTTTCCAATTTAATTAAATGCCACTTTTATCGTATACTAAATGCTTATAGGTATTTGATCTCCTCCTGGCTTTCTATTTTATTCCATTATCTATCTTATTTGTAATCTGTGCCAAAATGATTTAACTATTGTAGCTTTACAACATATTTAAATATCTGGTAGTGCAAATTCTCTCTCCTTTTTTCTTAGCAATTCCTTTTCTAATTAGTTCTTACCCACTTATTTAATATGATTTTTAAATTAATTTTCACATATTACCAATGAAATCAGAGTTTTGATTTTAGTATAGAAACTATTGTATTAGCTTGGGGATTATTTATATTTTTATAATAATAGTTCTTCCAATTCAAAAGCATATATTCATTTATATATATGCGTTAGTAAAGTTGTAGATTTTTAGAAAATATGTCCTATATACATTTTTCAGATCTACACCTAAATATATTCTATTCACTATTACTATCATGAATGGCATCTTTTAAAATTAAATTTTAGACAATTATTTTTGATGTATAGAAATATTATTGCCTTTTAAAAATATGTCTTCTGTATCTGGAGTCTTGTTGAGGTCTCTTTGATTCATTTTTTTCTTTTCTCTTTTTTAATACATTTTATGTTACTGATAGTAAATGTTTTTATATAAAATAAAATATAAAAAATTCCTATAAATACATTATAATATTTGGGTACACATCTTTCTTGACTTTTTGCAGTTGTCTAGATATCAGGTATGTCTTCTTACATGTACATATATCTTGCATAGATTATGTTTACGCAGAAAAGAATCTGATTGTACATTCCTTTGTAATTTGACTTTCTGTTCCACCATATTTTACAGTCTTCTTTCCATAATAAGAAATATACTTCTATTTTATCATTTTTATGTGGTCATGCAGTTTTACACTATAGAATATGTCTTTATTTTTTATTGTGTAATTACTGATTCTTATATATTAAGGCTGTTACAAACATTATATGACTAAATCTTTGCCCATATCTCTAATAATTTCCTCAATGTAAATTCTGGAAGTAGCGTTATTGCATCAAAGAGTATGCACATTTTTTAAAGGCATTTGATACATGTGCCAAGTTGCTCTGCAGAAAATGGTACCAAATCACACTCCACATGCAGTGCCTATGTCAGTACCTATGCAACGCAGACTAATATCATTTCAATATTCTCTCCCCCAACTTTATAAGTGGGGAATGGAGTCCCATTTTAAATTATATTTCCCTATTTAGTGAAGCTGAACATTTTAAAATATATTATTGGCCATATATAGCTCTTTTTTTGAATACTCATTAAAATACTTTGGGATTATTATCTATTTTTTATTTGAGGTGGTTCTTTTTCGTATTGATTTGCAAATACTCTTTAAAACTTGATGAATTAACCCTCAGCTGTCAAGTATGTAGCAAATATTTTTTTCTCAGTGTTTCACTTGTCTTTTAATTTTGTTTAGGGCAGTAGCATCTATTGTTTTATCCGTCTGTCGAATCTGTTTTTCTTCATTTGTGCTTTTTCCATTGCTTATGAAATTTTAAAGGCTTTCACCTTTAGAAGATAAAATAGCTACTTAAATATGCTCTCCATTAGCTGAAGAAGTTATACCACACAGGGTTCAGTTTTGCAGACTCAGTTCCCTGTCAGACCTGGCCTCCACTCCAAGTCCTCATGAAGTCCTGGTGGCTGGCTGTATTCCTAAAGCCATGGTCCACTGTGTCAAAGAAGAACCCTGCTGCATTAGGGGGAAACTTGCCATATACCAGCTCCTCTGTTTGGTTTGGCCAGGTTGCCCGGGGCCTCTGGGAATGTTGATCCAAAACAGTAAAATGGGTAATGAGTCAAGTACACAGTGCTTGCTTTAAGACCTACTCTGTGTTCAGCTTTCCCCTTCCAAATACTACATCCTGTCTTGGAAAGTGGAATTGCCAAGAAGGTTCCCAGTGTTGTACTTCAGCCTGGGTTCATTTGTAATCTAACAAGCAGAGATTTCTCAAAAGTTTGTGTTAACTGAACTTCCCCTTGACTTTATTTTCCTTTTCTCATTTCGGTTGGGTTATGAGAAAGTGCAGAAGAGGGTCAGCTGGACCCAGTCCCTGTCTAACCTGGAAACCCACATGTCTTTACTGTAACTTTTCCAAGCCTGTGATGAGCATTCCTAGGTATAACTAAAATATAATATTTAGAGAAAATTGCTAGAAGATGACCAATGTTTAGAAATGGTGTTGTGGAGTTTTAAATGTGAATTTTTGCATAGTGATCAGACAGAAGTGTTTGTTTGCAGAATTAGTTTGAAAATGATAAGCTGTGTTGTTTGGATTTTGATCTGAGACTTACATTTCATCATGGAAATAAGATCTTTCATCAGATTCCCACGTGTGTGCAGAATGATAATATTAGAACTGATTATGATCTGACCTTTAAGCGAAATTGAAAGTCACAGGGACATTTTGGAGATTATTAATTACTTTCCACAGAAGAATGAGTTTTTCAAATCTTCCATTTGAAACTGAGTGCTCACAAAACTACACACAGACACAATCATGGGCAGACAGGCAAACACATAAACATATACAGTTCACAGATACACCCTTGCAACTACACAGTTACCCCTAATGATTCAGACATCTTATTCGTCTTATGTAAAATCTTGAAATGTACAATTTCCTTTACCAACGTGAAATTTGCTATTATCTCTCAGCACATATGATTGACTAAACAAAAAGGGTAACAATGATTGTGTCACTGCAGCTCCAGCCTGGATGACAGAACAACAAAAAAAGATAATAATGTACAACTGGGGTGGATGCTCACTATTATCACACTTGATATGAATGAATAAACTGCAGTGTAGACATTTTCTCTTCAGACACCACCTCTTCAGACACTGTCCCCTAGCGCTTATCAAATAGTGCAAGGACTAAAGCAGTGAATTCTGTATTCAGTACAGATCCTTCCAGAGACACCATCAATAGCCTGGGAAAGAGTTTAGCACCTTGAACTTAATTAAGTGAAAACCTTTTACAGAGTTAATTGAAAGCTCTTTAGCTTTTCCTTTCTGGGGAACAATTGCTTCATAACGATCTTTCTTCTTAGTTTTTCACCCTGCATGTGTTTATAAATTGCCTTTCCTAAACTGAATATTTTGGATTGGCCCTACTATGAATGCCAGTCTCTCCGTATCCTAAGCATTTCACATAAAAATAAAATCAGAGCCCCTCATTCCCACTTCGCTTTTGCTAAATTCTCTTAAACAAACATAGCATGAAGCTTCCTTTGAAACAAAAATTCTGTTTTCCTCATTGTTCCAGAATTCTAGAAATATGATCCACTGGTGGGGAATGTACTGTCTTGCCAAAAATGCAAGCTTTGGATGGCCAGAGTACTGGGACTCCATGTGTGGAAGCTCTTCTTAGCTTCAAGGAAAGAGCGGCATCTATTACAGGTTCACACTGGTCCCCGTTCACACCTTTACCTGGAGAGCAATCTCCTTTTAGCCTTATAGGAAGAAAGCATCTACTTTTGTGTTTTCTAATAAAACCTGGAGATGTGTGAGATGCCACTAGATTAAAACCCTGATGAACAAAATTAGGACCAGTTTGGATTTTTTTCATACAAAAGACTAATAATAATATTTGAAAATTTTGCACTAGTCTTTCTGTTGGCCCCAGTGCTGAAGGAATAAGGAAAGTCTGGGTTCTCTTTCCTGGAGGAAGGAGTGGGGCCCCTCATACCATGTGCAATGGATTTAGCCATTCCAAACTCAGAGCATGGATTTTGATGTCAAGAATTGCTCACTGTTACAAAAGATAAGTTCTTTCTCAATGCTGAAGAGAGATATTTCTAAATGAATGCTGGAAATGTTCTCTCTTTCGTGCTTCTTAAAGTTTTCAACAATTCTCATATATTGCCTTTGGTTTTATGTAGGAACCTCTTCTGTAATCCCATCATAACTTTAGAAGTGTAAATGGAATGAATGAATAATGAATAAATGAATCCTCAGTGCATAAAATGGATCCAGACCTCATGTATATTTCCCAGGCAAAAAGTGGTACTAAAACTCTTAATTTGGAGAGAGAGCAAATAATCCTCATATCAAATTCAAATTTTTTCTTAATCTAGCATTGCCTATATTTCATTTATTAGTTTTACTATTTCCTATGTACACTGTAGTGTGTTACAAGAATGCATACCTACTGCTACCGTCAAAGTCACTTATCATTATTGGCTGCCGGTATTATATTATGTTTGGTTGAAATGCATGGAAAGGGCAGACTGGTCTGTCCTACTTCACAGCTGTGGTCAAAGCGTAGAAAAGTTCTCCACCAATGACCTAATGATGCAAATGTGCCAATGGGGATTTCTGTTAACACTGACCATGAAGTAGAATTGTTAAATGCATTCCTTCTTGGCTAGATAGACCTTAAATTTCTAAAGTGATTGTAATTTACACAGGGCTTTTATAGTATGATTTTTGTCTTAATTTCACAGAAAAGGCAACAGAGACTAATAGAGGTTAGGTAAACACTAATCACAAAGCTAAGCAAATGCCAAAGAAAGTAGATCCAGTCTTCTGACTTGTCACCTGGTCTCCCCCTGCCCATGTTTTACTATATTACATCTGTGAGCTGTATCAAAAGCTAGGGAGACATAGGGGATTCCATTCCTAGGACTGCTAAAGTGTTACACAAGCTGAAAAGCTCAACAGTCTAACCCAAAGAACATAAACCATGACTTTAAGGCCATGTTAATCCCAATGAGTGCATTTCGATTGCTATATATATATATATATATATGTATACACACACACACATATACGTGTGTGTGTGTGTGTGTGTGTGTATAGTTCAAGCACACATTTTAAAATCAGGAGAAAGCATATTTTTAAAAAATCTGACTTTTTGGCTTACTCTGAACGAATTGTTAACAAAATTCTGGGTTTGTGTTCTCTCAGTTCATCAAAGCCCCCATGTGGCACTTGGAATTTCATTTTGTGGTCCTTGATTGCTCTTCCATGGCCTAACATGGAACAATCATTGGCAGAGGCTGAGATGGTACAAACCCTCTAGATGGTATAAACTAGAATGAGTGATGTGGCTAGGAGTAGGTTTAGCTGGATATAATAGAAAAATCTAAATACCACTGGTTTAAACAGGACAGACATTTATTTGTATCTCAAATTAAGGCTTGAGTAGAAAATTCAGAGCTAATGGGTCTTCAGGGATCCGGATCCCTCCTTTCAGCTCTGCTCTACCATCTTCAGGTCACCTCGTGGTCTCAAATGGCTGTTGGAAGTCCTACGTTCAGGAGCTTGCTCCAGGAAGGAGAAAAAGGCAAAGACTGATGCATTCCCTTTAAGGAGACTCTGTAGCAATCCACACCGTACTTCCACATAGATCTCACTGGGGAAAATTTGGTCTCATGCCCACTCTTAGTTTCACAGAGCTTTATTGATGAAGAAGGAGAGGATGGCTGCTAAGGAGGTAACCAGCAGCCTTTGCCATACTAGTCAGGAAGAGTGTGTGCCTAACCAGGGAAATGACTAGAAATCCCACTCCATTTCTTCCTCAAATGGCACCAACCAGGCCAAGATCAAGATGGAAGAGTCAGGCCTTGCCTAGCTAAAAAAAATACCCTAGTCCTTGTGCTAGATTATGCTTCTTTTAGTTAAAACTGTCAAAGTTCCTAAGCAACTCATTTAAATATTAGCAATAGAAACTTACTTCTTATATTAATTTCCCAGAAGCCAGAAGCTTCTAAATAATCTGGCATTCACTCACGAATAAAAGATTATACTGACAGTGACAGAGAAAATTACACACCAAAAAAATAAAATTATTTTATGGTTAATTTGGCAAACAGAAATGAACATTTCTCAGGAAAATGTGATTCTTCTTTGGCTTTTCTATAGTAAGCTGCCAGGTTAAGAGACCTCTCCATTAAAAGGAATTTCCTGCTATGTACTTCATCTGCCTTTCCCATAGGGTTTTAAGACTGTTCTCTAAATCTCCCCATGTCATATGAAGAATGGATTTCTGGCATAGAGTCTGCTTACATACAGTAACCTGCTCTGGTTTGGAGGCCAACTGTGGATAGGAAACACTCTGTAAGAGTTGTTGTAACACATGAATGTCGTTACAGTGCTTCACTTGAAATGAAAGATAGGGGTCAGAAAATGAAATCTGCAAAACATCAGTAGATGCATTTTCTTATAAATCATTATGAAAAGATTATTAAAGTATTTATCTTCTTTGCTATCTGTCTTTCTCATGAAGTCATTCAAGAAGTTGATGGTTTATTTGTGTAAACAGTGAAGCAATAATGTTTCTTTTTTTCAAATTCAGAGCATATATTTCTTCCATAACTGCACTGAATGTGAAAACTGTAAACTTGACTGTAGATTCCTATTACTGCATATATTGAAATAGTGATAGCTACCTTGTTTTATGTGAATAAATATAATTTGAAATTAAGGACAAATTTAATTCCTACAAGATAAATAAAGAAAAAGTTTTTAAAGAAAATTCTTAGCAGGACTTATTACATAATTGAGTCATATACTAAGAACAGCTAATAACACAAAGTTGAAAATTTTTGCAGTTGTAAGCTAACGCTAGAGTACATAAAATATATTTTGAGATACCTGTGTTTTTAATGCACTATTTTCCTGCAGGAGCACTCCTAATGGCCTCAATTTTTATTACCTATTCTGGATAGGTAGATAGATACCTATCTACAGCAGCTGGATATAGGGTGTACTGGTTGCTAATGCAAAACTTGTTTGTTTGTTTTTAATTTGTTTTAAGATGGTATTGTTTGTTTTAACTTGTTTTAAGATGGTATTTGAAATGTATATATGTGTATGTGGTTAAAATGCATACGCTTCTAATTTTTTTAGATATAAACTCTCAAGTTTTCACTAAATCTGCCTATAAACTTTTGTGCATTTGCATTTGCCCTTATTTTCTTACATTTATCAGAGTAAAAGTCCTTTCCCTCAGCAAGGCAGACCTCTCACCAAGTATTTCCGCTTCTTTCTCATACCTTTAAGCAGGAACCACCAAGTTCCAACAACTCAAGAAGAGTTTAATAAAGACATATCCACACTGACATGTGCTATAGTCAATAAAATCATATTTTAAAAGACTATTCAATGACATAGTGAATTGTCCAAACATATTAAATCAGGTGAAACTCTGGGTGTGTTTACCATTAGTATATAAAACTCTCTATATAATGTACATTTAATTTCATAAGCTATATGCACTCGTGGAACACAAAACTGGGAAGAAAGCTTTCAAAATATTAATAGTGGTTAGCTACAGGTAGTATATTCCCCTGTAGATATCTGTCTAGAGGGAAACAATCTCTGTTTCTTCTGCATTTGACAAGATCAGGCGCATTCAGGGTAGTGTGGGTGTAGACTCTCTTCTTCATTTGAAAAATTAGCTGTAATGACCATGTATAACTTACTGGGGAGGGAAAATATCATAGTCTTACCTAAGCAAAGGTGACTGAAAAGTGACATACCTTTGGGGCATCTGGTGGGATAGCCTGAAGTGATTGGTCTTAAATATAAAAATCCTTTAAAGCCCCAGCTTTTATCTTAAATATTCACAAGAATTTTGCTTTCTATTCCACAATACAGCTCTGCTTTAAAAAATGAAATGATGCTTTAGCTCATTATTGGGAAATTGAAATCAAACCATTTTGGTCTTTTTTTTTTTTTTTTTTTTTTTTTTTTTTTGGTCAAATGTCACGTGCTGCAGCATGGAGTCCGTCAGGGTTGGGAAGTGGTTCCAGACTGAAGGGTTGTGCCCCAGTGGACCCTGTTTTTACTCCAGCTGTTCCTCTTTCCTAGTGCACACTGGATCTTGAGAATCCAGACTCAAAAAAAAATCTGCATTGCAGGTGAGAGTGGTTGTTTCACTGCTGGGCAAGCTATGAATGATGTTCCTGCAGGAGAGGCACCTAGTGGCCAAGATGTGACCCAGAGCAGGGTGTGGAGGCTGCAGATGGTGGAAATAACTGAGTCCACCACCTTGCTGAGAGGTCAGGAGACAGTGGCCTTCCTTTGGTTTGTCACACACGGAGAGGGGCACTGACTCACTGCTCTGTCAGTCTACCCTATCCTCACTGATAGTACTCACCAAAGAACATTCCAGGGAAGAAAAATGTTTTCTAACATTCTGATGTTTTCACATGTAAATGAAATAGTTGAATCAAAAGACCCATTTTCCGCAATTAATTCTCCTTCTCTAGCTCTCAAGCTTCATGTTTCATCGTGATATTTGTCCAGTGTAGTGAAAGGCAGTCTTTGCTTGCTGCTCTGGAAGGGAGGGAGTCTAGGCACATTTGAGTGTGTTTGAGAGTGTTTTCCAATATGGGCATCTCTACCTTAGCTCATTTTGACCTACACCAATTTAGTCATATCTGGCTTCATCGATTTTAGTCCTATTGTATAGGCTTTACCTTTTCAGATGAATCTGAAATGGACTTGGAAAGAAATTAAGCAAATTTTATTTGCTTATTTGTGTTTTTCACAATCATGTTCCTAGTCATGATTTCTCTCTGTTTAGTCATGTTTTCCTTCAAAACATGCATACTTGGCTTTTAAATGTTGCTCCAAAAGTGATGATTTGAGGCAATTATAGTTGGAATTTTCTAGCAATACAGATACCAAAGTTTAGGCTATTTGTATCTAATTAGTAAAAACATGTATTTTAAGGAAGCATCTGCAGAGGATGTTATGTGGGATTTTCTCTGTCATCCCAGATTTGACACCAGGGACCAGGGCTCAAACTAAAGAGCACCGAGTATTCTACATTTTAACGAGAGCCACCAACAATTGAGGAGGATACATGTCCTCAGTGTTTACAGATACTGTGCGGAACAGGCCCTACAGAATCAACCACACCCCCCTCCCCGCATCCGGCCCCTTACTCTAGTTTATGTAAGCAGAGAACCCAGGAACAAGAGAGAAACAGAGACAGAGGGCAGGGCAAGCATCAGAATCCTGGACTTTGGGGACAGCAGTGTTCACACTGAAAGACAACCCCCCCTGTCCCTCACATAGTGCTTTCCACCTCCAGCAGCTGAGTGAAGGGAAGACCGACATTCTACATACTGCTCGGAATTTACTTGGGCAGAAGCTTGTTTTGCCCTGGTGCCTATTTATGGGAGAAGAGGTGATCTGGAGACACAGCCAGTGTCTCAGTTTAGGTTCTGCCAGAAGCACAGCCTGAGATTTGAGTATAAATAAATTATTTGGGAGTTGAAGCTAGTAAATGTTGATAGGAGAGTAGGGGAGTGAGACAAGGAAAGGAAGACAGCCAGCAACAACATGGAAAGGTAGTTAAGGCTTAACTCCACTGGGAAACACTAGGAGCCAGTGTGGAATTCAGCCCTTAGAAGTATCACAACTAAAGGGTGAAGTGTCTCAGGTATTTATAGACCACCTCACATCAGTCACTGTTGAGGGTTCCTCCCTGGAGTGCATTAATTCTCTGTCACTCCTATGTCCCCGGCAAGGAGGCAGAGTGGTCTCCAGGTCCCCAAAGACAGCCCTCAGGCAAAGATGCAGATACTGGCCTTGGAAATTGCGGAAGGTCATGGGGGAAGCGTCAACAGAGTCTGCTGCTGCAGGTTGAAAGGGAGGCTCGGAGGATTCAGTGGATGTTTGACTTTTTAAGTGGTGGGAGAATTTTAGCAAATTCATCCTTTGGAACACTTTCCCATGAGAGCAATGGAAAGTACAGAGAAGAATCTCAGACAGGTGTGGATCCCCACCTTTTTTCCCCAAAATGTGATCAAGGAAGCAAACCCTATAGCACCTCTGGACAGAAGGTCATCCAGTGAGTTCAGAGGGAATCTGCAGACTCTGAGCTTTTGAATTCATGACCCCTGTCAATGTCACGGCTAGTACTGCCCGTTAACCACTCCTGTGATGTGATCCTCATAACACCACAGATTTCAGCAGTTACTTTTCCAGTCCTCTGCCCAGGGCATTATCACCTCGTTTTTCACCCAGGTGGAGTGTATGGTTATTGTTTATAGAGTCACAATTTTCCCTGTCCCATATCCTATCATGTCAGCCTCAGGATCACTAGTTTTCATTCATAGCTCTGAATGGAATGTGGGTTGCATTATAATTGATCCCTCTACTTGACAGAGTATTCTAGCAACATGCTGAAAGTTCTTTGGACAAATCATGGTAAATGGTGCTGAGTGATTACTGCTTGTCAGACACCACCTTAAGCACTTTACCTGTATGAATTTATTAAATCCTTACAATAGCAAACCTCCTCAGTTAGGTTATTATTATTATTCCCAAAGTGCAGATGAGGAAACTGAGGCATAGAGAATGTAAGTAACTTGACCATGTTACACTACTGGTTAAGTGGATGAACGAGGGTTCAAATCCAGGCAGTCTGGGCCAAAGTCTAAAGTCTTAAACACCATGCAAAACTACCTCTAAGCCGTGTAGTCAGAAGATCTAGTAGACACAACGTATACTGATACATACTCACCAATGAAGTTCATTGCAAAGACATGAGGCGGAGAGGGCAGCCATGAGAGGGACTTGGATACATGATGACCAAGCAGAGGGCAGACTGGAGCAAACACAGGACTAAGAGTAGTGAACATTTGGACATTGTCAGTTGACGAGATCGGGTGCATTCGTGGTGGTGTGGCCGTAGACTGGAGATTGTCATTTGAATGGATACTCTCTAAAGTGCCTGATAATCCCAGGTGATCACCTTTATCCCACACCCACTTCTCCCCCTTTCAGTCCAGGGAATTGCCTCTCAGATGCCATTCCTACATGATACAATTACGGCAGCTGTCATCTCCCACCTCGTGTGCCTTAACAGATGTCTCCACCAATCATTAGAGACCAAGTCACTGAGGCAGTAGGAGATCATATCTTCTAGTTGCAAGATATTTACCTACCTTTGTTCTCTTCATTTATCTAGTTTTCTGAATTCTTGGGTTCTTCTCCTCCTAAGTCACCACTCAAACTCACATCCTTTATTAAAATAAAATTGCGACTCAAGCAAAAATAAATTTTTTAGGTGAGGTGACCCAAAATCCTATTATCAAACAATCATACAGCCTAAACTGAAGTTTGTAAATTTATATGTTGCAAACCTCAGTACAAGACTTGCTCTTCTAGCTATATTGAATTTACCCTACTCTGGATTATTCTATGTTCCCCTGCATCATATATTATTATTCTTTCAATATGCTATCCCAATTCACGAAAGAAAAAAAAAGCTCCCTTTGATTATTTTAGTAGTTTTTTCAGATAAAAAGAAAATCCTTGCTCTAACAACCAGTTCCATGATCATATTTGAAGAAAATTTCTTCAAATATGGTAGGCAATGAAGTAGATTCATTTATATATCCAATGCATATTTAAAGAGAACTGTCACTGTTGTAAGAGCGAGCATGTAAATTATAAGACTTGCTTAATCCACAAGAGACTATATTGTATTCAAAATAATTTTTAAAGTCAACACTTTTGAAGGATGATGCGTATACATGTTACTACAGTCATCGATTGAACATTTAAATACCTATAATAAATCTTCTGATCTGTGAATAAAACTCAACCCTAAATCATTTGGAGTTTAATTTCAGTTTTTTAATTATAAACACAGAATCTTTAGTTCCATAATGCTTAAGTGATGGGGACATTCATACAAACATATACAAAAAAGAAAATAAAAATAAAACAAACTTCCAAATGTCACTTATTTGGAATGCTAATAAATGTCACAAATTAAATGTGTTTTTGGTGAATTTAAGATAACTATAACAAATAAAATACACAGTAAGTTCATGAACTTAAAATCTTCCTTTAACCTCATCCCTTTGAATCCCCTCTGTGTCAGATTTGATTTGAAATATATTTGGCTTTTTGAATAGTTCCAGAGTTGGCTTGTTGCTGAAGCCCAAATACTTGTAATATAATTATGATATTTTCTATGTCTTTTATATATTCAAAACTCCTGCTACACTTCTCCTTTATGGGCATTATTAAAATACGTGGTAAGAAGACATCACTTCTTTTCTCATAGCTCTGAATCATAAATAACATTTTTCTACTTTCTCAGTAATATTTTTACACTTGAATTCTCCCAATCTCCACACCATGTTTCCTGGCATTTGGTGCTCTTTTGGAAGGACAATTTGACCTGATAAATTTCCAAACCAGTTTTCCTACTGGCTAAGCCTAAGTATAGCATTAATTTTTTTCTTCTCTTCATAGCTCATATCTTTTGTAGACCATGTCAATCAACAAGGACTAGAACCATACCCAACCTCCTCAATCCCTTGCCTACTCATGGGGGTTGTCTCTTTCTTTCTATGTAGATTATAGGTGGCAATCCAGAGGTTGAGGATGGATCATTTATATTCATTCTCCTAGGAATCTGGATTAGGGACAAAGAGCCCTGAGAGTAGATTTTTGGTCTTGTTTTTATATCAGTCAATAGGGAATATAGTGTTAAGACTGTGCACAGAGAACCACAGAAATCCCATCAGCATAAGGAAGAGTGAAGGAAGAAGATGTGCAAAGCGAAGCTGAGACAACATACTGTGTAACTCCCGAAGTGAACCAACGGAAGGTTGGGGGAGTAAATACCATGGTTCCTGCTGGCTTGCTTTTTCCCGGTTCAGATTCCCCTTGAGGCCCAGTTCTTCTCCCTGCTTTTGGCTTTGAAGGGATATTCCTATATGCTTCCAGGAAACCTCTAACTTTTTTAAAGGTAATTAAGTGGATATCCAGTCCTTATGGACAACCAAGAGTGATTAAGGTACCCTGTGTACATTGTTTTTTCCTTTGTAAATTTTTACCTTAAAACTGCAAATACCTTCAATTTAAGAGTAAACATTAAGTCTTTACTAACTTCCATTTGCAAATGTTTCTCTAAAAATAATTTGCACTTCTTTTCCTTATTATGGAAGTAATATGCCCATTAATAGGTTATGATAAAGCAGAAAAATACAACTATGGCAGTTTTTGTCTCTTACTCTCTTTATATATGGTGGGTGTATATATAATAATATGGAATATGTAGTAAAAACACATGCTATTATTTTTATTTTTGAAGTTTCATAATTAAGATTTTTCTCATACAATAAATTCCCCTAAAATTACCTTTCAAGTATATTTTACCATGTAGATATGCCACAATTCAATTTTTAAGTCTCCTATCACTGATCAGTTGATACTAAAAAATTTTGTGGCTAAAATAGTTATTTTTGTGTATAAATCTTTCTCAAAGCCTCTCAATACTTCCTTTCAGTTTGATTCTCTTTCATTTGAAATATGATTAATTTTTATGTTACCCTTACTTCTGTTTCTTGCGTCGGTATGTCAGCTCGACTTCCCACATAGAAGTGATGGGACATTCTTGTCTTGTTCCTGAATTTAATAAGAATGCTTAAGGCATGATTTTGGCCATCGGTTTACGATAGCTCTCTTTTTCATATTAAGTAAGTACCTCTCTGTTCTTTGCCTAATTCATTTGTAAAATCATAAACAGATGCCCAAATACCAAATGATATTTGGGCCATTTAAAGGTTATCTTACTTATCTCCTTTGACCTCTCGGCACATGTATAAAGTCTCTAGTGTCTTTGACTTTTTAGGCTAAATCCTACTTGGTCATATTGTATAGGAATCTAACATGGCAACTGAAATTATTTTATGAAGTTATTCACAACAGTGTTAGTAACAGAGTTGAATTTGATTTTTTATCTTGCAGTAAATTAGCAATCTATTTTAAGAGTGATGTGTTATTTAGCCTCTAATTTTCATTTGGATTCTGATGAGTTTACTTTTGCTATCCAGATTTTCTTTATCCCTTGTGTAACTTTATTCCAAATAGTGGAATTTGGCATTATTAAAAATTTGGTCTTTTAAGTGTTTGTTCTGTTGTTGTTTTTTTTTTTTTTTACTGTCTCGATTAAGTCTGCTACTCATCAACCCCCTGTGCACACCATTTCCCAATTTGATGTACTGTCCCATGGGTCCATTTCAAAATGATTTGTGTGCATGTTTAATAACTAAAGCATGTATGTGGGTGGAAAAACTCCGTGACCATAAATCTGACATTAAGTTCTTCTTTGACCCTCTGGTTCTTCTGTGATTTGGCTAGACTATAATAAATAGCCTAAATATTACTAGAGCCAACATTTTTTTTTCTTTCTAGACTTTCAGTCTATAAAGAAAGCCTAAGTAAATAGTTAAAATAAATAAGACATACTAAATGTGATTGACTTAAAATTTACAGTATAAATTAGGAAGCTCAGTTACTACAGAATACTCTTTCCAGTTATACTTCTGTTATTGTTTTATTTACTTTGTTTGTTGGTTTTCAGTTAATGGTTCTGTTGTGTCATCAAATAGTACAATAAGAACTCCCTAACACAGTGCCTGGTATATAATAGAGGCTCAATATAGTTTTGGGGAAATAAGTTTAAATATAATATTTATAAGAGTTTTTATTTCATAATTGCAGAACAGGGTTTACCGTAATAATTTTTGGCCTAGAGTTTATTAGTTCATTTTGCCTGTTGGACATACAGCTAGTGAAAATTGAGGCATTTGTTTATCTATTCTTTCGTTCACTTATTTCATAGTTATTTTTTTACCATCAATAGAGTGAAAATATAAGTATCAATCCCTACCATAGAGTGCATCGCAATTTAGCTTGAGATTAGCCAGACCTATAAGCATTAACTATAATTATGACAGGGTTAGTATAATTGAATGTGAGTGGGACCACTGAGGTGGGTTTATTTTGTACACAGCAGAAGAATTTGGGAAAGCATCAAAGAAGAGAGAAACTTTGAGTTTATTTTGAAGAACTAGTAGAAGGCAGACGAGGACTTATTCGGAGATGAGAAAGAGTTGTTAAGAAATTTCAAGCAGAGCAAACACCAAGAAAGCATAGTATATTCTAGAACCTCCAAATAGACTGGTGTAGCTAGAATGGAGTGCGAGAGGTAGACTGGGGAGGTAGACAGGAGGAGGGGTGTGGTAAGGGATGTGGCTGGAAGTGTTACTCAGGACTAGATAGTAAAAGGACATGTAAAGAAACTTGGACTTTATTTTGTAGACAGAGGGAACGTATTGGAAGTTTAAAAACATGATCAGTATTTTAGAAAGATCTAATAATTTTGATGGCAGGTCAGAAAATAGATTTGAAAGAAGAGCAGCTTCACCTAGAGGTGTTTAAAGCAACTCTTGATTTTCAAAAATCCAGTCTGAAGTGCCTGAAACAAGGCTGGGACAGTAAGATTGTGAGACAGGTAGATAATTCAGAGGTGAAATGGAGTTCTGGATGGTTACTAAATATGATAGATCAGAAAGAAGGTATCAGATTTCTCACAGATTTCAGACTTGGCAGATGGGGTGGATTCTGGTGCCACATTTGATGTATCTTTAAAACAGGAAGAGGGAGCCCTTATTTGTACATGGAGAGTATGTGTTAAGTTAAAGAGGCATTTATGGTGCATTCAGGTAGAGGTGTCCACTGGGTCACTGGAACCTCACATTAGGAAGCTAAGAGTTTAATTTGTCATAGATTTAGGAGCTATTGGTCTATAGGTGAGACTCAGAGTTCTGAGTTCAGGGAAGCGTAGAGAAGAGGAGAAAGAGAAAATCTGGAAATGATAAAAAATAAAACTACAAAAGATAAGTAAACAAAAACCTCTAAATATACTACTAGGAGATAGTCAGCATTTGATGTACAGTGATGCGTAGCTTAACAATGGGAATATGTTCTGAGGAACACATCACTAGGAGATTTCATTCTTGTACAACCCTCATAGAGTGAACTTACACAAACCTACATGGCATGGCCTATTACAGACCTGGGCTATATGGAATAGCCTATTGCTCCTAGTCTACAAACCTGTATAGAATATTAGTGTACTAAATACTGTAGGCAACTGTAACCCAATGGTAAGTATTAGTGCCTCTAAGAAAAGGTACAGTAAAAATAGGGTATTATAATTTTATGGGACCACTTCAATCCCTCATTGACTGAACCATCATTATGCAGTGCATGACTGTATACTGTCAGTCATACACATAGATACACACACATACAGTACATTTCCACATACATGCACACTAATAAAATATACATATATGTAATAAAATAATTGTTTGCTTACCTACTTCTTTAATATTATCCAACAATATCATTGTAATGATATTACATGATTACTCTATAATTTATTTAACTAGTATCCTATTGTTGGAATTTTATATTGTTTCAAATTTTTTATTATCATAAATCATTCTGGATACACATCTTTTTGATCATTGTGTGTGTGTGCATGTGTGTGTGTGTCCATGGTTATTTCCTTAAGATATTCTTAGCTTTAGATCTTAAGTTCAAATTGTGTGAAATTTTTAAGGTTTTGATTACTTCGTGAAACTGTACTCCAAATATTACCAGTCCAGGTGGCGTTCCCAAACAGAAGTATTTGTTTCCCACATATTTTGCAATTTTGAAATTTATAAAAAACCTTGGCCATTTGAGAAGTGAAAAAATAATGCTACTATTTTTTAACTTACATTATTTTGGTATTAATGAAGTTAAACATTTTTCATATTTTCTGGCAAATAAAATTTCTTTTTTTTATGGTCTTTGTTTTCTTTGGTCAAAACACTCACCTATGTTTCTATTATTTTTTCTATTTTTTTCCTCTTAGGGGTCTGTAAAATTCTTTGTATTTTAAGGACATTAATACTATATTTGATAAATATGATACATATCTTTTCCAGTTTGTTTCTTGCTTGAGAAGAAGCAGATGCTTTAAGAAGTGCAAAGCTTTCTATGGTTTTGTATCTTGTTACCTTAGCCAGAAATTTCAAAAGGATTTTAAATAATGGTGAAAATACTTAGAATCACTGGTGTATTTCTTATCTAATTGAGATGTCTGCTGGGTTTTTTTATA
Organism: Varecia variegata; assembly: GCA_028533085.1. Lineage (NCBI taxonomy): Eukaryota > Metazoa > Chordata > Mammalia > Primates > Lemuridae > Varecia > Varecia variegata. The sequence goes on along the minus strand of CM052443.1, from coordinate 110,372,327 downwards.
GTGAAGTATGGTTTCCATTATTGTTTTGAGATAGATAACCCATCATATTAATGAAGTATATTTTTATTCTATTTTTATTCATTAATAAAAACAAAAATTAATTTTACTGAATGCCTTTTTAGCATCTTGGATTATTATTTTCATTTATTTGGGACAATGATTGTGTTGCAATAGAGCAAAAGTGTTACTAAATTTAATCTATTTTTGCATTTGAGGAATAAGCCTTATCATATAAAGGAAAATTTGACTATTATTTGAATTTAGTTTGGTAGTGTTTATTTGGAATTTTGTGACTATGTTTGTAAGTGAGATTAGTCAGCAGCTTTCTACTCCAAAATTTATACTAAACTTTTAATCTGAATTTCTGACATTTCATCTTCCTATGAACAGTGTAGATCTATCTTTCATTATTTTGAGTTTTCCTGAATTATTTTCTCATCAAATCTTTCTCCTCCTACACACTTCTGTTTTTATCTTAGCCTTTTCTCTTTCTATAGCTTTCAGTTCTTGTTTCTATAGAGGTTTTGACTTTGTAAATCCTAGTGATGCAAGCACCATTTTATTATGCTTATTTTCTTTTTGAATGCCTCCAGCCTCTAGAAGTCCAATGCACTATCCATTGTGCCATGGAACCACCTTTCTTTTTTATTTTACTATTAAATTATGTACTCTTCTAAATCCTCAAGTTGATTTTCCATTTCTTGAATTTAAAGAATATTTTCATAGGCCTACTCTAGACTTTCTGTGTTTTTCATCCTGGGATGAGAATATATCTATTTTGACCTCCACTGTGCAATATTGTAGCCACTAGCCACATGTATCCATTCTTGGGAAATCAAGCAGGTGAGAGGGGAGAGGAGGGGATGGGTAAAATCACATGTAACCCATACAGTGCACACTATCTGGGGGATGGGCACAGTACAAAAGCAATTTATATAACCAAATCGTTTGTACTCCCATAATATTCTGAAGTTTAACAAAATTAAAATAAAAAAATTTAAAAAGATTAACCTAAAAAGGAAAAAAGAGTTTAAATAAATTAAAATTAAATAAAATCATTAATGGAATTCCTCAGTTGTTGCTCAATAGCCCCATGTGACAACTGGCTACTGTATTGAACAGAAAAGATGACATGTCAATCATCACAGAAAGTTCTACTGGACACTGCTAATCCAGGCCCTCAGTTTTCCAACAGACACAGGGTTAGGCTTATTTTTATCCCTCTCCACTGAACACTTGAATAGGTTATCAGTTTGTTTTAACAATAGTAATAGTAATAGCAAGTTTTACAGTCATGAATTCCAGCACTCATTTTACCCAGTTGTTTATTATCTGTTGCAAGCACTGTGACTGGATAGACTCCTTCATTCATGGATGAGGAAAAGGCAGAATAAAAACCCACAACTAGATCCGGCTTCTTTGAAAATTTTCTGGTAAATAAAATAAAGATAGAATGTAATATATAAAGTATGAGAGTTCGCTATAAAAAACCCAAGACTAAATCCTAGAAAGCATTTGTTGCATGCACTTAACATACATAAATAAAACACTGGAATGGAGATGAGAAATGAGGGAATAAACAAAAGACTGAAATTAAAACAAAACTGGCTGAGAAGCTGAAAGGAATCATGGAGAACTGTGTCATAGAAAGAAATATCGTAATAACGAGAATAAATGCAATGCCAGGGTTAATTCTTAATTAGAAGTAGAAGGTAAGAAAACACTGCATAAAACCAAAACAGTGATATAGAAGAAACTTGAGACAGTCTCACCAAATTCAAAAGAAGGAGAATGAGATAAAAATGAAAAAAAGACTAACATATCTGAAGTCCAGAAAATGATGAACCAGCAGAATAACTTCTTTTCCCATAAATAATATACAAAAATATAAAACAAACATACTTTGAACTGAAATACCTGAGTATTCCAATTAAAAATATTAACTAAACAACAGACAAAGCGTGGTGAAATTTTAGAATTTGAAAGGTGAGGAAAGTATTAAAAGGAGCTTATGGTACCTTGCTTGTACTGAATGTTTCCTAACACAGAAAAAAATACATGTGCAAAACGAGTTGAAACACTAACATAATTTATTGATTTCCTGCTCCTTGGAGGAGAAAATGGTGACACTGATATAATCACAATAGGTTTTAGTTCATGGTATGGAATTCTTTAAAAATGACTTACTAGCTTCTCTAGTTAGTATCCTCAGTCAAGGCTGGTCCCAATGGATAATCGTAGCTAAGATTGTGTTGCAGTTGGTATTGTCTCTGCATGTAGTTTGATTAATGGAGCCCAAGAACAAATACCATCCCCATACCGGATTTGTTGTAACCTCTCTCTTTTTTTTTCAAGACCATTTTTCAAAACAGTTCTCTTGTGGCCTCACTTGGGGTGGGGGTTGGGGGGTGCAGTCTTGTGTAATGGTGATGGATCTCGGGTGTTAGAACAATGTTACACAACCCTGCATTTTTATCATTCTAATGACTATTGCTGGACGAGAGAAGCTTACTTCCCTGCCAGATATTTATACAAGCTAATCAGAAGCTTGATATAATACAGATGGTGATAACCTTTTGCCATACAAAGTCCATGTTGAGTTTTTCTTTGGCAGCAAAGGGTTTGCCTCAGTCAACATTCTGGACCAAAAAATTCCATTTCTTAAATGCCTCTCAAAGGGTAGCCCATGATGTAAACTATTTCAGGAACACCGAGAAGAGAATCAAGTGCCAGGCTTCTACCACATTCCACAAACATTACCACAGATCTATTTACTTCTTAAATCTGGGTTATGAAAAATGTTTTTATTGAATTATGTTTTTATTGAAGTACGATGAAGCACAAAGCTTGGGGTGGGGGGATAAATTATTTTCAGTAAATCTCCACCCCTCCTCTATCTTTAAAGTGCATTCCAAACCCAGATCTTGTGTAATTCGTTGCTTGGACTACTAGTCCTGCTATTCTTCCTGCTAGTTTAAGCTTTTTATATATTGTCTTGCCAAAAGATATAATGGTTCCTGTAAATACTCACCAGTTCTCTGCAATAAGAGAAGAAAAATAGAATTACAGCTTGAAGAGTTTTGTGTATAATGAGCAGTACAGGGAGAAATCTCTGCTGAATTCTATCCTGGATGTTAAGGGTTGTTATCAACATGAGCTAAGATTAATATTACAAGATAGCATTTGTTTGTTTCATAAGGGCAATAAAAGCACAAAAGGAAACTTTTTTCCTTTTTTTGAATAAAACTATACAAAACACGCACACATGTGAGCACACATACGCATTTCTACTACTTGAGACTCATTCAAGCACCTCTCTGCTCCAGACTATCCTAGAGTTTATCCACTCCACTCATTCATTCATTCATTCATTCATTCACTGAATAAATATTTTTGAGTACATACTCTGTGGCAGGCACTATCAAGAATACCATACTGAAAAAGACAAATTCCTTTCCTTTTCGCTCTTCTCCTCCTTTCCATCAAAATTCTTACTTTATTAGTGTCTTGCTTATAGTTAACTGCCATGACCTTGTAGAAGAGACAGTAATCAAAAAGGGCACACTTACAGTCCTGACGAAAGCATTATAAAAGCTATGTATGTAACAAAACATTTATACCCCCTTAGTATTTTGAAATGTAAAAATAAAAAGGGAGGGCACAAGCAGAGGGGAGTGTCCATAGAGGTTAGATTATGACTTCAGAGTAGCACAACTCAGAAACAGAGAGAGTTTATTAGTTAGTAAAAAGCAAGAATGATATAAACACAACTTGCTACATCTTGGAATACTAGAACCAAGAGTTACCCTTTGAATGTGAAAAAATGTCGTTTTAAAGGCAAATTAAATAATGTCTCACTTCATGTCATCCTGAAAGATAATTGTACTTTTCTCCAGAGGTGGTGCTGAATGAAAAAAGTGTGTGTGTGTGCGTGTGTGTATTTCAGTCCATTCCAATTATTGTTTATATTGATAGGACTTTCCCCCTGGAATGTGTAATAACTGAAAATGTAAACACATATATATATATATATATACATACACACACATGAATGTGTGTATATATTATACTACATACAGTTAAATCCATTCCAATTACTATTTTTACTAATATTCAAATTGCCTTTATTTGGCCAGAAGAAACCTCCTCAGGCTGATTCTCTTTGGCTTAGAAATCTTTAAGAGCTTCTTTGTTCTGTGTCATAAGAGGATGTTTCCAGCTCACATTGTGTATTTCTGATCCTAGACCTGAAATCAACCATTTCCCCAAGAATTCCTATTTCCTTTTAGAAGGTAATGGTCTTTGGAGACTCTAGTCAGGGCTTTAGGGCTGCTCATCTCTACTGGGGCTGGTCCTTGATTCTGTCTGTTTTTGTGTATATGCTAGTATATCTTTGGGACAGATTCCTAGAAGTGAGATTATTGGATCAAATGGTTAGATAGAGAAATTTTAATGAAAAATCTTATAAGCCGACTCTCAAGCTCTATTGGAAAACACAATTTTCAAGGTTAACCACAACATTTTAAAAGAGAAAAAAGGATTACCAGATATGGAAAAATGCTATAACACTATAGCAGCTGAAACAGTGTGGTGTTGACCAAGAATAACCAAGTAGATCAATAAAACAGAAAGGAGAAACTATAATAAGGAAAGAATAGATCAATCAGCATATGATTTGGGGAAAATTGCTTATTGAGTGAATAAAAATAAAGGTAGTCTCTACCTCACACCAAAGTCAAAAGAAAATGCCTATCTGGATTTAAGAATTTAAAAAAAATAAAAGCATCAGAGAAAAGTATATGAGTAATTACAATAAGTAATGTTTTCCCACCCTGAGGTGGGAAAACATTCTAAAATGAGATATAGGAAGACATAGGAGATAAGGATGGCTCCCAAGTTTTTGTCTGAGTAGCTAGAAGAATTGCTGCAATATAGACTGCTCTTTATTGACAAATATTTATTGAATGTACTGTCCGCCATGCACTGCTCTGGTCTCTGGATATTGAGGAATCGAAAAAATAGACAAAAATACCTGCCTTCAAGGAAGTTACATTTGGGAAGAAGACCAGGTTTCTGTTTGAAGCTGTCCTTGCCCTTGAAATGCTGGGCCTATCACCTCTGGATATCTTTGAGCTGTGTTGCAAAGGGATTAAAGTGACCTCCTTCCATCCCAGCCCTGGCATTCATCTCCAGCTTTTGCCTCTTCTTCTAAACAGGGTTCCAAAAAGTTTTCTCTACTTTCTTTCTAAGATATCACAAGATTCCATCAGGAAGAAAAATTGTATGTGTAAAAGATAGAATATTTGATTAACATTTTTTTAAAAAATATTTTCCTAATACAAAATATAATTTACATTTTGAGACCCCAGTTACCTGATGACAGAAATCTTCATTTAGGTGTTTCCAAGCAAACTTAAAATCAGAAGTTTCTCAAGCACTTCCCTTTTGAAAACAAAGTCATTTCAGGAGTTTATTCCTTTTCTCTTCCTCCCTGTAGTTGAGTCTATGCCCTGGCAAAGGAGAGGATGTTCCCTTCTCAGCTCTGACACCTCTTAGCTCCTGTACTTCCATCCTCTGAGATGACAATATTCTCATCAGTGCTCATCGTGGTCATTGTTGGTCATTGGCATGTCTATTCGTTAGTTTTGTCAGCTTTAATGCAGCTATCTCCTGGGGCTTCCAGGATCTCTTCTTATGGATATTGCCAGAAAGAGACACATCTGTATCTGGCTTTTGGCTCACAGGGTCCATGGTGTCATCCACTGCCACAGCCTTAGTATTGCAAGACTCCTTTGGGAATCTCTCCTGCACCTGTCTAGGAATACAGAAGATCCATCAGGTCCTCTCTCCTTTAACACCCACATAGTTATACTCTATTGTCCCATGTCCTTGTCACCAAGGACACTTCTGTGAGACTTGCCACCATCCCATATATCCAAATGGGAAGAGGACCCATGGATCTCTGTACCTAAAGGGATGCTTATCAATCATCTCTTCTTCTGTAATTGGGTTGGGGGGTGGAGCATAGAGAGATTGATAGAGAGTTCAGGTCCTCACAGCAACGTCTAACATCTCTTGTTCTCCTCCAACTCTTTTCCTCTTCCTCTCTGAAGAGGTTCTTTCCTTGTCTGAAGTGTGGAAAAATTTCACACTTATCAGATATTCATTCCAAATCTCAAGAGGGCAACTTTTTAAACTATAAGAGCCAAGAATTTTCGAGGCTGTTGATGGGGCTCCTTGGTGTGTGTATTTGGAGAATGTCTCCGGTAACATCTCACATGCTTCTCCATCATACAAACTGCCCTCTATGCCTGTCTTTGGTATGGTCCCATCTGCGCTATTTTCCTTGATGTCATTTGGTTTTTCAGAAGGAGTAGGGTGAAGTGCTTGAATAGCTCTTCTCAAACAGCTGGTTTTCCAGACGTTTTCTGGAGTTGTTTTTAGTTTAATTTTGCTTACATTTAACAGTTTTAACTTTAGCTCACAAACACTAACAAAATTTAGGTAAGAATTATTGAGTTGTCATCACTATCCATTATTCTATACTAATGGAGATTGCTTTCTGCAGACATGAATCTTACAGTCCGAGAGAATCTGGATATTATAGTGAGTCTGCCCCCTAAAGTGAATTGAGCCAAACATTTTTTAAATCATAATATCTCCTTTTAGCTTTAACAAAACATAGGATGCAATTGTCTCTCTTCCTGCCTCCATTCTGGAAAACATAGCATTTCTTGAATTACTGCCTAATATACATGAATTCCTTCTAAGAACTCACCAGAAAACATGTCCTGGCACTTCTCTACCATTTCTACCCCCTTCTAATGAAAAGCAACAACAGCAAATTGAATTATAGTGCCAGAATCACCACTGGAGTTCTTGTGCCTTTATAGTCACAAAGCATCAATGGCAATAAATAGAATGCCTTTTTTAAAACTTTCATTTTTTTCTTCTATCTATAGAGAAGGAACAGCATATATCGCTGTAAAACAGAATTTACTTGTCCTAAAATAATAAAACCCAAGTGTCAGATGTAGTGAATCAATATTTTCTCATGAAGATAGGATACCACCAAAAATCAGATTTTGTGCTAATAATACTGGGTGGTCCAAAAAAGATGAAGTATTGAATCAATTCTACGTTTTTGGAGGAGCAGTGGAAAAACAAATATAGAAAGCAAGTCAGCCATTACTGACTCTGGAAAAGACATATTCTGTTAAATTTTCTTCTTGTTAGGATTTTAATGTATGATCATATGGTGGCTTGGATAGATGGAAAGAGATAGATATTTAGATAGATATGCTTGGAAGTAGATACATAGGATTCAGATATGGTTCATATTTTGAGAGCCTAAGAATCAATAAAAATAAGTGACCATATCAATAAAAAAATTTATTCCATAAACATTTGTTGCTCTTTATTAGCAAGCTCCGCAGCAATGACAATGATGATGATGATGATGATAATGATGATAATACACTTTAAATGCTTTTGAGGCTTTATTGTGGTTCTGTGAGAAGATCATTGTAGGCTCTAGTCTGTGCCTATTTCTGTTTTACTCTATTTCTCACTCCTGTGAAATGCTAACAATCTTCGTAAGTACTATCTTACATAAGAAGGGAAGCACATAGTAGGTCAACACAGTGCAAACTCCTACTAACTTTCCCTATTTTATTACAGCAAATTCTTCGTCATTCTAGAGAAAATTCAACAAAAGTTATATTTCTCATTACCGATGGATATTCCAATGGGGGAGACCCTAGACCAATTGCAGCATCACTACGAGATTTTGGAGTGGAGATCTTCACTTTTGGCATATGGCAAGGAAACATTCGAGAACTGAATGATATGGCTTCCACCCCAAAGGAGGAGCACTGTTACCTGCTCCATAGTTTTGAAGAATTTGAGGCTTTAGCTCGCCGGGCATTGCATGAAGGTAATGGAAACCTAATGGTACAACAAAGGTACCTTTAAATGGGATTTCCTTCCCTCTCACTGCCTGAAACCACTGGAGAGTAATATCAAACCCTCACAAGGTCTTCGCTGAGGATGGTGCCCATGTGTCCTTTGGGTATCATGAAATGTGCTAAACTTTGTAGAGATGACATTCTGACCTTGCAACAGAGTATTTGTTTTGTTTTGATTCTTAACAGCTGTTATATATTTTCAGTAAAATAGCCATATGCTCCCACCTAGAATCATTAGAATCAGTGGAATGAATTTAGGTGTGTTTAGAGGCCACACACAGAGTGGGAAGAGACTTAGTTCTCTTTACAGTTAACTGGACAGAGGAGATAAACGTTCAGAGACATGCCCAGTGAATCTCACCAAAATGCTTCCAGAAATATACATTAAGGTATAGGGACAATAAATACTTAACATATACATCTTGACCTGACAATTTGAAGATAAATATGCTTATGTATAAGCTTAAGAGCATTAACCCTAAAAGGGGAAAAAATCAGCAAATTCATTCATTAGAGTTTTTTTGTACATAATTTATAAGGATGTTTAGTTGCATAATTTAAGTTAGATAAACTTCCTATCAGAATATGGGCATGTGTCTCGGTGAGCTAGGAGAAGAAAACCACAGACTGAGAGGAGATTACAGGAAATCTAGCCTCAGATCAAAGTGATGTGGCAAATTAGACTTGATCCTTGCAGGTATCCATGTGAAAGATTCCTTTTTAGGGGAAAATAATGGCAATATGAGGGTCTAAGCAATTGGTGATATTATAATAAATGGGTTAGCCCTACTATAAAGTCAAGAAAAAAGTTTAGAGCAGGATATCGGGCTGTAGCTGTGGATACAAAAAAAAAAAAGATTTAACTTCCTGAGGGATGGTGTGGCACAAGTTATTGGAGGCTAGGATTTTAGGGAAGTGAGCAGGGACTTAGGGCAGGGCTTAGAAGTGGCAAGAAAATGGGCTTGAGGAGTGAAGCAATTTGGACTCAAGTTCTGGGCCTACAACTTAATGAAGTCTAGTTTTTAAGAGCTAAGCCTTAAAAATCCAGAATGCCTGGATTTGAATCCTAGTTTTGTTACCTACCAGCTAAGTGGTTTTTGACAAAGTAACTGTCGTCTGTGCTTCTTAGGTATTTTTTGTTAATAGAACAGGGAATGAGAGTAATACCTACTTCTTAGGACTGTTACAAGGATTAAATGGGTTAAAACATATAAAGTGATTAGAAAGTTACTGATAGTTGATTACACTACGTGCTCAGTAATTGTCATCTATTACTACTTATTGTTATTTATTAATTAATATTATTTATTATTAATTACCATAGGCAACTTATTTAACAACTATGAGCTTCAGTTTTTCTCCTTTCAAAATGGAGAGCATTATGACATGTATCACATATTTTTTTCAGGTGGATTAAATAAAATATTTAAACTTCACCAAGTATAGAATCTGACACATGGTAGAAGTTCAGTAACTGTGACTACCTTTGTTTCTCTTTTTCTCCAGGGAGAGTGATATGTTAAGGGGGAAAACAGGGTGGTTGCAGTTGGGGATAGTGGATGTCACTAGATGGGATTATGAAATTATGAGTGTTATCAGCTGCATTGTAGAGGACAAATTTCCAGTCCTACCATCCGTCTGTCTTGCAGGACTGGGGCCCTCTGCCCTGATTTGAGTTGACCCAAAAACTAGGTGGGGCAGAGCCTTCAGGGAAAAAGGTTTGGGTTACTATAATGCAATAAGGTTTTAGAAGGCACCACATTTATTACACTAAACTAATATCTAGAATGTGTAATACTTTGGCTGAGTTTCCAGGTTTGGTAAGAAGAAACCCTGTCTTTACTGGGAAAACATGATCAGATCAAAGGAAAGGAGCCTCATTTTTCCTGCCTCGATAGTCTCTGAAGCTACTTTCTTTTTTTTTCTTTTTTATTTTTTTTTATTTCAGCATATTACACTGGTACAAATGTTTAGGTTACATATATTGCCTTTGCCCCACTTGAGTCAGAGGTTCAAGTGTGTCCATCCGATAGACGGTGAGCACTGCACCCATTAGGTGTGAATATACCCATCCCTTCCTCCCTGCTCCCACCTGCCTGACACCCAATGAGTATTATTATTATATGTGCACATAAGTGTTGATCAGTTAATACCAATTTGATGGTGAGTATATGTGGTGCTTGTTTTTCCATTTTTGTGATACTTCACTTAGTAGAATGGGCTTTCAATTTGGATCGGTCCACTTTTGGTCTCAAGACTGTTCATGTTCCTGGCCATTCTCAGTAGACATAGATTACAGAATAGTAGTATTCCCTATGTGTAACTTCTTCACTTATCTCTCTCCCGGACATGAATGTAGTGTACCAGTCTTGACAACTAGGTTTTTCTTGCTCCCTAACTTGCTCTACTGCCAAATAAACCTGTGGTTCAATGTCTTGGAGCTAAGTCCTAGGGGCCTATGTTGCAGGTCTTTTACCTACACCATAGTATGTTGGAAGGAGCTTTAATAGGGTGCTTGGTTGTGTTGGTCTCTTTCTCTTTGGGGTCAGAGTCTTCCCTTTTCTTTGCCCCTACCTAGATGCCTAGGGAAAGATATCCCATAATTGAAGCCATCAGCCATCTCCTTCCCAGGTATTCAATTGCAGCCCATGTGTCTTGCTGAAACTCACCCACTTGAGTTCCTACTATGAGTCCATCACTACATTTGGGCCCAGCCCCATGGACCTAGCACTAGAATTTAGGCTAAGACTTTTGAAGTTCTTCAACAGAATAAATAGACTTATTATTTGCCCACTTTAGGCCATCCATTCTGGGTCAGTCATATTCAACCTTACTCTGCCCTGTTAAGTTCACTTTCTGAACTGCTGTGCCTGAGTTGTTGAATTCCCAGCATGCCTCACTTCAGAGCATGGCTCAAGTATTATAATAAAGAATGGTTCTATTTATGTAACATGTGTTAATTTATTTTTTTTTGGTTTATTTATTATAGCTTATTATGGGGGGGGTACAACAGTTCTGGTTAAGTATATTGCCCATGCCCCTCCCAACCCCCCGAGTCTGAGCCTCAAGGACATCCACTCCCCCGACAGTGCACATCGCACTCATCATGTAGGTAAACACCCGTCCCCTCCCCCACCCCCAACATCCCGAGTCAGATCTTCAAGCATGTCCATTCCCCTGACAGTTCGCCTCACTCTCATCATGTAGATATACACCTGGGTGCACATTTGGGAATGATACCAATTGGGTGTCGGACAGAGGTGGGGGAGGGGATGGGTGTTAATTTATTTTAAATTGAGAGATACATGAGATCCTGGTTTTATTATTTAACTTAAGTGCTGCTGTTCTTTAAGTCATTAGTCAAATAATTATGGAAGTGATAGTATTTATCCTAAAGTCAGTAGCTCACAATTAACACCCGTTTGCAGCGGTCAGGATTATGGCTTAATTTCTCATTTGAACAAGGATTTTGGAAATCTGGTTGCTGCTGCCTGACCTCATGCAGAGGCAGTTGCACACTGCTGGTTTGGAAGCCAGGGGAATGACCTGTGGAACTGCCTGCCTTACTTCCTGCTGCATCTGGAGATTCCTCACTAAAGTACTTAATTTCTGCCTGACCCTGTATGGCCTTGAGAATTGATGATGAGGTCCCAGACTGAAATAACTTAACTGGCTGAAACGAATTCCCACAGTGTGGTAGTGCAAATAACACACATTCGTGTTTGGGTGGGAGTAGGAAGCAGTTGGGAATTAGGCGGATATGAAACAATATTTTCTCCAGCTTGCACTTAAATTTTAATGACTAGAGCTTGTAACATGCAACTGTTACTCACGTTTTTATTGCCCTCTGTCACATGTTATTGGTAGATCTACCTTCTGGGAGTTTTATTCAAGAGGATATGTCCCACTGCTCGTATCTGTGTGAAGCCGGCAAAGACTGCTGTGACCGAATGGCAAGCTGCAAATGTGGGACGCACACAGGCCAGTTTGAGTGCATCTGTGAGAAGGGGTATTACGGAAAAGGTCTGCAATACGAATGTGCAGGTGAGCCTCCGGTTTGTGTGTAACTCTATCAGTTGTCTGTTGCTGTGTAACAAACGATCCCAAAACTCAAGGGCTTAAAACAGTGAGTGTTCGTTATTACTCATGGGCGCATGGGGCAGCTCTTTTGGTCTCAGCCATGCTGACTTGTGCGTTTGCCGTTAGCTAGGAATTGGGTAGGCTGCTGGCTGATCTCAGCTGAGTTGTTTTACACGTTTGGGAGTCAGCTGACTATAATCTGATCTAAAATGGCTTTGTCTAGGACATCGAGGCTTTCCTTTATATGCCCCGCCCCCCGCCGCCATGCTCTATCGGGCTTGTTCAGGTGGTGGTGTCAGGGTCCCAAGGGGAAGAGTGGAAGTTTGCAAGCCCTCCTGAAGCCTAGATTCAGAAGTGGGATGGGGAAGATTTGGGTTCTTTTATGTGTAATTAGTCTAATAAAATAGCCAAATCTGTCCTCTAGGCACTTAAGCCAAAATATGACTCAGTCTCTCTATGAGATTGAAGCCAGTGGAATTTTGGTCCCCAAGCCACGTGTAACTTGTGAGATTGTCACCAAAAATGTAAGATTCACTTGGTGGGTTTTTAGCTCTTCATCAGCCTCCAAAAAAGTGCATCAAAAAGTTCTAAAAGTGCCATCACTTCAAAATGGAATTAGAGTGGCTATTATCAAAAGAACAAAAAACTAACAAATGATGGCAAGAATGCGGAGAAAGGGGAACTCTTATGCACTGTGGGTGGGAATGTAAATTAGTATAGCCATTGTGGAAAACGGTATGGAGATTCCTTAAAAAACTAAAACTAGAACTACCACATGATCCAGTAATCCCACTACTGGGTATATATCCAAAGGAAAAAAAGTCAGTACACTGAAGAGTTATCTACACCCTCATGTTTATTGCAGCACTATTCATAATAGTCAAGATGTGGAATCAACCTCAGTGTCAGCCGGGCGCGGTGGCTCATGCCTGTAATCCTAGCACTCTGGGAAGCCGAGGCAGGTGGATCGTTTGAGCTCAGGAGGTCGAGACCAGCCTGAGCAAGAGCGAGACCCTGTCTCTACTAAAAATAGAAAGAAATTATATGGACAACTAAAAATATATAGAGAAAAAATTAGCCAGACATGGTGGTGCATGCCTGTAATCCCAGCTACTCGGGAGGCTGAGGCAGGAGGATCACTTCAGCCCAGGAGTTTGAGGTTGCTGTGAGCTAGGCTGATGCCACGGCACTCACTCTAGCCTGGGCAACAGAGTGAGACTCTGTCTCAAGAAAAAAAAAAAACCTCAGTGTCCTCAACAGATGAATGGATAAAGAGAATGTGGTATATACACACAATAGAATACCGTTCAGCCATGAGAATGAATGAATTCATGTCATTTGCAGCAGCATGGATAGAACTAGAGGTTATCATGTTAAGTGAAATAAGCTGGGCACAGAAAAACAAATACTGTATGTTCTCACTCATATGTGGAAACTAAAACGCATTGATCTCATAAAAGTAGAGAATAGAACACTGGTTAGGGGGCAGGGGATAGGGAGAAGTTGGTTAAAAGTTACAAAATTATCTCTAGATGGAGGAATAAGTTCAGTAACACTGCAGAGTGACTATAGTTAACAATAATTTATTAAATATTTTTAAATAACTAGAAGAGATGCCTTTGAATGTTCCCAACAGAAAGAAATGGTAAATGTTTGAGGTGATGGATATGCTAATTATCCTAATTTGATCATTATACATTATATACATATTTCAAAATATGTACCCCATACATATTTACAACTATTATGTGTCAATTAAAAACAATAAAAATAAATGGAATTTATTTCACCAACATTTGTAATTTTCCCTTCTCACAATCTCTTACAAGGTCTTTATATTTTTATATTTTATTAGAGAGGCAAATAAAGAAACTTAGGATTCTTGCACTTTATATTATATTTTAGGAAAATCTAATATTTAGAAGTAGTATGTGGTTTTTCTGTGTTGGATAGCATTTTATTTGTTCTGCTTTTACCTAAAAAGCAATAATACTTTTTTTTAATAGCTTACAGCTCTTCATTGATTTGCTGTTTTGGAAAACTGTATTCCCATGGAAATTAACACCCACCAGGAGAAATTTAGGAGCAGTAGATTTACTCTATTCTGTACCATGTGGTTGTTCGTTGCTTGTTTCATGTGAACATTATTTTATCTTGGCACTTGGTAGGTAGGCCTGCTCTGTGACACAGAACCATGGCTCTTCCCTATCTATCCGACTTGCTTTCTCCTTTCTTTACTCCTTTCTTCTCTCCTCCTTGTGGGACATTTCCTCTTGTGTCATTCTTTCACTCTCTTTTATTCTTCTTGACCCTGATCTCCCTTCCCTTAGTTTCTCCTGTCTCCCCTGGCCCTGATCCCAGCTGGCAGACACATCCTTCCTGGGTCCAACCATCCATGTTCCCCTAGCAGAATCACTCCTTTCTCGGAGCTGCCCCCACCCTACCCAGCCGGATTTCTCACTTAAGCAGAAAAGGGGTGGGGGGAGATAAACCCAACTGCCTTCTGAGTTGGCAAAGTGCCTCCTCTTGTTTTTTCCTTCCTTTGAATCTTCCCACACTCTCATCAACAGCCCAGCTTGGCACTCTCCCCAACCCCCCCTCTACTCCCCTGTCCCAGCCCACCAAACCCAGGCAGAAAATCTCATTTTCTTTGCTGGAAGCTGTAGTCAGCATGTCTGCTTTCCGTGTGGTCCTAGACTGAACTGCTCCCTGCCAAGAAGCCACTGCTGTGTGGCTGCCTACAACCTCAGCCACTGTGTGCTGCGGCTCCTGCTGCTCCAGGGCCCTAGACTCTGGCATCCCAGGGGATAAGCTGCAGGAAGAGAGAGGGGGCAGTTCACAAACCCACTTCCCCCAATTACCCAAGTAGCTTTGGCTGCTACCAGTAGCACATTCCAGGTTGAAAGGCATAGCAATCCATAAAATGTATGCAGTTGGGTGGGCCTGTCATTAGCACATCCTTAGAGGGGATTGGAGCACTTCTGCTGCTGATTCTAGCCAAGAACACCAAGCTCATAAGGATGAGTTTATCCATTCTGTCTCTCTAATGAGTAAGCCTCTGCTTACAGATTACTCAGATTACTCAGTAATCCTTTCTTACAGACAAGATTTAAATGAGATATAGATGCATCAATATATATGTTCATATGGTCATCTTCAATATTTGTTTCTATAAGATGAGAAAAAGTGGTATTGGAACTTCAAAGTGTGCACTGTGTCTTTGTGTAGTTGCAGTCACTGGCTTCTCTGGCATATTAGGAGCTAAGAAAATAAATGATATCCTTCCTAGGGCATGAAAGACTCATTACCAGAATCTTCTTTCAGAAAGGCAGAAAGAAATTGTAACTCTAGCCAGGACTGAAAATCTGGGGGCAGTGAGCCCCTCTTAAAATCCAGTTGGTCAACAGATCCAGCACTAGGCATGAGGTAGGGATTCAGTGGTGAGCAGACAGACATGATCACCACCTTCTTGGAATTTACAATCTAACCACACAAATCAATTTGTAATTGCAGACTAGGATATGTTCTCTTAAATTAAAATGCCCATGGTATGAAGAATGGATGCCAGGGAAGGTTAAAATAAGAGAGCTAAAATCTGGGGCATGACTAGAACATAGCTATTCTATTACTCAAGGAGAGGATGTTACATTTCATTCTGAATAGTTGGAATTCTGAGTATTTATCCTCATTGTAGAAACAATGCCTTTCAGAAGCAAATCATTCCTTTTTAGAGTCAGAAGGAACCTTAGAGATTATCTACTCTAAACCCATCATTCTGCAAGAGGAAATTGAGGGCTCAGGAAACATGAGCATTTCATTCAAGATGACATATCCAGCTATCAGCAGAACCCGGGAAGGGACTCAGGCCACTTTTCTTAAGTCCTTTATTATTTCCAAGACTTTCTCCATTTTTGAAAATAACTTCTTGTATACATTGCTTTTCAAAGACCAGCCACTGAGCTGTGCTCAAAATGTTTAAAAACACAGAAAGATGTGGCTCAAATTCAACCTCCACCAATTTCTAACTATGTGGCTTTGGGTAAATTAATCTCTTCTGATTCTCAGTTTTTTCTGTAAAATGGGCTTAATAATGGTATAATTTTATATACATACACACATATATACATACATATCTATATGTCTATCTATGTATATATTAATGGATGTATATAAATGTGATATATAGATATCTATGTATGTAGATTTGTATATGGATAAGTGTGTGTGTTTGTACACAAATGGTTGGATTAATTGTGAGAATATACTTAGGATAGTATCTGGCACATCAATTCTCAATCAATGGTGGCTTTTATTATTAAACATTGTGAGATAGTATTAATATGAGAAAGCTAATGAATGAGCATTACAATAATTACTTCAAGTATGAAGTACTTGAAGCTAAGTGACAAGCATGTATTTTATAAATTTCACTGCTCTAGGCTAGACTAGTGGCCTCATCCTGAGAAACTGCTGAAGGAAGGATAAGGAAGATCTATGCATGCAGGTAAATACCATCAAGAGACCTCGCGCCTACTAAAAGTGAAATATGTTTTTAATCTGATAAGTATCCAATGAAAAGCAAGACTATTGAACGGGAGAAGGCAGTGGGATAATGTACCATTGCACGTTGAAGAAAGTGGGGGTTGTCTGCCTTGGCTAGGGTAAAGTCCTATGCTGAGGCAAATTGTATTTGTTAATTAATTTCATAGAAAAATAGATTATTGGAGCTGGCCATAAGGGTTTTTCTCACTGTTTATTTGGGAGATGAGGAAAATCCCATCTCATGATCATATTATAAGTTCATGGCATAGCTGAAGTCGAATTGAGGTCTCCTAATTTTCAGTCCATAGTTCTTTATACTAGGCTATCTCCAAGGGTACCCTTGAGACCAGAGAAAGCTGACCACCACGATGTTACTAGGATCTCCTTCTCCTTTTTCCTCATAATTCTGGGATGTTGGCAGTCTGGGTCACCTGAGTCATCAATGACCTCCTGAAAGCCTGGCCAAGGCAGTGGCATCCCTTAAAATGAGCACCACTGTCACAGTAAGCAGCTACTTCGTGGGCAAGATCCTGATGCACAAAAAGATTTTAATAATTGCAGATCTGTTCCATATGGTGAAAATCTTAACTTGAATGCCAGTCAGAAGATATTTGTTAGAAATCACTGACAAGTAATACTTTGTCAGGGAGATCAATTTTATAATACATTATATGCTTGCACTAAGTTTTTTTTAATTTCCCTTGACTCAAAACTTCTGAATTGGTTTCAAAAGAATCATGTGCTTTTAGCTCCTGGTCTTGGAGAGTGTGTGCTAATAGATTTTACAGAAGTGAGGGCCGCATAATACATAATCTAAGATCGTTCATGTATGTCTCATTCGCTTGTATAATGGCACTGAAAAGAGAAACCGTATTTCACATAAGTTAAATGAACACTAAGAATATTGTTAGGAAAAGAGAATTTTTAACAGAATTGTAATACTTATAAAGCCGTCACACAAGTGGTCCAGTCCAAGAGCAGCATTGCAGTCAAAGAAATGCAGTTCTGCAACCAAAATAAAAATTTTGAAATAGTACAAATGCTTTGCTTGATTTTCTCTAACTCCAAAATAGGGATATATAGATCACAGTAATTCTTAAAATCTCCCTTTTCTCATCTGACCTTTCTCTTAGAAACCACACTCTTCAGCACTTTTCAAACTGCCCCCTGCTCACATGCATGAGCACACTCCTCCCAAGCCCTCGCTCACACCTCTTCTCCTTTTTGCTTTTTACTCTTAATTCTACATTGCTCTTTGGGAACCAGAAATGGAGAAAGGCCAGGAGCACTCACTTATCAATACTTTTCTTGTGTTTAATCAACACTTTATAAAAGACCTTTTGTTTTAAAAGACCCTACATAACTCAATTTCATTTACTGAAAATATGTTGTATGATTCAGAAATTCAGGTGTTTTAATACTACATGATTGAGTGTAAAAGGTTGAGAAAATATTCTTCTAGCATTAGTGATTGAACTTCAGCTAAGGGAACAATACCGCTGAACTGTGGGGTCTAATGAAAAGAAGGTGTTACTTCCATTTCTAGCTCTGCTCCTAATATTACTTTCTTCATCTTTCACCTTTAACATAGGCATTTGGACAATGAGAATGTGATGATTTTGATTATGATGATGACAGCAGTAAGCAATTATTATAATAATAATAGCTAATATTAAATAGTGCTTACTGTGTACCAGACACTTTTCCAAACATTGATCATATTAACTCACATAATCTTCACAAGAACTCTCTGGAGTATCTTTCCAATTTATAGATAAGGAAACTAAAAGTCTGAGAGGATGAACAATTTGTCCAGGGTCACACGGCTAGTAGAGCTGGGATGTGAATTCAAATTGTGTGGCTCCAGAATCTACAGTCTAGCCATAGAGATAGACATTTAACAACTTCACTCACCATTAAAAATACAATTTTAAATTCTGTTAAGTATTAGTTTGACCCTTATGAGATTATCAACATTTAATCATTTTCAACTTACAAAATAGCAGCTTCATGTGGTTCAACCTAATTCTAGGAAGGAAAAGAACACAGTGAGTTATGTGAAATACAAACCTGATCAAGCCATGCTCCTGCTTAATGTTTTCAAATTATGACCATTCATAGAACAAACTTCAAGCTCCTTAGTATGGCTTTGTATGACTTTTCCTTTACCCTTCATGCTACAACTGGAACTAGTTCTGGTTTCCTTCAAATACCATGCTATTTCATCCCTCAGATCTTTCTTCATGCTCCTCCAGTCCCCTTCCCCTCCACACCTAACTATTGTCTTTGTTCCTCCTCCATCAGACTAGTGGTTCTAATAGGCAGTGACCTTTAATTCATTTCTTATCCCTGCTACCTGCCTTCAGAGCCCACAGTAAGTACCCAAGAGAAAGGATGCAGGTAAGAGGTCGACTTTAATACCAGAATATTAAGTGGACAAGAACTTGTTATTGAAATCTTAGGTAATTGCAAGGTTTCCTTGTCTGCCGTGGGCAACACAAGATCCCTCGCACAAAGGCACATGGTAAGAAAATTTTAAAAATGCATTCAATTTATATGAAATAAAAATATTAGCATTTTGTTAACCTTTGCCAACAATACATCAAATACAGTATATGGTTGATTTCCTACATTAGTCATTTTAAAATGAGTAGATCATCAAATCAGCGAGAGTAGCCAGTGAACGCTTGTTGTAAATTCAAGCAGTTGCAGCTGTTCTGAATTTTCCCTGAGGGGATTTTAAAGACACAGAGCGTAGAGACAATAGACGTCTTGAGGACACTGCTCTGTTGGAGAGATTGACTCCATTTCAGTGAGCTTGGAATAATTAGCAGATTGAAAATTATAGCTGGATAGGGTCCAAGGCTGAGGGCTAGATAACTTAAGCCAAAGCATACTATTTTTCATAAAAGGAGGATATGCTATAGAAATCGAAACACTGGAATATTTATGTGGGAATGTCTTTTTATATATGTAAATACATGCACACAAATCCCCAGCCCCCCACCCTGCACATACCCACATTTTCCTGTCTAAATATTATATCATTTCTTTGGAAAAAGAGAGGACAAAGAGCTCTAGAAATTCTTGAATGGAAACCAGAACATTTGGAAATCTTGTTCTCTAAGCAGAGCTTAGCTGGTTTTTAAAAAAAATATCCCCAGTGGTACCTAATAATGGATTTGTAAGATGCAAGGAATTTGTACAATGTATTCCTATTTGCTTTTTATGAGGGACTTTGCTAGCATGTTGACAGTGACTGGTTCCCGTCAACTTAAGGAGGAGGATTGGTAACTGCTGCCTAGACCGGGCTTGTTTGTATGAGGGACGTATTCAGCCTTGACAGCACATTTTCCAGTCTATCATGATTTTATAACAGGAATACAGATAAAATTAGACCATTGCTGTGAAGCATCACGAACCCCTACAGTGTATTGTGTTCTTTAGAAATACTCATAAAAATATATCCAGTAGCCTAGAATTGTTAAGATAAAGATTGTGACCAATTATGCTTATCATTGTAGAATCTTATTTTTCCTTCTTCTTTTCCTCAGTCCTGTTATAAGTGACTCTTTCCTGTAACAATGACAAGCGACAAAGGGAAAACATTTAACATCTACTAAATCATGATCTTAAAACATTTTTGCTCATATAACCTCTAAAAAAATAATGAAAATCCATGTATTCTTTTCTTTTTTAAGTGACCATCTGAAATTTTTTGGCAGGACTTTAAAGTTGGCAATTACATAACACTACATTAACATTTTAAAATAAAATTATTATATCATTTTCAAATGTACTCACTGGAATATAAATACTGTAGCAAATTTGATTTTTTCTAATATCTGTTTGTTAACAAGCACCTTTTTTAACGTAGAAATTTTGCATAGTTTCTTATTTTCTTAGTTCTCTTCTATTCCACTTCCACCACATAATTCTAATGCAATATATTTTTGCCCTAAAGCCTTTTATTGAGCACAGCATTGTACTTCTCTGCTACAAAAAATTGTAGACATAAATTGAAATTAATTTTAAAATTTTCTATGACCAAAATTGCTGCTAGAGTTATTATCACAATTGTTACTTGTATATAATTTGTCAAGTGTGTTATAAATTTTGATACTTTTTACACATTAAAATACTATTGGAAATTCATCTCATAATGAGATGAATTGTTAATTAGTTCATGTATCTATGGATTTTTATTATTTGCTGTTAGATTAAGAGGGCATACAACATCAATTGCATTTCTTTTTTTTCCACTTTTATAGATTTTAGTGCTGAAAATCTTCTTCATATAAATATGTAGATAGGACTTGAAAAAGTTGTGTCAAATTTATGCAACTCAGGAGTTTCTCCTGAGTTGCATGCCAAAAATAACATCAGTTATCTATCATCAATAAGTATCATAAATGATCTATTAGCTGACAATTCCCTTAGGTCCTTTTTCAACTTTATTAAAATTGAAGAATTGGAAACACTTTGACTTGTGAAAGGAGTTGTTATCCAGTCATGACAATCATCCCCTTTCACGATTTCTGGAAGGTCTCCTCCCCCAAAAGACTTTACTAGGACTTGCTAAAAGACTACTTGCTAGTTTTAGTTGCACAAGATGAGTGAGTTCTAGAGATATGCTGGACAATCTAATGCCTAGAGTTAAGAAAAGCTTTTTAAAGGACCTACTTATGATGCCTTGATTAAAGAAGGGTTTTCAGATATCAAGATTTTGATTCATGTTGGAGATTTTTCACCTTCGGGCATTGCACCCTAGTAACATTTAGAGGGGTGAGATATATACATTTCTTTTGAAAACTGAAAGACAATTATGAAAAGGTGCCATAGACACTTTCTCAGGCGCATTAATTTAGGTATATCTGAATGTTGAAGTTCTGGAAATTAATTCTCTTAAAATGATCTATGCCACATCCACATGCTACTTGCAAAGCCTTTGCCTACTTATATTCCTCATTTGCAAAAGAGAAAACAGTTTCGAAGAATTTAAGTTTTCCTAATGTCATTCAACTATAAAGAGGTGGAGCTAGCTTGCAGACCCAGATACCTCTGACCCCAGAGTCCGTGCTGTTACTTGCCATCCATCCATAGCACTCATTGCTCAGTCATTATCTACCAAAGAAATGATCCAGAAACATTTTGCTGCTATTTCTGGGTTATATTTAAAATAAACATTTGATTCTAAGTTGTAGCTTAGTATTCCCAGCATTTGGTTCCTTGGGGTCTGCATGGGGTTGGTGTTCACTAAATGTTAGATGATTAGCTAGGTTTGAATGATAGCCAATGTTAGCAATTTGAAAATGATAGCCCAAGCTAGAGGAATTCAGGCTATGATTGTTCAAATTGCCCATTATTTCAAACTCAGGAAATCATGATGTGCTTTATAGTATGCTGAGTACTGGTGATGCCAATACACACACACACAGTCATCCCTAGATATCCATGGGGGATTGGTTCGGGGATACCAAAATTCAAGGATGCTCAAGTCCCTTATACGTGTGTGTGTGTGTGTGTGTGTGTGTGTGTATAATTCAGTCCTTATGCAACTGTGTGTTGATATATAGTTACTGATAGCAGTTAGTGGCATGAATCCTGATTCTGTCATTTACTGTGTCTTTCTGGGAAAATATTTTGAACCCTGTGGATCTCAGTTTCCTAGTCTATAAAATGTGGTTAATAATAGTAGGAGTGTTATAAAAACTCAATGAGATAATGTGTGTAAAACTTGCTAAGGTCCTTGGCATGTAGTAAGTGTTTGATTAACGTAAATTATTGTGTTCTACCAGTGGTGGTTCTCAACAGGGAGTGATTTTGCTCCACAGGGGATATTTGGCAATGTCTGGAGGAAATTTTGTTTGTCATAGCTGGAAGGAGCTACTGTTATCTAGTGGGTAGCAGACAGGGACACTGCTAGACACCTTACGATACCCCACACAGCTCCCAACACCTTCCAAATGTCAATAATACTGAGGATGAAAAACCCTGTCCTCTATTGACAGACTGAATTAATGCATTAAAATAAAATTCAAAAAAATCACTACTGTATCTCTTTTTAAACAGTTTTAAAAGTAATTCATGTGATTCTACTAGGGTTGAATGATGTCTTGGGTATGACCCATTGCAACATCTTATGCTCCAGTCACCCCAAGCTGCTTGTGGCTGCTCAGATACTACAAGACCTTTTATAGCTCCACGTTTGTGAATTTTGTTCTCTTTGCCTAGAATAGCCCATGCCTTGTCTGTTCAGTTCTTACCAGTCCTTTAGGATTTGCAACAAACTTAATTCTATGCAACCTTCCCTCTCATCCCTTCTTCCATAGGTTTATAGTCCTGACACAGTTAAATCTAGATTTGTTGGTGCTTAAATATCTTCTCTCTGTTCACATTTACCATACAGTATTACAATTTTGGGTAGATTTTTTCTTTACTATTCTGTAAATTCCTTTAGGGCAGGATTATGCCTCTTTTTATTATAGCTTCTGCTACATAGCACTTGGACTTGGAGTATGTATTAATAAATTTTTGGTGAATGAATGAATGTGTAAAATAAATAAAGCGAGTTGCATGTTTAGATACTAGAACACAGCATATGGAAACTCTGCTTGGTTCCCAACTTCCTGGGAATTTTCCATTCCTTTTTTGGAGAAGCGAAGGTGAACAAGTCTACTAACCCTGAGAAGCACTGGCATAGCATCAAAGTAAGCCATCTGGAAGGCTGAGTTCAACAATAGGAAGTGGCTAATCACACATTTATCTCTTTCATGTTATCTAGTTACTGAGATTGTTTCCAAATTTATTCCTAAAACCATGGTAGTGGGCGTGTGTGTGTTTAAAGCTATTTGCATTTATTGATGGTTTGGATAGTGTTTTATTCGTATAACAGTGCAAGATATCGTGGATTTTTACTACTTAAGCAAGCATTTAACAAACACATAAAGCAAACCATTATTAATATATGTAGCATATTATTAACAGTTGGGAATTTTCCATTAAAATGTGAGGTTTACAAATCTTTTTCAAATATGGAAGCAGTTATATGAAAATAAATCATGAACTATAGAACAAGTTACAAGAAAAAATAAATCATGTAATATACATTATATGTGAAATATTTAAGACAAAACCATAAATATTAATAAAGCAAGGTTATTTAACATTTGAAACAAAAAGAGAGTTGTTTTATTATGTGCATGCTATATTATGGTTCACCTTGAAAATTCAAAGGAATCAACTGAAAATCATTAGCATTAATAGAATAGATTTGTAAGATGGCAAGATAAATACTTTAAAATCAATACATTTTTTGTGGAGAAACATTTAGGTTTAAAAATGTGATAAAATCCTATTTATACCAATAAGAAAAAAACCTTTCCTAAAAATAATTTGGAAAAGAATTGTGTGACCCTCTTGAGAAGCTGTACAATTTTATTGAACTTGATATATAAGAATGACAATTTGTAAATTTATGCAGGAGGAATTTCCCTTTCCAGTCATTATAATACCTATTTATACTTTTCATCATATTCCATTCCATGTATCAAGGTGCCTATAAAGCAATGGTTAGGCATAAATATCCCTGATCTCCAACCAAACACACCTCTGTAGTGACCAAGATTTACCTGTATCCAAAATGCAGTTTCTCTATCTTGGATATTTCTGAATGCATGTTAAAATTTTGCTTCTCTGCCTTCTGATTTTTAAAAAAATTTTCATTACACTTTTTCTTTTGAAATAACTGTAGATTCACATGCAGTTTTAAGATATAGAGAGAGCCCCTATATTCTTCCCTTGTTTCCCCCAACGGTAACATCTTGCAAAATTATAGCATAATATCACAAACAGGATATTGACATTGATACGGTCAAGATACAGAACATTTTCACCACCACAAGGATCCCTTTTGTTGCTCTTTTAGGGCCACAACCACTTCCCTGCAACCCATAGTCACCACTCCCCCACTTAACCTATTGCAACTGCTAATGTGTTCTCTGTTGCTATAATTTTGTCATTTCAAAAATGTTGTGTAAATTGAAGCATGCAGAATGTAACATTTTGAGACTAGCTTTTTTCATCCAGCATAATTCTCTGAAGATTGTTCCAGGTTGTTGCATGTATCAATAATTCATTTCTTTTTATTGCTAAGTAGTATTTCATAGTATAAATGTACCACAGTTTAACCATTTGCCTATTGAAGGTTATCTGGGTTGTTTCCAGTTTGGGACTGTTATGAATAAAGCTGCTATAAGCCTTTGTGTGCAGGTTTTAGTATGAGCATAAGTCTTAATTTCACTGGGCTAAATGCCCAGGAGTGTAATTGTGGGGTTGTATGGTAGTTGCATATTCTGTTTAAGAAACTGCCAAAATGTTTTCCAGAGTGGCTATAAGGACAACCTAAGAAGAACTTTAACATAATTAATTAATTTCCTTTGCTTATTTGCTTTTATATTTTTCTCTATAACTTTTTCTAATTTTTTATCCTTTATTATTCATTTTTTTAACCTTTATTTAGTAGCCATTAACCTTTTTTAAAAATTCACTTTGGTTTCAATAAAAATAGAAGTCATCATTGGGCATAAGGTATGGGAAAAACTGACAGCACTATACTTCCACAAAAGGGGTCTCTAATTAAGTTAGCAATAAAGAACAATATAACTGTTGGATTGATATAACCAACATGGAAATATCTGTCAATAGAAAATAACACACACAAAAAACATTCATTTCCAGGAAGATAGAGTAGATGTACTTTTCCTTGATCCTCCTGCTAAATACAACTAAAAATTCTGGACATTATGTATAAAATAAACATAACATGACCCTGAAATGTGGACATAAGAAAGCAGACCAGCTGGGGACCTTGAGCTGGTGGTGAGTTCCATGGGTTTTCTTTTTCCTAATATAACCCAGACTTACAGTTTGAAGAAGGGGGCATCCCCAAAATATCAATGAGCACTGACAAAAAGAAAACAACCAATAAAATGAGCTCTCCCTAGCCAAAAGATGAGGAAAGGGCAGCCTATCAAGATAGAACACTTTTAGACAGCAATGCTCTACTCCACTACTCTAGCCAAAGACCACAGAGAAAACCATGGCCCAACCCCAACCATATCAGCAGAAGCCAAGTGGGGAGCCTAGACTTCCAGTCTTGCAATACTTTAGTGAGGCACCCCAACATTTCTGCTGGAGTGGTATCAGAGAAGATCAAATAGGGAGATGGGTCTTTCATGCAATGGAGACCACAGGGATAGGAGTTGTGCCTCACTTCCACCACCCACCCAGAAGTAAAAAGGGTCCCTCCCCCTTCCCACTAGAGTGGTGCCCATGGAGGCTTAGTGGAGAGTCAGGACTTTCACCAACTCCGAGTAGTATGGAGGTTCCTGTAGTATCAGTGGAGGCCACCTGGAGAGCACTTATGAGGAGCTCCTTCTCCTCTAGCTAGGATAATATCAATGAAGACCTAGTGAGGAGCCAGAACTTCCATCCACACCCAGCAGTAATGAAGATTCTCCCTTCCCCACCAGTGTCAACACAGATGAAATGAGGAGCCTGGATTTCTGTCTTCATGTGGCAGGAATAAGGCAGTGTTCCTCATCCCCCTACCCCTGCTGGAATGCTGTCAGCAAGCCAGCTATAACAGAAGGCTTAAAAATGATCCAGGGTCACAGAACATAATATGAAAATGTCTAGGTTTCAGTTGAAAATCATGGGTCATACCAAGAACTAGGAAGATCTAAAATTGAATGAAAAAGCACCATCAATAAAGACCAACACAGAGATAACGGAGACGTTAGAATTGTCTGATGAAATTTCAAAGCAGTCATGAAAAAAATGTTTCAAAAATTACAGATGATCTTGAGACAAGTGAAAAAATAGTAAGATATAAAGAACAACCAAAGAAAATGTTAGAACTGAAAAATATAATTACTGAAATAAAAAAAATTCACTGGATGAGTACAAGAGCAGAATGGAGGGGGAGGAAAAAATCAGTGAACTAAAAGACAGAACAATGGAAATTACCCACTCTGAACAAAATAGAAAAGAATATGCTGGAAAGAAATGAACAGAGCCTCAGGGACATGTGGGACCATAACAAAAGATCTGACATTCATGTCCTCATAGTTAGAAAAGAGAGAAGAAAGAAGGTTGGACTGAAAATGTACTTGAAGAAATAATGGCTGAAATTTTCCCAATTTTGGCAAGCAATATTAATATAAGCTTACAGATTTAGGAAGCTGGGTGAACCCCAAACAGGATAAAACCAAAGAAATTCATGCTAAGGTACATCGTAATTAAACATCCGAAAGCTAAAGACAAAGAAAAAACCTGGAAAGCATCCAGAAAAAAATGCCACCTTAACTATAGAAGGGAAAACAATTAGAAAGATAGAAAATTGCTCATCAGAAACCATGGAGGCCAGAAGGAAGTGACAATATATTTTTCAAGTGCAGAAAGAAAAGAACTGTCAACTTAGAATCCTTTACTCAGCAACAATAATCAGAAATGAAGGGGAAATCAAGATATTATCAGAAGAAGGAAAACAGAGGACTTGTTACCAGAAGCTCTACCATAAAAGAATTGCTTAATGAAGTTCTCTAAACAGAAAGAAAATATTAAAATAAGGAATATGGGACATCAGGAAAGAAGAAAGAATGTAAGTAAGAATATGAGTAAATACAATACATTTTCCTCTTCCTTTTAAGTTTTCTATATTATATTCAATAGTTGAAGCAAAAATGATAACACTGTCCCATTTTCTCTACATACACTGTTCTAAGTGTATGTAGAGAAAATATTTAAGATAATTATATTACAAATGGGAAAGAATAAAGGAATGTAAGGGGAGGTAAGATATCTATACTTGAACTGGTAAGATGATACCAACAGTAGACTGTGATAAGCTATGCATATATAATGTAATAACTAAAATTCTAAAAAAAATTTCAAGTCACCTACAGAAAGGTGGGAAAAAGTAAACATGGAAACAAGAATCAGAGAGAACAAACAGAAAACAAAAAATAAAATGGCAGATTTAAGCCTTAACATATCAACAATTACATTAAATATAGCCTAAATATAGCAATTAAATGATAGAAATAGACAAAATAGATTTAAAAACATGATCCAACTATATGCTGTCTATAAGAAACTCACCATAAATACAATAATATAGGAAGATTTAAAGTACAATGTTGGAAGACATATCATGCAAACATTAATAAAAGGAAAGCAGGAGTGATTATATTAGTATCAGATAAAGCAGATTGAAAGGGAAATTTATAGCATTAAATGCATACATTAGAAAAGAGGAATATGTGGGGAATAAGTGAATCACACCATGTGTTTGAGAATGAAATGTTATTGTCTTCCAAACTCATTCTCCAAATGGCATTCAAAGTGATCTTGTCACACATCCTAACTTAAAACATTGCCATCTTTCCCTGTTGTTTCTAAGATAATCTCTTAGCTTCTGAATGGGGCTTACCCAGCCTTGATGATTCTGGTTCTCACTTACCTTTCTAGCTCCACCCCTCTGTACTCCAGCCAGAGGGAACTCTAATTTTTTCAAGTATACCAGGCCCTATAATGCCTCTAGGATAGCACAATTTGGTCCCACTATCTGGAATGCCATCTGGCTGCTTCTGCACCTCCCCTCACTCCTATTCATGGTCTGGTCTCACCTTTGAAATCACTTTGACTAACATAGCTTCCCTGACCACTCCACCAGTCTCAAGTCTAGATTATGTCCGTCTTCTGTGGATCATATCATAAAACATGGTACTTTCCCCCATTTAATTGTCTGTTTAAGACTACAGTTGTCATAAGGGCACAGAGTTCTGTCTAATTCTTTGCTGTATCCCCATTTATCCCATTACCTGTTGTATCCTTTTGTCCCTACTGAGGGTCATGGATTTTAGTTTTACAACTTGGCTACACACATAATCACCCAAGCTGTAGTGATGGAAAAACCATTTCTCCAATTGGTTACATAACTTAGGTTACATAACAGAGGGTCAGACAGTGTCAGAACCAATAATAATTCACAGAATTCTCACCCCTGTACTCAATGCTTTGTGCCACACCTTATTTGAATGAATAAAATGGGAGAAAGGTGGTGACATGGTAAAATTTAATGTGTTAAAAGCATTGCAATTGCCAAAGTAAAATACATGTAATTTTATTTACACATGTATTATTCAGATGATAATTCAAAAATTTTAATGTGGGAATATGAAAGAAAAAAACACTGGATGACTGGAGTACTTCAAGGTTCAGTAGACTAGACCACACAGATCATGAGAATCAATGCCAGACAAATCAAGTCATTCTGAATCAAGTCTTGTGGAAACTACAGAAGGAAATCATTTAAATCTATCCATAGACTCCTTCAACTATTTATCAAATATTTTTAGGTACTTTAGAAGATATGACTATTGCACAATACTTGCCTTAAGTAGCTTATTATGAAATAGAGCTGTAATTACTATAAACAAGTCAGAATGTGCATCATGACCCAAGAATTATGATTAATCCAGTTCTAAGCAACTGAGATTGAATGAAAATAAAAATAGTGTAATACATGCGATATACAGAATGCTATAGGCCTTCAAAAATATTTCCATTTATTTATGGAGGTGATAGGATTTGAACTGGGTTTGAATGTTATGTTCTGGACAGTCAGAAATAGGAGAGACCATTGTGGAGAATAGAAAATACAGGCCTGTGGTGGGGACTGGATAGCTTGCATGGGTGGGAAAGTAGGTAAAGTCTGGGGGTATAGTGGGATTCAAGGCAAGACAAGCAAGAGTAAGGACTAGATTCTAGATTGTACTGGGACTTGAATTCCAGGCTGAAGACATGGCCTTTGGTTAATTGGCAATGGCAAGCCGTCGAGGATTTGGGGGCAGAAAAGTGGCATGATAAAAGCAGTGTTACAGGAATATTAACTCGGCATCTTTGGCCAGAAAGCACCAAATGTGAAGCAACACAGAAGCGATGAATGTATGAAGGTTAGAGAATCGATCAAGGCATAAAATAACAAGGCCTTAAATTAGCATAGCAGTAATGGAAATGGAAAACAGCAGTTAATAGAATCCACATTTCCAACCCCCCACAGACCTTAATGTTTTATTGAATGTGAGGTAGAGAAGATGAAGAAGGGGAAAGATTGAGGGAAGCTATGGCCATAACTTACCACTCTTGATAGGACTCAAAGGGAAACACATTTGGCAATGACACCAAACTACACTCAGAAGCCTCCTTCTTTCTGGCTGCAGAGATTGTGTTACTCGGTCCAGCATATGCCGATTCTGTCTTTCCTTAGGACAGGCTAATGTTCAGCAGGTATGCATCAGTACAGTTGTGAAAGTTGTTACTATACTGAAATACTTATATGCTGGCTGGCAAATCACTGCTGCCCAAGTCCCTTGAGCACCTCTTTATTGATCTGACCCCCTTTGCAGGCTCACTGGCCTATTGCATAATCCATCACCTATAAAGGTAATGTCTGTCAATCGGTCTCCAGAACCCTGCTTTGCTTTTACAGCTGATACCTGTTCTCATTTGTCAGTTAACATGCCATTCTGGAATATTTTGAATATTATCCCTGACTCTCAAGTTCTTCAAGCAAATAGACTTCTGTTGGACCTATACATGTCTAAATCCCAGGGATGTATCCATCTTGGGTTCAAGTTGAAACCCTACTACACTGAAATTCACAGGCCTTACATTTAAATAATGATTAATTGGTAATTTAAAAAACTGTTAGTATCCAGTGGTAATGAGAGTACTGCAAGTTATATACTTTTGATCCTGATAATGGGAATATAAAATAGTTTGATAATAAACTCATGACTTTAAAAGTGAACATTATTTGCCCTAAGACAAAGTTTTAAAAAATGGATCAAAGATTTAAGGGAACAAGATGTTTATAGAAAAGCTACTCAAAATTGTAAAAAATTTGAATCAACCTAAATGTCAAACATTAAGAGAACATTTAAACCAAATGTTCTTTGGTTTTATTATCTTCTTTATACTATTCTGTGTTACTACTTATTTTAAAAAGGGACGATAAAGTTAAAAATAATTCTAAAAATCTCCAGAGGGCCTCTCCTAAAAGCGCTTGCCCACAAAAATTTAATTATAAAATTTAGGATGATGTCACTTTTCTCAACCAGATGGTAAACACCTTAAGACAATTAAGAATATAGAGTTTTCAACAAAAATGACTTCACCTAAATATTTTATACTCAACCAGGTTGTATTTATGTGTGAATGTATGCATACATATGAGTAACTATGCGTGCATACACATACATTAATTCCTAATATACGACAATTACTTTTCTGATGCATCCTCTTTTGTACACAGTCCTTTGAGGGTTTTGTTTTTTGATAGACTTGTCCTGATCTATCACTAATCTCCAGGCAAGTCTGCGCAAGTGCTTTCATTTGCAACATGGCACCCTACAGCAAGGGTGCCATTTGCTGCTATGGCACCACACAGGGTTCAAATTCACGATTTCCTCAAGTAGTCTGTACTGCAGACAAATGAACTAACCAATCACAGGGAGAATGGCAAGGTGTTAATGCATTCCACACAGGTTTAGATGTGCAGAATTCAGGGCAGTTAAAAGTCTCCTTATCTAATTCCTTGGTGAAAATAGAAAGGATCTTGGCTGCCTAATAAAAAGAAAGTCCCTGTATGCATGCCTAGGTCCTCATCTTGTATTTGTGAAAGCATTGGCTCAGCATGGGGGGAACTGGGTCTTTTCTAGGGAAATGAATCCCTGTGCTTAAAATCCTCGCACAACTATTTGGAGGAACTGATTACTTATTCAGATCAAATCCATAAAGTTGAGAAGAAGCATGATGTTGCAATAATAAAGAGTCTTCCTCTGGGGGCCCAGATACTTGCCTGGTGCCCTACCTAGATATAGCAGAGACTAGGGCTTTAGAGTTGCACAACTCCAGGGGATGCCCTTATATCTACATAAACGGGCACCCTTGGAGTTGTGTAGTGCACAAATTGAATAAAGCTCACGGGACTGTCCTAAAACTATACTCTTTAAAGTGATTCATTAACATCTAAAGATCAGTTGTGCAAGGAACAAAGGCTCTTAATACTTATCAGGGTTTTTAAAAATTAATCTTAATTAGGTATTAGAAGGAATTTTGTAAAATGTAAGTCATGCTATAACATATGTTATTAATACTAACTAAAATAGTCACCTAAAGAATGGATATTTAATGGGCAAGAGAGATTAGAGAGAATGGAGACTTCTTTGTGTTTTACAAATTTCAAACTGTTTGGTATTTTACTTCAGTCAAAAAATTGCATTGTCAGCTGAAGAGAAATCTAATGTTAGCACAACGTGATAACTTCAAGAGTCATATTTCCAGTAATAGTAGTTGATAATAGCCAACACATTTCTGAAAAGAGAAAGTGCCTATTTTAACAACAACAAAAAGAGCAATTAAGAAATAATATTTGGTACCTTTCCAGAAAGGAAACATCTCATATTAAAAAGAAAAAAAACCCATAGGCCTTTACCAAGATTTGTGAAACTTGTTCAAACCACAGATTTATTTCATCTTTTCAACTTTTACTTGGTTTTGGATGAGGAATTTTCCCCCTTGGGAATCAAGGAAGTTGATTACACCTCTCCCACTAGAATTGTGCAATGCCTTTAAATAGTTCTCCTGAAGTCTGTTTTCCATTATCATTACGAATTTCACAATACATTTCCAAATGTACTTTTGGATATTTTTATCCAAAACACTGTCCTCCAATGTTGTAAAGTCTTTGATTATTCAAAAGGTTTGGGGGAATAAAATTGTAAGATTAGTTCCTTCTTGTGTAATATTATTTTTTACAATAAGTTAATAAAATCTGTAGCCAGAATCTGATGGTTCATATGAAGGGTTTCTTTTAGTTGCTTTAGTTACTGAAGTATTATTCTATTTATGGAATCATCTTAGGTTACCCTTGCAAAGGTCATAGACATCATTACTCGTAACTTCTGTATATTGTAGTAAAAGAAAATAATATAAAGTGGCTTGCCAGTGACCCCATAGCTTGTTAGTGGAACAGCCAAGACTGCAATTCAGTTGTCCTGACTCCCAGTCCAATGTCCTTCCACCTCACCCTGTTGTTAGTCTTCCTGACTTTACTACTCCCTTCACACCAAACCCACCCTCCATCCTCCAACAGAGCTTGTTTTCTCTTGCTCTCCTTTGAACAAGTGATTGCCAGCTCAGGCAGTTCATGGAAGACTGTGTGAACTTACAAGAGCCTGCTGCCCACTGGGAGAATGACATGAGTGCATATTGCAAACCGTGTGGTATGTGCCAGTGCAGAGGTGAGGATAGTGTGCTCCAGGGGTCCAGAAAAGGAGGCCACACAATCTGTCTGAAAAAGCTGGAGAAGCCTTGAAGAACCAGTTAGAATCTTGAAGGATGTTTGAGGTTCGCTCAGAGGCAGGAAAGCATATGCAAAGATAGAGGTGAAGTAGAAGATAGGAAAAGGAAAGAACAGGAAGTAGTATTTACGAAGTGCCAGAGCATCCATCCAGCACAACAAACCCACAAAGAAGTATAACTATCTCTTTGATGGTTGAGAAAATGAAGGGTTGGGGACACTATTCTAACATTTCCTGAATGCCAACTACATGCCAGGCATTGTTGCTTTACTCACATTATTTCAATTGATCGTAACAAAATTATAAGTCACCTACTGCTATGACACACGAAGAAAACAAATCACAGAGAAATTAAGTAAATTGCTCAAATTGCTCAAACTCTCAAGTCCAATAAATGTGGTGGGGGGCAGGGAGGGGGACAGTACGAAACTAGCTGCTAGTTGATTCTGAAGCAGATTCTAACCAGGATGTGGCACTCCCTGGTTCATTGTAGCTGCAGAGGTAGGAAGGTTACAGACAGATCAAAGATGTCTTTATAGTCCAGACTAAAGAGAGAAGCCTTATCCCGTTGGTACAATTTTTAGGTAGAAAGTGATTTGATTGGATTTATATTTTTGAAAAATGTTCAGGCAGCAACATCTAAAATGGCTTGAAGGGTAGAGATGAAGGCTGAGGGACCAGCGAGGAGGACTTTGTAAAAACCTGGAACAGAGAGGATACGGTGACATCTAACATAGGAGGAATGCTGACGGAGGGGAGGAGGGGAGTACAGAGATTTTTAGGAGGTAAGATCCAAAGAACATGGTTTTTATTTAGGTGTTGAAAGAGATAGAGGGAGAAGGAGGAATCAAAGTCATCTCCAAGGTCAGAGAACCAATAACCATGAAATGAAATACAGTATTTGTGACCATCAATCTCTGTTTTATATAATTTTATTTACTTTTAATTGTTTTTGCTCATGTAATACCTATTTGTGGTAACAAAACTGGAAAATGTAGGTCAGCAAAAATAAATAAACAAACCCAGAAGCCTCATAATTCAACCATGAATGCATACCATGTACACACAACCTTTAAGATCATTTCCTTCAAGTCTCACAAATGTATTTACAAGCCAAATAAAATCATATAATACAAAAGGTTTTTTAAAACATGCTTTCTTTACACTTAAATACATAATTTGAATGATTTTTCCATGTCAAGAATTGTATTTTTATGGCTAATATTCCATTGGTTGGATGTGTCATAATAATTTAACAAACCCCCTATCTCTGGATGTTTGTGTTATCATACATTTTCTTTATAAGAAGGGACTTTGTTTAATATTTGTTTTTATTTTCACAATTATTTTAGCAAGCTACTGAGCCAGGTATTATAGATTACACAAGTTTCTTAATCTCAATTTATTAAATGCCATTTTTCCCCATTCTTGAGTTCTTTATTTTGATTTCTTTTCCAGGCAATGAAATACATCTTTATTTTCTAAAGCCATGCACATCACCAATGTCTTTCTCTTCCCTCCTAGTTACCAATAGCTTGGCCACATAATAGAGTTTGGAGTTCATAATTTTTTTGCACATAGCTATAATATATTTCTTATTCCATTACTTTTCCTGGCATTTGTTTTTGCAAGGAGAAATGAAGTATCAGTTTGATTTTCCCATTTATCAGTGTCTTGATTTTCCTTCCTGTAACTTGTAATATTTTTCTTTCAACCTGGATGTGACTTTTATTAATTTTGCCTGGAAATTGATGAGTATTTTTACACTAAACCTTCAAATAAGGAATACATTCCTGCATTAATATCGCAACTATTACTTATCCTAGGTCTATTCAGTTCTCTTGTTCTGGAATTATATGGCTTCTTTTTACTGCTTCCAATGACAATTTTGATTTTGTAGTTATGATTTAAATTGTCTTTTCTATTTCTGTGCTTATCTCAATCATTTTCTCCTGCAGCTGCTGATTCTGCTTAAAGGAGATCATGTTATCTGGCATCTTCTTGAGGATCCAGATCACATATTTACTGAAATCTTTATAGAAATAAATATAGTATTCATACTCATTAACATGAATAATTCAATAATAATTCAATATCTTAATACAACGTTTCAAAGTAATGTTCCCTTTCTTTATGCTGAATTATTTTTCATAAGTCACATGTCATTGTTATTATTTTTTAAATGTTTCTCTCATTCTTAAATAGTCACAGATCTATCCAGGTCTAGAATTTTCTTCTATATGTCATGTGAAAAATGGTATCTTTTGTTTTAAAATAAAATCGAGAATTTTAAAATCATGTTTTTTTCTAACAATTACATTATATTATAAAACCTATCTCTCAATATGATTATTTATATTTTTAGCATATTGAAATAGTTTCACTTTGGCTTTAGTGGTGAAGAACATAGCCTCTGGATCTAAATTGTCTAGATTCCAATCCTAGCTAGCTTAATACTTGTTACTTCTTAAGGTTTTAGGAAGTTAAAAAGACAATATTTAGAAAATACATAGAACAGTGTGGGACATAGTGAAGGCTATATAAATATTGGCTTAAAAGTGTCTGGCTCTGTCACCCACTGAATCACTTTAGTCAAGCCATCAAATCTCTCCAAGCTTCCATTTTCTCATCTTTAACATGGATTTGAAAATCTTTACTAATAAAATTAATACAAATATTAATAACTCCTCATGCTACTTATTAATACTGTGAGGATAAGTGAGATAATTTATATAAAATATCACCACATAAGAGCAGACAGCTTGATTGCTTCTGTCTTTGAATAATCCAATGCATCCTGAGACTATGCTACATTTAATTGGCTTAACTGTGCACTGCCCGTCCCTTTATTCCACAATTTCTCTACTATTCGATTTCTTAAATTTAAATTATTTTACAGATGCACAACTCCAGAGGGATTAAATTACAAATTCAAAGCCACATTGTCAGTGCAGAGGAAGGATTTGAAGCAAGGTCAATTAGATTCTGCTTTTAATCTTTTTTTTTTTTTTGCCCCATTAGCCTGGGAAAAGCAGTCTTTAATTCTTTTTTCTTAAAAAGGCCTATTTCCCTCAAGCCCTTCACTGTCTCTGCATCCTTTGTCAAGTGCTTTGCACAGAAACAATGGGCTAAGTGCTTTTTGCATATATACAGTCATTCTCTCCCGCGAGAAGAAGGGCTGGAGGCTCCATGGTGAAGGTGAGTGGCATGGGACAGGGGAGATGGAATATGGGGGATGCCATATTTATCAAGATTTTTTTTATCTGTCGAGGATCGTTGATTCCCTTAACGTATGTTATTATTTTGAGTTTTCCTGCAAATCAGCGCAGACATTTCATGCTGTGTTATGTTGTGATTGAAACTAATTGTGAGACTCAAGAGGCCCCTTTCTAACCTGCAAATAACAAACTACATCACTCTTTAAAAAAAAAAAAAATGTTGGTTTCTCTCTATGCTTGGATTATATTATTTTTATCAAAAGCTATTGTTTGGCTTTTTTCCTCCTAGTTAGTTTCAAACATTTTGTTAACTCCCAGCTGATGACTTCTCTGGCCTCCTGTCTGCCCGCAGCTTGTCCATCAGGGACGTACAAACCTGAAGGTTCACCAGGAGGAATCAGCACTTGCATTCCGTGTCCTGATGAAAACCACACGTCTCCACCCGGAAGTACGTCCCCTGAAGACTGTGTCTGCAGGGAGGGATACCGGGCATCTGGCCACACCTGTGAAGGTAAGTCACCCAGGGTTGGCAAATAGGAAATAGAAAAGCTGATCTCTTTGAGAGAGATTGTGCTCGT
This sequence comes from Varecia variegata, assembly GCA_028533085.1. NCBI lineage: Eukaryota > Metazoa > Chordata > Mammalia > Primates > Lemuridae > Varecia > Varecia variegata. The sequence continues at coordinate 110,335,512 of CM052443.1, read as the reverse complement.
GTTTGCATCCAGTTCCTTTAGAATGATCATTAATTTCCCTTTCTCTAATCATGTGGGAGGGGATTATTGGTTTTTATTCCATAGCATTTCTTATCACTGAACACATCCACATCCTGCTCCAGAGAAAGGAGATATGAAACCGTAGGAGTAATGTAACTGCAAAATCAGAAAGATTTAGTACTTAAAAAAAAAACACTAAAATGAATCAAAAAGAGAAAAGCCACTATTTTAACAACAAATTTGGATAACAACGAGGTAATCTTGGTCCAGATGATAGTCAAATTGATTTTAAAAATATACTTTTATAAGCAAAATGTCTCGATATTATTCATTTCAAAAATTTATAATAGCATATACCATGTACGAGAAGCTGTGGCTCTTGGGGTTTGTAGCAAATATACTTTGCTAGCCTTATTTGTTCTTTATTTCATGCTATCTTAAATAAGAAGGAAACTATCTAATGACATATAAAAGTCAAAAACTAGAAAATCTCATATCCACGTATATATCAAAATAAAAAAATTTAGAGCTAAAAAATAAAATTTAGTCTATATTTAAAATTTAATTGCAAGTTAATACCTAATAGGAATCAGATATAAGGATTCTTCTTCTAAATTTGCACTTGAAAGTTCAAATGCAGTAAATGGGATTGCTTTGGGGAAGTGAAATGTCTGCATAAAATGTCCCCTTAAATTAAAAAAAAAAGGAGGATATTTCATAGACAAAAACTAACTTTGCTTTTTTATTTTATTTCTGTAAACGTTAGTTGTCCACTGCCCTGCCCTGAAGCCTCCTGAAAATGGTTACTTTATCCAAAACACTTGCAACAACCACTTCAATGCAGCCTGTGGGGTCCGATGTCACCCTGGATTTGACCTCGTGGGAAGCAGCATCCTCTTGTGTCTACCCAATGGTTTGTGGTCCGGTTCAGAGAGCTCCTGCAGAGGTATGCAAACTGCCAATTTATGTTGTTTATTGATTGTCTTACTTGATTTCCTTGATTTAAACTCTAATGGACCAGTTGGTTCTTTGTTTCTTTTCTGATTTCATAGACCACAGACCACAGAAAGGGAAAAATTATAGAAAGTTTGAAGTCAGAACTACCAAGTTCAATTGACCACATTATCATAAACTATGCCTTTTATGTTCCTTTTCTGAACAAGCAAAAAAAAAAAACAGAAAAAGAAAAAAGATCCAGTCCTACCTGGGAAGTAAATGTGGACACATTATGCCAAAACTCAAATTTCAAGTAGCCAAGACAGGGTGTGAAGGACAGTTTTGGAATAATCAGAGTGGGGGCTTTGATGGCAAGTGAGATTGTGAGACTTAGGAACCCATATCAGTATCCTGCAATAGGAGCAGTTAGCCAACTTGTATCTCTCCAGCCTTCACTTTGGGTAGGTGACATTGTGATAGAAAGTAGAGAATTTGCTAAAGTGAGGTCCCAAGGAGCCTAGTCAGGCCAGCAGAAAAGGGTCAGTATCACAGGTAGAAGCTGAGGCTCCCATATCAAATTCAAACAACAAACAGAACAGTATGTTAATTCACCTCCACTTGCCACCTCCAGGAACTACTTTCCTACTTCTTACAACTGTCATGCAGCCAACTCCTAAGGCTTCACAAGTAGGGCTGGAAGAGGAGGCTATCTAAGAAAAGGTAAGAGAGGAGCAAGCCGTGGGACTTGACTTCCATCCACCACAAGCTTCCCAATACAGTATTCACCCCCTTCCTTGGGTTGCCAGAGGAAATACAGGATGCCCAGTTAAATATGAATTTCAGGTAAACAACAAATAATTTTTTAGTATAAGTAGGTCCCGTGGAAGATTTGGGACCTACTTATACTAAAAAATTATTGGTAATTTTGTGAAATTTAAATTTAACTAGGTATCCTAGTTTGTCTCATTTGTTTTTTTGTTGCTAAATCTGGCTACCTTACCCCCACCATGTCCCCGAGATATTCTTTGGCAAAACACTTTGCTGAGGATATAGATGTTCCAAGACCCCACAAATCACCCAGATCACTAGATTAGAATAAGAAGTTCTGTCTTCTGGTCTTTTCTTGGCTCCCGTATCCATGAGGGAAGCCCACCTACTCATCACTCCAAGATCATGTGTTAAGGAGACATACACAGTTGGTATTTATCAGGTACCAATGTTGAACTCATCTATAAATAGGAATTCACCTAAATCACTTCCTAAAAAGACTAGGAAAACTGAAGAGAATCAGCAGATTGAACAAAGGAGACCTGACAGAAAAGGCAGGGAGGATGGAATCACTGAGATTCAAAGACAATTACCAAGAAATGAGAGAAATGGACGAACAAAAAGATCACTTAGAGGAAACAAATGACTGATGACACAATGAATGGACATGTAAAAGCCAAATTAATAAATTAGAAAACCAACTCAAGAAATTCATTCAAAAGTAGAACAAAATTTTAAAGATTAAAATTAAATTATGAAAGAATAAAGGAATATAAGAATAGTCACAGGAATTGGACTCTTCTCATATTAAGAATCCAGACAGAGAACAGAGTAGAGAAGATGCACTGATAGAAGATCAAAGAATATATCCCCGAGCTGAAATCTTGAAAATATACACACCCGAAATCTTGGGTATTCACTTTAAAATCACTTAGTGAATGCCAGAAAAAAATGTCAAAAACAGATACATGTCTGGAAATAATCCTAATAAAATTTCTGAATGCCCTAGAAAAATAGGAAACTGTGTCGGTTTCATAGTTAGAAATAACATTACCTACAAAGGAAAGAGAATCAGACTAGCCTTAGGCCCTTTGTGAGCCACTCCAGATGCTAGAAGATGAAAGTATGTTTCTAGGATTCTCAGAGGAAAGAATTAGACCCTAGATTTCTAAACTCAGACAAGCTACTGTTCACGTGGGAAGGCAAAGGAAAGACATTTTCAATGAGACGTGCAGTCTCAAATGGTAAAAAGCCACATACTGTTACTGAACAAAATTAACCTTAAAAAACCTCTAAATATATTTCTGTTAAATTGAGTTATAAGTTCTGTGTAATCTCTACCCCTTCTTCCAAATACCTCATGATAGAGGGCGGAAAACATTATGTTTTAACTTTCGGCTCAGTGGACTTCCAAAAGGAGTGAGACAATCAGGGGAGACGGCCCCTTCAGGATCGGGGCTCGGCCCTGTCTCTGGAGCCTCCACCGTCCATACCCAAGCCTTGTATCCGACCCAAAGCTGTGAGAAATGGCTGTGCCCGCTCAGGAAGCCAGCCCTTCGCAAGCTGTCTGTCCCTCTGCCTTTGCTCTGGGTCCTCCTAGACCCTTCGCTGTGCTGACCCCCACAGCCCTTATGCTGTGTGTTCAGGGTCAGGCAGGGAAGCACAGTCACCATGCATGTCATGGGATAAGCGATTTATTTCAGGAAGTGGACTTTATACAATTGTAGAAGGAGCATGGAAACTGAAGGTCCAAAAGAGAAGTTGGAGGTTCAGAGAGTTTGCTGAGAAGTCAATCTGAGAAACCAAGCATGTCCAGTTGTTGAAGTGGAACCACAAAGGAGAAACTCACCTGGAGGTCTAAAAAGAGGCTTTACCTCTGTGTAGCCATGCCCCTGTGGCTCTGTAGCCAAGAACCCAGCAGTGACCATGGGGCCACTGTTGGTCAGTAGGATCAGCAGTTGTGACATGCCTTAGCATGCACAGGCAAACTGGAACTTCTGGGTTTGTCTACATTAATCCATCACTGAATCTGACTACAATGACCACTCTTCTCCCTCCCTTCCCAAATCGAGTGCATGTTCCTCTTTTGACCAATCCAAACTAGGGACCACTATAAGGAGGTTCTGACAAACATGTTTCCCAGCTTACCTAACCTGTTGCAATACAAACCACTGCGCTTACTTTTTATTGTTAATTAACTTGTCTATCACCTCTGCTCCACTGTGAATTCATTATGAATATGGAATGTATTTTCCCCCCTCAATCATTGGCAATACCCCTGGTGAATGGATGAAAACTTGAATTTAATAAATACACACATTGATAAATATATACACTGATCAATACCATGTATACATTGATGACCTGTTTGTGTCACTTCCCATTAAAATGCATGCTTATTCTCTTTTATATAATTTGAGTTGCAATTCCAATATAAATAAAAATAATTCTAATCAGAGTAGGAGAGAAGCTACAGGACCATGGATCTTCCTACGATCCCTTCAATGTCTACACCAAAGCTACCACTAACTTGCCAGTGTACAAAGTTGTCCTGAATGAAGACACCTATCCAAGCCCTTCCCCTGCCACATCATTAATGGTTAATGGATTTAGTTACACAAGATATTGTTCTATGAAACATATACCATATTTGACTAAATCAAAACCACTTTTTTCCACATATTAACATCTCTAAAATTGAGATGCATCTTAACACCAGTGGCAGCAAACACTTTTCTTGGTATTATCATTTCTTTATTCATAAAATAATGAATGATGTGCCTTACAATTGAGGTATATGGGATTCAATGAAATGAGGCAATTGGGTAGGGATTTGTGTCTGTTTCAGGGTGGTTTGTATGGAGAAAGTAGTAATTTTTACAGATCTAATTTAAATCTGATTAGGAACAGAGACTAATTTTAGTTATGCTATTTTTCCTTGAATATCTTTCTAAGACTGAGGCAGAAATGAAAGACCTGTGTAAAATCTAATGCCTTTTACAAAATCTAATGCCTGTTACAATGTAACAATGTTACATTGTTAATGTTTTTGTGATGTTGAATAATAATTAGTAAACTTGATTCTTATTTGTCCCAGGCACTCCTCATAAAGCACTTGTACTCATTTGCAGTTTTATCTGAATTATGCATTTTTTTTCTAAACAAGGAAGGTTCCTTTTGTGGTTTCTCAATAACTAGCTAAACGTGAGCAAAGGGTTCAAACAATGAGACCCCTATATTTAACATCAGATTTATTTTATTTTCAGCAACAGATACTATCACAATTTGTAGATTGACAAGAACCATGTGTCTGGGGGAAAAAATATGATTAGCCTTTAAGATTAGCCTTTAAAGTAACCTACTTTACCAGAGTAGATTCTTATTGTCTACTACAAAGTAGATTGTTCTTTCAAAAGACTAAGTTGCTATTTTCCAAAAAGACTAAATAAATATTTAGGGATTGCTTTAACGTGAATGTAAGTCAAGAAATGTTAATTGCAGGATTTTTTAGCTTGATGAAATGAAGAAAAAAATTTAGGCTGAAAATAATAAGACAAGTGTATTCTATTAAAAATGGTAATAAATCATCATTCTTGAGTTAAAAAGAGTATTAAATGTTTAAGGACTAAGTAGGAATTATGGCATGTGCTTTGTTTTCCTTGGGGAGCAATGAAAATTTATTAAAACCAACATTTGAGAAGCAATATAATCTGTCTCTGTATGAGATACCAACTCTAATTTCTTATCAATACTCTTGAGAGATGTTGCAAATCCATTTTGTCTTGGGTTTGGAAAGCTGGAGACATTTCAGCAGTTTATTGAAGCCAAAACAGTTGTTTAATATGGTTTTCCAGATTTTATATATCAGAATTTATCTTATTCACCTTTTAATCTCACCTGGCACTTGACATCATGTTATGAATGATGTACACACCCAATAAAAGTCAAAATGCGGAAGGCAAGATATTTCTATGCACTTAATGGAGACAATAAATATTCCATTTGCATGATGGACACATGCAATATAATTAAAATGTGGAGGGCAAAATATTTCTACTCATTTTTTATTAATAATTGATTTCAGTCCAAACCATTCCAGGGATAGAAGAGGCTAGGGTTTATGGTTTAACCTCTAATCTAATTCTTGAATTTTCTCTAAGGAGTAATCAATCCTAAACTTATATTTAGTGCACTCAATATTTGTGTTCTGCTAATATAATTTTCAATGGGTTCCTGCAGAATAGATTCTGTCAGTGACTTCAGTTGAATATGTACTTGAATATTTTGCTCCAGCTTCCTTTCCTGTTAATTTTAAGTATTCATAATAAATAAATATATGCCTCGTATGAAAAAAGGCAAATGCAGAAAAGTAGAAGAGTAAAAACTGCATCTCACCCAGAATGACAACAAAGTTCTTGAGTCCCAAATATTTTGTTCACATGTCTTTAGAGGTTGCTGTGTTGTCTTTTGGCCTTTAGTGTTTCAGAAGTGCTATCAGAGAGCAAACAGCTTTTTTCTTTTGTAGCATTTTTTGTTTATTTGTTAGTTTTGTAAAATGCCTGATACTTGTAGGATTATATCTATAAGCTATCAAAATGAATATTTTTACATATGTGCCCATTTTTGGTGTATTCAAAAGGCATCCACTCTCTTTTCCTCTCCAATCTCCGGGCATGCCTGGAATGGACATGCCATCTGACTGAGACAGCACATTTTCCATGGGTCTGGACAGTCTCCCATTTCCCTCTTCCCTTTCCCTTTTTTGCTCTCCCTCCTCTCCCTACTGTACCCTCCTCCCCTACTCTTTGACTTCTCCTCTCCCTGCACTCTTCTTTCCCCCCATCTCCTGCCTCTTCCTCCCATCCACCTCCCTTTCTCTTCCCTTACTTCTCTCCTCCCCTCATTCTCCTCTTTTCCTTTCTCCTTTGCTCCCCTTCCTCCTTCCCCTAATCGGAAACTCTGTTCAGAGAGGGTCTAATCTGGAACTAGAGGAAAAAAAGTGTAGAAAGAGAGTACAAATTCTTTAGAGATGATTTTCTCTCAAGAGGAGCACACAATGGATCAGAGGCTCCAGTAGGATATAGAAACCGATGGGGTTGAAGCATTTGAAGCAGTGATCTGGGAAGACAGGAGGTGATTGTCAGAGAGTGGGACGCTCAGACTGGTGGTGGCGAGGTCTAGAGGACATGGCAATGGTGGAGGCTGAGGTAGGGTGAAGGATGTGGTCCTGAGAGAAGAGGAGGTCAGGAATATGACTCCAGGATACTGGAATGATCATTTACATAGATAATGAAATCACTAAGGGGTGTGTGTGTGTGAGAGAGAGAGAGGGAGAAAGAGAGAGAGAGAGAACTGAACAAAGGATGTTGGATATATAATTTAATACTTCAGTGGAGCTGGAAGTTTTTAGGAAGAAGGAAGACAATGATCTGGAAAGGCATAAGGAGCCACAAAGACACGTTCCTCACCTCCAGGCTCTGTCTATAGGTGGCAATAAGATTTCAGTTAGGAAAAGAGATGCAGGGAAGGTTCAAAGGGGGGGCTTAGGATATGAGGGGATTTACTGAGGACTGATCGTTATTCCAGGGGGCAGGTGCAAGGTTAGATTGGATCACAGCCGCATAAGGAGAACCCTGGTAAATGAGGGATGACTGTAGAGGGTTAGGCTTCCTAAGAGATTGCCATCAACAGGAGTATGGGGCATGAGGGGATTAGTGGAAATGGACTCTAAGATACATTGGGGGTTTTAGGTGGGCTGGGCAGTGGGTGAATCTTACTAGGAGAACACAGAGCACAAACGTTTGGCAACCTGCGGAGGTGGGGGCAGTCGAGTACCCTCCTGTAGCTTCTCCAGTATAGTGTTGAGGTGACAGAGTCAGAGGTGGCAGAACTGAGGAAATGCAGGTTTCTCTGGACACTCCATGGTACTTCCGCTGATAGTGGTGTTGAGGCTGGCTGAGGCGCGGGGGCATTTTCAGCATCCTCAACTTAGTGAATACCCCTCTGGCAGCTCTCTCATAGCAGATTCGAGGAAGGTGGACAAAGGAATCATGTCACCAGTTGTACCTTCTCACTTCTCAGACCAGGGAAATGTGACCCTAGGTCACTTACTCTACCCATGAGCTTGGGTGAAGCACACACAAATCCCATGAACTGAGAGAGGGGAAAGATTTTTCCCTAGAAAATTAACAAAGGATAAATGAATGGATGCTGAGCAGAAGAAATTAGGAATTGTGTACAGCTGCTGGTATCAAGACCCAAATAACAATGTCTTAAGCCAATTAAGGGTTCATTTTTTCTCTCAACTAAAAGAACAGAAGTAGTTAATGCAAGATTGGTGTGACTGCTCCATTGTTGTCAGAGATCCAGGCTTCCTTTGCTTTTTTGCTCTACCATCTTGGTGTGTTATACATTCCTATAGCATCATATACTTCTGTAGTGTGCTGGCCTACTGTCCTTCATGTCTGTATTGTGGGAGAAAGAAGAAAACAGACGGAAGGCAAAGACATACTCTCTCAATTGAGACAATTCCCTTTAAAGCTCACCCAGAAGCCCCACACAATCCCAGCTGTATCTCATTGGCTCTCATTGCGATGGAGGTGGGGAGTTGTAATCTTCTAGCTGGGCATATTACTATGCTGAATAAAACTGGGAAGAAAGAATGGCTATTGGGTGGGCAACTAGCAGCCTATGCCACAGCAGCAAAAACAACCAAACCAATGGTAATGCGTAAGTCAACATTAGTGCCATGAATTAGGATCTGCAGGAAGATTTGTGGGGTGAAAAGGCTAGAAAAACCAGAGTTGTGGTCAGAAAGCAGAACACTGGAACTGAAGACTGCAGAAGTTGGGCAGCTTTGCAGAGGCTGGCACCATTAAACAGCCCAGGATATGCCCAAGAAATCTGAAAACGAAGCTGAGCATGAAGCTGAAAACTCTGTCCTGGAAAAGACCCTTTCCTTTTGTTGGAACACAACCTGGAAAATCACAGCAAAGGCCCAACGGAGGGCTGCAGGTACTTCCCTTTGTCAACCACCTCCGATCTACAACCATCATCTTCCATTTAGGGCTGGGCCTCTTAGAAGATTTAAATTTCCTACCTATAGGCAGAGGGCTACAGGCAGTGATATTGTTTGGCCAATACATCTGATAAAACATAGACTTTTCAGCTGTCCCATAACAGCTCAAAAATGGTGGTGCATTATTTATTGTTTGCCATTTTAAGAAAATTTTCTTGTTTGCAATGTGCAGGCATTACTAAACTTATTATCTTTGCCCTTATTTAGTAAAATGTGATATATGTTTTCATGTTATATAGTGAAAACATGCTCCCATCTCCGCCAGCCCAAACACGGCCACATCAGCTGTTCTACGAGGGAAATGTCCTACAGAACAATGTGCTCGGTTACCTGTGATGAAGGGTACAGACTAGAAGGAAGTGCTAAGCTTACCTGTCAAGTAAATGCCCAGTGGGATGGTCCAGACCCGCGGTGTGTGGGTAAGTTCCTGTAAGGTGTGATACCTTGAGTGATTCATTTCTCCTGTTCTGACTTCTCCAGTTTTCTGTGAAGACCTAGAACTAACCACTGGCTCATAATGGATGTAAATACACATCTACACATACAGTCGCAGTTGTTATAGATACAAAGACAAATATGTTGTTTTATTCCTTTCCACTAGTAAAAAGAACTTCCACACCAAATTTGGTTTTCCAACTCACTGAAGTTTACAGAGTCAAATAGCAATGCTTTTTGTAAAAAATTGGGGCCAATTGGGTGGATTTTTTTTTTAAAAAAGCAAATGCTGCATAATTCCCTTGCTTTGTTAAACATGATTTACCTTTACCTTGTTTATGAAAGAACAAAATTATGAACCAGTGAATCTTGAAAATCCTTTCATTATTAAACAGGAACAAATGAAAATAACTGAACACAAAACTGAAAAGTTAGGAGAAGAACAAGTGCAAGGAATCTGTGCACATAAATTGAAAACCCTTGATCTTCCTCCAAAAATGACTACAGAATAATGAGGGGAAATTCTTTCAAAATTTTAAGAAACAGTAATTCTCATACCACATAACTTGGCCAAAATAATGGAAAGCTATCCGATTCATATTATCAAAATATTATTATTTTGTTGTCAAGCTGACAACTATTACCAAAAAAAAAGAAGAAAACTATCAGCCAACATTATGTATAACAATAATATAATAGCAAGTATACTAGCAATCCACATTCAAAAGAATGATCTACCAAAACACATAGAGTTTATCCTAGGAATGCAAGAAGAGTTTAAAATTAGGTAATCTAGCAAAATAATAAATGGCATCATTATAACAGATAGGAAACATTTGTATGGTTGTTTACTAAAAATGTGAGAGTTCATTGAAGTCATAAAAATGCCAAATAAACAGCTTTTCTATATGTAATGATAAATAGAGCATATGGCAAAATATCACATTCAAAAAATCTATAGAATATGTAAAATAAATCAGAACCTTAAACAGAAATGTGTCAGACGTGTATTAAAAAAACCAGAAAATGTTACTGAGGGACAAAAAGAACACTTTAATATTTATGTAAACTGTTATCAAAATGTTAAGTTCTTTCCAAATATATACAAGTAAAATGCAACTCATTCAGTACCCTAAAAAGGATTTTCTTTTTTGCCCCCTTTTTGGTACTAGTTACATGTTGTAACTAATAAGTTTCATGTTTTATTAAGGAAGCATCACAGGCTAGTTGAGGAAAAAAAGACTTTAACAGTTCATATAGGAAAATTGGCTCCTTGAGAAAAACAAAACAAAATAAAATTTTTATATGTCACTTATTATTCACATCACACATTGAAATAAATTTTTCATAGATTTTAAAGTATAAAGTAAAAAATAAGATCATTAAAACCTGAAGAGAATATAGTTAATGTATGTAAGTGAATGCTAACTAATCTCAGAATTTATTAAGAATAAAAGCAACGGAAATACTTTAAGAAGAAAAAAAAATCAGATTATACTATATAAAAGTTAAAGACATATTCACCCAAAGTACCTTAAACAAGCAATTAAAAAAAGAATAATGTCTTCAACAATTTTGACAGCCCAACAGATAATTTTCTTACTTTATAAAGGTCCAACCCTAAATTAAGAATATTGAGTCCCACATAGTCATTATATTTGAACCATAAATTTGGCTCTGATGTTTTTGTTGATCGAAGCAGAACAGGAAGTCTGGGCAGGCACATGGCTCACACTGTGCAAAAATAAAGAGACAAACCAATTTCTCAGGGAAAATGACTTTTGCTGGTACAGAGTTTTGAAAAAAATCACTTCAGGGAGGAGGTATGATGGTAGAGTGTCTAGGAGCACACGGGTTCTGCCACTTACCTCTGTGATGACCTCGGGAAAGTTACTACTCTTCTCAGTTCTCTTGTTTGTAAATGAAAATAATAGCAATACTCCTTACTGCATAGAATTATATGTGTCAATACTTGTAAAGTGCTTACAGTAATGCTTGGCACATAGTAGGTACTGAATAAACGTCAGCTATTGATGTGAGCAATGCTACCAGTAGAATCGCTACTACAATAAACAAATACGCATATGGGCATTTGCTGGTACACACACACACACACACACACACACACTCACACACACTCTCTCTCTATCTCCCTGCATTAAGTCCTAGCCTTGATTTTCCATTTTGTCTGCATTCTGCATAATTCATCTGCTATTCTTTGTGCTGAATATAACATTAAGGGTCAAGGCCCTAATTATAACACAGTGATTTTAAGGAGGGTATCATTATTTGCTTCCTTAAAAATAGCACCAAAAGCTCATAAAATAAAGATTGGTTGCTGCATATATCACTTAACCCATCAAAGATGGAATTCAATTCTCTAATTTATACTTCAAAGCCATCAAACAATATTCGGAAAACCAAATGAAGGTGTTCCAAGCAAATTATGAAGATTGCAGTCAGTGTTGATTAAAATATCAGAAGTTTTTCAAGGTTTTATACACTGGCAAAATAATAAGAGGCAACTAAAGAGCCATAGTTTAGCATTATTTATAATACATCCTATGTTCAATTTCCTATATAATTATCATTTAGCAACTTACGTCAATCCCAAGACAACACAATTGTATTTTTCTTGGGTAAAAAGAATCCATGACATTTCCAATTTGTGGGAACATGAATAACATTCTCTCATTTCCTTACAATAGAGCGCCACTGCTCCACCTTTCAGAAGCCCAAAGGTGTCATCATATCTCCACACAACTGTGGCAAGCAGCCAGCCAAGCCTGGGACAATTTGTCAGCTAAGTTGCCGCCAAGGATTCATTTTATCTGGAGTCAGAGAAGAAGTGAGATGTACCACTTCTGGAAAATGGAGCGCCAAAGTTCAGACAGCAGTGTGCAAAGGTAGGTCTTTACACTGGTTAGGTTAAAAACCAAATTCCTAAATAATGACATATGGATGTGTTGTAGGGGACAGTCTGTCTTTGCAACTTTTGCTGCAAACCTATAACAAAACGGTATGTGTTACTATAATATGCACTATGAGGATCTCTGGTTCAAAGTGGTAGATTTATAAAATTACAAAAGGCCAGGCAATGACAGAGGAAATAGACAAATAAGGATAGTATTAGAGCTGGAAATAAGGTAAGTTTTCCATCAGGAAATGAAAATCTTTGAGGAATTTCTGGTCCATATGAAGCAGGTAAGACTAAATTGATTTTTTTAAAAAGCCATTAGCACTTTGAAACCTGCATCCCATTCCATCCACAGAAGGATATTGCCATTTTCCTAGAAGCAAGAGCAGATTGCTATGAAAAAGGAGGTATTGAAAACAAGAAAGAGTTCTTAAAAGTAAAACTGTCATAAATATCTCTAAGAGAAGGAAAAGGGCAAAAATGAAAAGGAGGTTGTTGAAAACAATATTAGTAATTTGAAGGACCAAACTGAGAGTTTCCCCAGAATGGAGAACTAATAAGCAAAGCACTTGAATATCCCAACTGATGAAGCCAAAAAGATGGAAGTTGAGAGATACCAATGATAGATTGAAAATCCCCTATGTGGGCCGGGCTCGGTGGCTCACACCTGTAATCCTAGCACTTGGGAGGCCGAGGCGGGCAGATCGTTTGAGCTCAGGAGTTCAAGACCAGCCTGAGCAAGAGCAAGACCCCGTCTCTACTAAAAATAGAAAGGAGAGAGGAAAAGGGATGAAGGAGAAGAATTTTCCTACTAGAAGAAGAAAGTTTCCCAGAGCTACAGAAAGGTATAAACCTTTAAAGCAAAAATAGCCCTTGAGCATTAGGCTGGCATACTTTCATTACTCCTAGTAAAATTTCTGAGATGTAGAGTTAATGAGAAAAAGAAGTTTCTGAAGAAAGAGAATTGCACAAAAGAAACAAGAATCAGTTGTAAATGAGAAACATCTCATTTACAACTCTAAATGCATAAGGAAATTTAGCAATGTCTACAGGATATAGAGAGAAAATAAATATAAACTTTAATTTCAAATCCAGTCTAGCTGTTATTTAAGTATGAATGAAAAAATCAAATACTTTAAAAAATTTTTCAGAGTTGATATGCTACTAAGCATCCCTATGGGGGAAAATTGTTCAAGTATATGCCCCTCTCAGAAAAATAAAATATAAATTGAATAAAATTTTAACAAGAAGATATGTGACACAATGAAATCATTTCAGGTGTATTCAGCTTCAAGTTATAGAAGATCTAATTTAACATGAAATAAAGGGTGTATAGTATTATAGCATATAATAAGAACTTAGCTCTACCATGACTGATGTAGCTCTGTGTAATGTTACCACATCTAATTCGGCATAGTGTAAAGTTTCACACTACAAAAAATATCCCTGGTTTTAATTTATTGTTTGTTCTGACAGTATGTTTTAGTATCTCTAATTATTAACATTCTACTTGACAGCCTTGTTTTTCAAGTGTAGTTCCTTCCTGCTTCAATCAATATTTTTTAATTTCTTAATTTCATTTAGAAAGTGTTTATCAAGTTCCTGTTATATGCTAGGCATTATATAAGGCAATGGGACAAGACATATCCTGACCTTTGAAGAACTTAAATTTTATTGGGGGAGAAAATTCCATTTCAAAATGGCGTGTTGAGTGTTACTATTGGGAAGTCCAGAGGGCTGTGGGAACTTGTGGAGTGAGCACGTCAAATGGACCAGGAGAGTCAGAGACAACTTCCTGAGGAGCTTGTGTCTAAGCTGAGAATTAAAGGACAGGTAGTAGTTACCCAGGTAAAAGGGAAGAGGGCATTAATCCAGGCAAATAAAAAAACATAAGCAAAGGCCCAGGTCAAAGAAAAACCATGGAGCTTTCATGGGCCTGACAGTAATTCAGTGTGGAGAGTGAGTCTCAGGAGGAGAAGTGTAAGAAATGAGGCTAACAGGTCAGCAGGTGCCAATTCAGAAAGGACCTTGTAAGCCATGCTCGGAAAAATTATCAGGAAGGCAGTTTCATACTCCAAATCAATCAGTGTACAATATGAGTCATAAAGTACTAATATAAGCAGATTTTTACCTCTCTCTTAAATGACTTAGAATTAATTACGTATCAGTATATTAATTGATTTGTGTGTTTTCTGAGTCAGATGTGGAGGCTCCTCAAATCACCTGCCCTAAGGACATAGAGGCTAAGACTCAGGAACAGCAAGATTCTGCTAATATTACCTGGCAAATCCCAACCGCTAAAGACAACTCTGGTGAAAAGGTAAGGTTTGTGCAAACATTTGCTTCCTTTTTCAAGTAGATTCTAAATATATGCAAATATGTGCAATATTGAAGAGTTACTAATGTGCTAATGATAATTCTATCTATATAGAAACTTTACTCATAAACGTTAATGCCTCATCTGATAGAAGAATGATCATCCTTGAGTTTTTAATTAGAAATCTCAGACAAAAATCTCAAAAAACAGAAACTTTTCATTTCATGGATTTGTTGTATTGTTGTATTTACTGAGATTACTTGACTAGGAATTCTTTGCTCCTTACTAGGCTCTGAAGATCTTTAAGAAAAGAAAAGATGTGGAATTAATCCTAATTCCTTTTTTTAGGGAGAGAGGCAGGGGTTTAATTTCTTTCTTTTTTTTTTTTTTCGGGGGGGCGGGGAGACAGACTCTTACTCTGTCACCCTGGGTAGAGTACAGTGGTGTCATCATAGCTCACTGCAACCTCAAACTCCTGGGCTCAAGCAGTCCTCCTGCCATGGCATCTAGCTAATTTTTCTATTTTTAGTAGAGATGGGGTCTCACTCTTGCTCAGGCTGGTCTCGAACTCCTGAGCTCAAGCGATTCTCCCATCTTGGCCTCCCAGAGTGCTAGGATTACAGGAGTGAGCCACTGCACCCGGCCAATCCTAATTCCTATTTATGAACAAATCTTTTGAAATATGAGCCCAAAATGATTGTATATTGGCCAATCTGAAGAGAATAGCATTGGCATTTTTTATTCAAGATTTTCTAAATCCAGCATAATTCAGAACACGATATTTTACTTTTGAATGTATAGTAGCTTGAGATAATCATTCATCAGATGCTAGGAAAAGAGTTCATTTAGTAATGTCACTTTCACTTATGTCTACATTGTTAGTATTAACATACATGCAAGTGCCCTTAAGTAGTATATCGTTTTCACGCCTGCATGTAAATTATGTATAAGTTGTGCCAGCCAGGATGTATTGGAGGTGGGGAGAGGGGAGGGCACCATGAAAAAATAACTTACAATCAAATTAGCTTTCAAATTTGTTTTTAAAAGTGTAAATGCAACTTCTAGGGCTTAATATATGGCAGCTAATGTGTGTGGTGAGCAGTCTGTCATGTGTAGTATTTCCGCTTTCCACTAAAAGGGCCATGAAGACATGCATCATCATCATCATCATCATCATCAAACACTAAGAAAAGTCCAGGGACATATTTCAAGATCTGATGAGAATTCATACACACACCTGTGTGTACATTGTCTGAAAAAAGACACCTAACCATCATCAAGTAGGAAGCAGCAAACATTTCTTCATTTCCACCGCCTGCCCTTAGTCAGGGCCTCAAAGGCTGCATGAACTTATACAGCAGGCTACCATTCCCTGGTACAAGATGCCCAAGTACTGAGCTGTCCAGGGTTGTCTCTGTTTCTCTCAACGAGGACCTCCTCTTTGCATTCAGTCCCTTTGCACAACTCATGCAGCTGAAATTATATCCATTGCCTGACCTGCAATTCCCCAACCCAGTAATTTGCTTTTTGTTACCCTGCTCACATATTTCAATGTCTATAACACAGTATACCTGGATGAATATGGAGAATTTGCTATAATACATTGCATCCCAGAAGGTGTAGTCCTTTTAGAAAAGCTCTGCACATACAGTAGGAGTGGATACAGGGACGCAGGATGTTCTAAGGAGGCAGTGCATACTCTAGTTTATGGACTTCCATGCACTGCACATCATCACAGAAGACGAAACCACTGCCTGAGAATCTATGGGACACCTATTCTCTGCCTCGTATTTACAAACACAGATGTTAAGTGAAAGAAAATCCCCCATCTCACTCAGACAGAGCCACATAAAGGATGCTTCCTAGTAGGATGGGTGCTCTAGGCACAGATCTGTAGATTGTCATCCTACAAACTATACCTGATGGCACTTAGTGGATGAGATTGCCTGAGGTGGATGTGCAGATTAAGGAGAGTGACAGATTAAACCCTGAGAAAGATCAACACATAAGAAATGGCCAGATGAGATTAAGTGTGATTAGTGCATAATGGAAGGAAACCCAAAGAAGTTGCCACCATGAAGCTAGGGAAGAGAACAGTTCACGACAAAGAGGTTGGTTAAATATGTCACATACTGAAAGATGCAAATTAGATTTATAATACAAAAACCTATATGAGATCTGTTTTAATAGAATGGAGCATGTAGAAAACAGATTGCAGTTGGTTAAGGAATATAAAATTCTCTTTAACAAATTAGGCTATGAAGAAGAAAGAGAAGGTAATTCCTTTAGTGTGAGGGGTTCGGGATAGGTTTTGGTTTTGGCTTCTAATATAAATGAAATTTCAACATGCTTAATTAATGACAGAATGTCTTTAATAAGAAGGTGAAAATAGAGGAGAGAGGAGAACTAATAACGTTAGGTCCTTAAGAAGGGAGAAGGGAGGGAGTCGAGAGGGCAGGGGAAGGGCTCAAATTAGACTTGAGAGCAATGTCTTTCATGTATCATTGCAGGGAAAACAGAGGAAAGAAGGGTATTGATACAGTTTAGCTGCTAAATTGGGTGATGATAAGCGGTTGAGGGGCATTTTCATTTGATGACTTTCTTTTTCTCTAAGATCGTGGGGAATAAATAAACAAAACAAATGTTCCAGGAGATGGATTAAATGTTTAAAACCATTTGTAAATCAAAGCCACTATAATCAGGAAGATTTCTGAGAGAAATGAGCTGCCATCTAAGTCCACCAGCCCTCAATCCTGATGGACATTATTAAGGGAATGTAAAAATGGGGAAACAGATTGAAGGAAGATGCTGAGAATCAACTTAGAATTCACCTGATTCTGTGGAGTAAGAGATGCTAGACTTAGAAAATATCCTTAACTTTAGGCCAAAGAGAGGGGAGAGGGTGTAGACCATGTGCATTGGTGTCATTCCTGGGCAGCTGGGCAGAGACCCTGAGGCCATGTGTTTGTTTGTTCTGGAGGCTCTGAAGGAGACTCTGTTTATTCCTTTTCCAGCGTCTAGAGGCCGCCATGTTCCTTGGGCCATGGCTGATTGCTCTGGCCTGTGCTTTCCTCACCACATCCTTTTCTTTTCACTCTGACCTTCCTACCTGCCTTGTATAAGCACCCCTGTGGTTACACTGAGCCCACCTGGATTATTCAGGGTAACCTCCCATTTTTAGATTCTTAATGTGGTCATATCTACTAGGTCTATTTTGCCACATAAGGTAACGTATTCACAGGTTCCAGGGCTTAGGACACAGACATCTTTGGGGGACCATTATTCAGCCTACTATATGGGGGAAGAACTTGAATGTGCTTAAAAGAATAAAAATAGAAATGAAAAGAGCCGGTTAGATGGAAAAGTTGAGTATAGGAGGGAAAGGAGACAATCCATTGTGTATGGCTTCTCATCAGAAAGTGGTCAGACCCAAAGTATAATTGGAAGAATAAGAGAGTTTTGAAGTTTGAGGAGAATGGAGAAGTTTTGAAAAACTCATTCTGAGGAGGAGAGAGAGCAGACCAGAGAAATACAGTAGGATTATTGGCTAGTGTGAGGGGCCCATTTGAGTTTGGTGATCATAAATTTATAGAGAGATTAATCTGCACTATTGTGTGAATTTCTTCAAATGTGATGATTCTCTGGTACAGGCATGAAAAAAGTAGATAATTGAGCATCTCTAAAATATAGAGGATTGGAGGGAAGAAAAAAAAGACAGAGAAGCAAGGCAGTTTAGACTATTGGCCAAAAGAAGAAAAAGAAAAATTTTGTTGTAATAATAGATCATGAAGCCAAAGCGGGGTAAGAAAAAAAAAGGAAGGAAAGAACTCATGATGCTGCCATTAACGTCCTTGCACTAAGTCTTTCTCTTTATCTCTGTTTATTCCCTACCTAAGACAATTTTCAAAAAGGGAAATTTCTTGGTGGAAAATTAGGATGCTAGATTATATGTACAATGTGATCAAAACTATAATTGTGTAACTCATCCTGAACAGTCCAAATTGGGAAAGACACCAATAGAAAATAACTATTTTTCTATAGTCGCGTGCTTTGGTTACTCTGGGGTATGCCAATAGTTTTCTTTCCATAATTAAAACCCACTCTCAGGGATTAAAAATATTGCTATATAAATAAAACTTGTATCATGTATCAACTTCAAGCTGTTTCCTCCTGCAGCTGAGAGCTGGCCTGATGCTCTTTTATTCATTCTTTACCTTCCCCAACTTTGTTTCTGGCTTCTCTGGGGTCAAGGCTGGTGTGATAAGCAGAATAATGGCCACTCTAAAGATATCCTTGTCCTACTCCCTAGAACCTGTGGATATGTTTCCTTACATGGCAAAAGGACCTTGCAGATGTGATTAAACTAAGGATTTTGAGATGGAAGGATTATCCTGGATTATCCAGCTAAACCCAACTTAATCACTTGAGTCTTTAAAAGAGGACTACTTTTCCTAAGTCTGTTTAGAACGAGATGCTGTGAGAAGGGCTGGAGAAATGTAAAGTGAGAAGGATGCAACCTGCTATTGCAAAACTGTCCATCCAGAGCTGTTTACAACAGTAAAATTTGGGGCCAAACTAATGTCCTTCCACACATTTTTCTTAAAGAAACTATCACATATTCTACAGAACATTATGGAAATATTTAAGAGTCATCTTAAGTTCTAAAAACTATAAAAAGCCATAAAAATGTTTTAAAATATTATGTTTAAAAAACAAGGAACACCTTACATGTATGTCAACTCTATAAAGTATGTAAATGGAATAATCTGGAAAGAAATACGCCAGGAAGCTGTGCTTAATGTTTTTTCTTTCCTCTATATGAAATATTATATCATTGTTAACATTCTTTATTAATGATATATAAATCAAAAAACAATGTACTTTTTTTAGATGACACAGTTTCAGAATGCAAGGCATCAATGTACATTGGATATTAACTTTCAAAATATTTATTTATCTCCAAAAGGTGTCAATCCAGGTTCACCCAGCTTTTACCCCACCTTACCTTTTCCCCATTGGAGATGTTGCTATCACGTACACAGCAATTGACCTATCTGGCAACCAAGCCAGCTGTACTTTCCACATCAAGGTGATTGGTAAGTCTTCTTCAAATCATTTGAGTAGGTTTGTGAAAATGTCCAGTACCCCAGGGACTTTGCTTCTCCTCTATCTTCAACAACCCCCTTTCCACTGATTCTTCCTACGGGCATTAAAACTTGCTCAAGCCACCCTCTCTTTGAAACCTATATGTCCTTTAACTATCACAGCATCTCTCCGATTTCGTCCCATGTGAGCCTTTTGAAAAGTTCCCAGTGGTTGCCATCTCTTTCTTCTTAACGGCTATTTATTCTCAAAGTCGCTCATCTGACTTCTGTCCCCTTCACTCATATAAACTGCTATCAGCAAGGTCACCATTGGTCTCTGTTTTTACTCTGCACACTTCTCAGTCCTTATTTTACATAATGTTTCCTCAGATTTTACGTTATTAACCACACTCTCCTTATCAAAACTTTCTCCTTCCCTAGCTCCTTTGACACTAGTCTTTTCAGTTTTTTCCCCATTTTTCTTACCTGTCCTTCTTTATCCCTTCCCTAGGCTTCTCTTCCTCAGACCAGCTCTCAAATGTTGATCATGCCCAGGAGTCCAGCCTTAGCTGTCCTTCTCTTTCTCTCTCTGTTGTTTTCCTGGCTGATTTTGTTGACTGAAAACTCCCAGATTTCCATCTCTAGTTCAGATATCTTTTCTGACATCCAAACCTATGTAAAACTGCCTCCTGGACTTTCCCATATGGATATTTCACTTGCATTTCAAACCTAATATATTTCTTAATCAGAAAAGGACACAACCAACCACTCAGCTACCAAGCAAAACTGTGGAAGTCATCCTTGACTCCTCCCCCTCCATCAATCACCGATATCCAATAAGGTAGCCTGTTCTACTGGTTTCACCTACTTGGTATCTCTGAAATTTTCCCTGGTCTCTCCATCCTCATAAGTGCTACTGTAGCTCACTCCTGTTTTGGGGGGAGCCTGATTTACTGTATCATCTCCCAATCGGTCTTAGGTACCAAGACATAATACATGGAGAAGGAGGACTGTAGCAATCTCTAGTGGTCAAGAGCATGGACTCTGAACCCAATCTGCTTGAGTTCATACCTAGCTCCATCACTTAAAGGCAATGTCACCCATTGCCTCTCTGTGCCTCAGTTTCTTTACCCCAAAATAGGATTAATAAATATATTACCTCATAGGGTTATCATGTAGTTTTTATTATAATTAGTTACAATATATAAACCACTTGAACTAGTGCCTGACACACATTAACCTCTATGATAGCAATATATAGACATTTTGCTATATCTGTCACAGATCTATTTTTAATATGTTTATTTTAAAATTCAATACATCAAATTCATTTTGTTTTCAAAATTTTGCATAACTTCTTGAAATAACTAAGGTACATCAGACTGATTCCTTCTATAAATTATAGGTTTTGGTAAAAGTAGATAAGACTCAAGTAAAAATCAGTCTAATTCATTTCACAGCGCTTAGTCTTTTTAATTGCTTTTTCAATGTTGTTTTAAACATGAGCTTTCCCAGTTGCATGAAAAATATGTTGAATTTTTTTTTTTATCTGATACTGCTATTTTAAACTTGGAAATGTGATTCAAGAGTTTGCCAAGTTTGAATTTTTCATAATGAAGAGTCAGCATAATGAAAAGTGAAATGTGTACTCAAGTGTCTAGCTAGACTGTAGCTGAATGTTCAATTATAAAATATTCAATTATAAAAGCAAGAGATGGAAAGGGAAGGAAGAAGGAGTAAGAAAAGGAGAGGAAAAAGGAGAGGGGAAGTAGCGGGTGAGAGAGAGAAAGCAAGAAACAGAAAGAAAATATTCCAAAGCCTACATTTTTCTTATTTTCCTCATGGTGTTGGTGCCTTCCTGATAAATGAGAGACAAGCAGGAATGCCTGTCCTTGGCAGTGCACAGAGTGCTGCCCCGCTTGCCTTGAAGTGGGCTCTGCCTCTCCTTTGGAGACAACACGTCTGTTGGTGCCTCCTTTTGACAGTAATTGACCAAGTCTTACTGCCCTCCTATACCTGTGATACAACTTTAAAATGTTTGGCTCAAATCAGATAAGTTTAGGAAAATCTTGGAATATCCATTTGTCATTTCTTGGGGGGAAATAGTAAATACTGCCAGATTTGTAAATTTAGGCATGAATTGACTTGATTCAGCATCCTCAAAGTACACTGACCCACTATGAGCATCCTTTATTCTTTTCTTTATTCAGCAACTTGTTTTGAGCAGCTGTGCTGTGCTGTCTGATGGAGACCTAACCACAAACAAAAGAGACTCCATGACTGATCTTCAGAGTGTGTAGCCTAGTAAAGTAATAAATCTAAGATACTGAACTAATGAAATGATAAGCATGAGGAAAATGTAAAAATGGAACATGTATCCATAAAACTTAGCTTGGAATAGAAATCTATATATTCTCACAGGTATAGTTCATTTAATTTCAGAATATATGTTTTCATATCATGGATAGAAATACCCAGGTCTTGATGCTTGTGACTACGATTCATTATCTTGATAACCTCAGGCAAGTTTCTTAAGTTTGCCTAGTCAAAGATTCCTCACCTATAAAATTAGAAAAATAATATTTGTCCTGTCTCCCTCAAACCTCAAAAGCATGTGATAGAACATCGCAAACATATGAAATCTATAATTATATTAAAATTACTTCCTATATGCCCTCTTTGTTGTCCTTTACTGACATCCTAAAAACTCTACCACATTCGATCAGGACTTTGAAATCTGACTCACTCACCCCACCTCAAATGCACCCTTCAACCTGAATTCCAGTGCCTAGCAACACAGACTCACAGTTTTTTAGCTTCTCCTGTGGCTTTCATCTTCTCTCCATTTCTTCATATCCAGCTTTACACCTTGGTCTTTGTCTTCACCTAGAATTTATCAACCTTAAAAATCTTTCACTCCAGTGTCCCACCTCTGGACACAACCTCCTGGCCTTCCAGCAGTATCACATTTACACTGACGTCTTGCTTATTCTGCAGCGTGTCTCATATCTCTGCTCTGTGGTCCTTTCATTTAAGCCATCTATTAGCCCTGTCTTGACCCTTCAGATAAGAGGAGGATTATGGAGGTCACTAATGTGGGCATTTCACTCCTTCAGCTTATTTGGAATGGTTCTCTTCACTTCCAGGTGGGGCAGCTCAATGACTGCAGGCAGAGCCCACAAATCAAATGCCCACCTCATCCAGAATAGCCGTGTACACACCTGTGTGTACAAGGTGATTTTTAGGAACCTGGTATTTCTTCTTCAACAGAGAGAGGGCAGTATAGCAAAAAGCAGCTCTTTCTTTTGATGCTGGGATCAAAGATAAGGCATCATCAGTGGAGCCACAGGGCTGGCCTTGTTTCCTACAAGGTCAAGGTTCTCTGCCAGCAGAAGCAGACTTCCCCTCTCTCTTGCAAAGCCTGTCATCATTTTTAAATAGCAGTTGTGACTTCTTTGTCTCATTTCACGTTCTTTAGATGTAGAACCACCTGTCATAGACTGGTGCAGATCTCCACCTCCCGTCCAGGTGTCAGAGAAGGAGCACGCTGCAAGCTGGGATGAGCCTCAGTTCTCAGACAATTCAGGTAAGATGACGAGGATTTTGTTGTCATCATGGTAACACTGAATTATATTTTATTTTAAGAAGCTTTTTAAAAGGATAAAAGAGAAAAGGCAAATAACCAAGTAGAATGAATAATTATATACATTAATATGTTTTAATGCTAGGATAATTAAATATAATTTAACACTATTAATCTTACCTATTCATGGGACTTTCCTTCATTCAGTATTCACTGGGCATTTATTAAACCTGTGCTAGGTGTTGTACCTAAAAGTGTTCTAATGAATTTCTTCAGTCTTCAAGCTTATGTTGTCCCAGAGGCATAAACTGTGCATTTTATTGGTATCTCTAGTACAGATCTATATATTTATACCTGACAAATAAATTATAAAAGGTCATAGGAAAGTAGGAAAAAACTGAGCAAATACAATCTGAAGTTCACTTTAAACGTTTCATTAAAACCCAAAAAACAACAATAAAACTGCAAATTCAATAGATTTCTTAATTAAACTCCCGATGTTCCAATAGACTAATCTATTCAAAGAAAGTCATCTCTTTATCAAGAATGCCTTGACTTAATGGGATTTTTGAGTCTACTATTTCTAAGTTATAGTATAAATATTAAATCTTTTATTTTCTGCTAGTGCACAAATCAACATAAATAAAATGCCAAGCTGATTTGCATAAAGAGAAAATGAAACTTCAAATCAAATAAGACACTAATAAAGTGACTAGAGACAAATAACCCCTAAATCAGATCCTTTCTTTCGTTTCTAGGGGCTGTGTTGGACATCACCAGAAGTCACACACAAGGAGATCTTTTCCCTCACGGGGAGACTATAGTACGGTATACAGCCACTGACCCCTCAGGCAATAATAGGACATGTGACATCCACATTGTCATAAAAGGTATTCTCTTCATAAACCCCTAAAAATCTAATTGATATTTGATATATACGATTGCTATAGTATGCTATTTTGGGGAGAAATTAGACTATGAGCATTATATTTTTAAATTTAGAGTACTGACAGATTTTATGTAGGTTTCCAATTGTCATTTCTTGACCCCATTAAAGGTAGAAATATAGACAATATTTCTATCTTTAATAATGTCTCTCTTTTTTTTGAGACAGGATCTCACTCTATTTATTGCTTGGGGTAGAGTGCAGTGGCCTCATCACAGCTCACTGCAACCTCAAACACCTGGGCTCAAGCAATCTTCCTGCTTTGGCCTCACAAGTAGCTGGAACTAAAGGCGCACGCCACCATGCCCAGTTAATTTTTGTATTTTTTGTATAGATGGGGGTCTCACTATGTTGGTCAGGCTGGTTCAGAACTCCCGGCGATCCTCCCGCCTCGACCTCCCAAAATGCTAGGATTACAGGCATGAGCCACCATGTCCAGCCTCTAACAATGTCTTTAATTAACATTTTCTCTAAGGTTACAATGTATCATTGTCACAATCCTATCTTGAATGCTTGAGAAAACAGATTCTGAAAATGCATTTGCTTCATAATGTTATACAGTTTTCATTTTTATTAAAGGAATGGCAAAAATAATAACTCCAAATTATAAATACTTTTAGCTTTTTATAAAATATGCACAACCTCTAATTACATATAGATACAGCTTTTCAACGTATGCCCATGCCCATCTAGGAACCAAAAACAGATGTTGACACTCTCCCACACTAAGGACTTATGCTGATAGTTTTTCTAGAAATAGCTGTGGACTGGAGGAGTCCTTTTCAAAATTCAGCTTAAGCTCCTGGAATTTAATTTATATTTCTCATACCATTGTATATGAATAATACAATTTTTTATACAGGTTCTCCCTGTGAAGTTCCATTCACACCTGTAAATGGGGATTTCATATGTGTTCAAGATAGTGCTGGAGTCAACTGCACATTAAGTTGCTTAGAGGGCTATGATTTCACGGAAGGGTCTACTGAGAAATATTCCTGTGCTTATGAAGACGGTGTCTGGAGACCACCATATTCCACTGAATGGCCAGACTGTGCCAGTAAGTTTTAATTTTATTCTGGAACCTCTAATGTGTGTGAATGTGTGTGTGTATATACGTTTTTAAGCTAAAAAAAAGAAAATTGCCTTACAATAAAAATTAGTGGAAAATGGTGTCATGAATCTGAAATGCTTGTGAATAAGGGAATTTCTCTTCCTTGCATTTATAATATTAGCCACCAGAGTCTTCTTACAGATTTGATTGCTGTAGGACAAGATTCAGTTTAAGGCAGAGCCCTCTTGGCCCTTTCATTATTTATCAGAAATACCCCAAGACTTGTCAGCATGTAGTTCTTTTTTTTTTTTTTTTTTTTTTTTGAGGTAGAGTCTCACTCTGTTGCCCGGGCTAGAGTGAGTGCCGTGGCGTCAGCCTAGCTCACAGCAACCTCAAACTCCTGGGCTCAAGCGATCCTACTGCCTCAGCCTCCCGAGTAGCTGGGACTACAGGCATGTGCCACCATGCCTGGCTAATTTTTTCTACATATATTTTTAGCTGTCCATATAATTTCTTTCTATTTTTAGTAGAGACGGGGTCTCGCTCTTGCTCAGGCTGGTCTCGAACTCCTGAGCTCAAACAATCCGCCCGCCTCGGCCTCCCAGAGTGCTAGGATTACAGGCGTGAGCCACCGCGCCCAGCCAACATGTAGTTCTTGACCTGTAACCTTGCATTTAAAGTCTCATAGTCTGAAGAAGAGCTTATATTTAAAATATGATCTAACATATATAATGGAATAAAATAGATCAGTTACCTTCTCTTTAGATTTAGAGCTATTCTATAATATTAAATATATATTGTTATAAAAAATAACCCAATATCTTTGTCTAATGTAAGTAAATATTGTCTACAGTGAATCTTTGATCTAGTGCCATAGATGGAGTTTAAATGTCAATGTCTTAGGAAAAAAGTGAAGCTCACTTACTTGAGCTCTTTTTTTCCCAAAGGAGGGTAGCACATAGAAGCAATATCACTCCCCTCTGTCACAGATTTAGATGGTAGGATGCTATTAGAAGACATTGTCCCTGAATACTTTGGGACATTTTGCTGAGTTTAACCATGCAAGCTTCTGATCCAAGGAGAAATTTGTCTCTGTGGAAATTACACTTTCAAGGAATATAATTGCACAAAAATATTTAAAAATTTTCCAGTGTCTATTTGTTGAAAATGTAATATAGATATGAATGTATATAAATATGAAATATAATAACTTCAAGCCAGCCAGGATTTTTCAAAAATCCTAGGAATATAATAAAAACAATTTTTATATCTTATTCCCTTAAATATTCATTTTTATATGATTGGAAAGTAAAGAATAATATATCCAAAGCAAACTCATTGCTGGACAACTGAGTACCCTATAGGTACATGGTTTATTATGATCAATTAATGTCTAGAAACTTTCCTTAACTGTCAGCTCTGGTTTTTACAACAATCTCACAAATCATGTTAGAATTAAAATATTACGTTTCAATTATTCCATAGAAAGTTAAATCTTTGTTTCAAAAACACTAACCAACTGAAGCTGTTTTGTCTAACATTTTCCAGTAAAACGTTTTGCAAACCATGGGTTTAAGTCCTTTGAGATGCTGTACAAAGCAACTCGTTGTGATGACACAGATCTTTTGAAGAAGTTTTCTGAAGCATTCGAGACTACCCTGGGGAACATGGTACGTCAGTAGTAGTCCTTTATTGTTTGTCATTTTTTAAAGGACACTCTTAAGGTTTTCTTAGCCTCTCTGAGTATCTGCAACTGAAATTCCTCATCCTGACTATTTCCCTCTTCTTTGTGATCTAAACTTGTAGCTAATGTTTAGAATTATTCATAACTTGTGGACTTCTAGAAGGAAACATTTTATTGTGCTGCTTGCTATGTGCCAGGCACTGTGGCTATAGAAATCACCAAGAATTATAACAGGGACAGTTACCAAATGCTCGTGGGATGAGAGAGTGACTCAGAGTGGGGAAATGCTGCAGACGACTGCCACGGGAGGGGCAACTAGTGCTATGGTTGGCATGAGTTTCAGGACTGTGAGGCTTTGAGGTGTGAGGGACTGTGGTCTGGAAACAGCAAGGAGGAGTGAGGAGGAGACCTCTCCTTCCACGCCTACCCCAAATTCCAGGATTCTGGAATGTCTGATATTTCTAGAATATTTTCTGGAAAACATTCTCCAAAACTTGAAAGTCAGCTTTCATTTAGAGCAAAGGTGAAGGGAAGATAGAGGAGGCAGAAAACAATAGGAAATTTGCTGATTACTGCCTGTGCTTCAGAGGGCAGAGAGGAAGGTTTGGGGGACTGGGAGGTGGGGTCAGAGAAAGGGATCCAAAGAGCCACATGGGGTGAAAGTTTAGAGACAAAAAGTGTCCCAGGAGGCTTGGAGACTTCTCATGATGCGTGACATAAACAGAGATAAAAGGCATGGGACTAATTTTGGTGGTCCACAGGCAGTTAGAGGCTGTAAGGGAGGAGAGTCAGGAGACTTGAGGAACATGCAGAGCTGGGGGGGCACACCCTACCCTCCTGCTGTTGGAGAAGTGGTGGCCAGGGGAACAAAGGGCTTGTCCAAAGCACACAGAAGTGTGATTTTATCCTCTTCAATTTTTATTTGCAGGTCCCATCATTTTGCAGTGATGCGGATGATATTGACTGCAGATTGGAGGACCTGACCAAAAAATATTGCCTAGAATATAACTATGACTATGAAAATGGCTTTGCAATTGGTAATTAAATTCTATAGCATTGGTAGCTTGTAAGACTAATCTGCAAAACAAGAAAATTATTCCATAAAAGTGAGGCGAACTAGAAAAATGAACTTTTATTAATTTATTCATCAAGTATTTTAGGATGGCTATAGAATTTGATAATGTACTTAAGGATCATTATGGATATATTAAATGTTGGTACCAAATAAATTATTTTAAATTGTTAGCCAGAATTCTTCAGCATGATAAAAACTAAGAAAACTAGGTCATATTATGATGGTAAAATTTGAATATTGATATGATATCTTAGAAGAGAACAGTAATAAAGTACTAACAGCAGTTTTTATATGACCTTTAATTTAAATTGCAGTTAAGCCATTAACACAAAATAGTTACACATGTAAAATATTCAGCTTCCTCACCAAAAATATGGTGAGATTTAGTTTATTCAAGTCTAATATATCTTTATGTAGAATTTTGATGTTTTTTCCACGTAGACATTGAGCATTTTTCTTAATATTTTTCCTAAGTATGGTGTGTGACTTTTTGCTGGTGTGTCCAGCCAATTAGCTTACTGCCTTAATATTTCTAGGAGATTTCAGTAGTCTTTCTTGAGTCTCAGCAAAGTTATTATCCTTCCCCATAATTATAGTGATACTTTTTTATTTTTATTCCATTTTTCTAATACTGTCCAGAACTTCCAGGGTAATGTTTTTAAAAAATAATAGTGATGACACAATCGTGTCATGTTTAAGCACATGGTCTCTACAACCAACAATGTAGGTCAAAATCCTGGCTTTACCCACTACTAGATGTTTGATCTTGAGCAAGTTATCAAACCTCTCTGTGTCTCAGTTTCCTCACCTATAAAATGAGGAAGAGTACTCACATCAGACGGCTATTTTAAGCATTAAATGAATAAGTACAAGTACAAGTAAAGTGCTTAGAAGTTTATGAGACAATAAGTATTAATTCACTTTACAGCAGACATCCTTTTTGTTTCTAACACTAATCATACTGGTAATATTTTCAGGGATTTGGCATCAAGAGTGATATTGACTGTTGCTTTAAATTTTTAAAAATTTTGAAATATAACCTATGCATATATGTTTATTGCAAAAATGCTTAAAAATAAAGAATGAAATGAAGATAATACACAACCCCAGAAATAAAACTGCTAATACATGTTTATATTTATGACCATATATGCGTATATGTAACTATGTAACTATATGCATGTATATATAATTACACTGTTTTGTAAACACAAGTTCTTAGTTAACATTGTATTGGGACATTTTTATTCATTAAATATCATACTTTAATATAATTTTAATAGCCACATATTAGTTCATCAATCAGTTTACCAAATTTATGTAAATAGTTCCCTATTGATAGACTTTGGGTTATTTTCAATTTTAACTATTTTATACAACTTCTCAGTGAACATTTTGGAAATTAAGGTTTTTAGATAGGAACTAATAAGGTGGCATCGGAAGCAGAATTGTCAGTAGCACATCTAGAATAACCCAGCCTCTTCTGTTACACATGATCCAGGATTCCCCGCCCAGATTGTTGGAGTAGGGGAGACAAAGATATATACAGAGAGAGTCAGTTGTCATCATAAGGCTTTGAAATTGGCAACGTTTATCATCTAATAAGGATCCAAATGGCAGTTTTCTAGATTAAGGCATGGGCAGTTGGCACATGTGATCCTGTGGTCCCAGGAGACAAGCATTCCTCTTCAAATGTCTTCCCAGCAGAAAGTCATAAGATTGATGTGACTTTGATTGATGACATTTTTAACTGCACCTTAGCAAGTGGTAATGTGTAGAAGACAAAGGGCCAATAAATAAAAATTGGTTTGACCTCATAATAATCATGTAACGCAAATTAACACTAAAGTGAGATGCAATTTTTGACCTGTCAGATTAACGAATGCAAATAAGCATCATAACAGCCAAAGCTGGCAAGGGTGCAAGGGGAAAATCATATTCATACATAGTGAATGGAAGAGAAATTGGAGGGCATTTGACAATATGTATCTAAAGGATTGGAAATGCTCATGCACTCAGACCCAGAAATTCCACTTCTAAGAATATTTCTCAAGATAAAAATTACACCATTGTGCAAAGATGTACCATATTTCATAAATTCTGAGATGCATATTTTCATTTTCATCCCTGAAATTGGGATGTGTCTTCTCATTTATGGTATCTTAGATGTGATGAAATACTGCATGTACAAGGACAGTCTAAAAATTTTAAGTAATCTAAAAGTCTGAAAATAGAAACTGGTAGGTTGTTTGTGGTGTGCTATACAAGAGGATATTATGCAACCATTTAACACAAAAAAAGCCGTAATATGTTGTTGAGAAAATTTGAAAAAGATTACCAAATAACATATATGTAGTATAATCTTGTTTTGTTAAAAACGTGTTATTTGTTTTTATTCCAGTGCATAAATATATTTGTGTGTATGTTTATATAATCACAGAAAAAAAAACTTGCCTAAAATGTTCATGGTGATTATTTCTATGTTAAAATTATAGGTAATTTTTTAACATTTTTTCTTAGCTTATTTTTTTCTATAACAGCTACATTATGCTTGTGAGGCAAATGTTTAAGTGAAAAGATAATATTGATCCCATTAATTTTAATAGTCAAAAGCATAAATAAAGCCAAAATCCTCAAGAAAACAATTTACTTAAGTAGACAGGCCTGCATAAATATAATTTATTGTTTAAAGCACATAACTAAGCAACAGTATGGTCAGAAGAGTATTAATATTGTTTACTGAGGTTTTATAATATAATAAGTCAAATACTGAGCTATTCATAGATGGTTTATATGTATTGTCTCATTTATTCCAGACAAACCTATGAGGTAAGAATCATAATCTCAATTTATATATGAAGAAACTAAGGTTCAGAAAAGTGGGAGTAACTTGGCTAAGATTATACAATCATGCAGCGTGCCTAGAGAAGCCACAGTCTGAAGCTGTGCAGTTAATCACAATGATCTCAATCAAGGGTATCTAGAGAATCCCATAGATCCACGTTGCCTCCAGTGTAGTTGCATTATATAACATTTAATTTATATGCTGCCTTTGAAAACTACCTCCACCTTTAAAATATGATGCAAATATCTTGAATAATCTTCACACGAGGAAATCTGTTAATGTGCATTAAGTTTATAAAGACAACATTTAAAAAAAAAAAAACCGGAGCAAGCCCTGAAAGGAAATAGAAATTGATTAGAATTGTAGACCCACCACCTGTTTACCTCTCAAGCTAAAATATCAACTATTAACTCAAACATAGAATGGTATAAATGCCTAGGAAGCTCCATACAGACTTTTCTTGCTTCTTTTAGTGTAATTCATTGGAAATCTAAATCAAATATGAAGTGCCCAAAAAGTACAGTATAAAATTGTAGACCAAACCCTGTATGCAGTACATTACAGGCAATTGAGGAAATGGTTGAGTGCAATTTGACTGTGGTTTAACATTAGGACCTAAACACTGGTGAAGATGCAACTGTACGATCATTTATTTCTCTGCCCTAACTGTCCAGGACCAGGTGGTTGGGGCGCAGCTAATAGGCTGGATTACTCTTACGATGACTTCTTGGATGCTGTGCAAGAAACACCCACAAGCATTGGCAAAGCCAGATCTTCACGGATTAAAAGAAGTGCCCCATTATCTGACCACAAAATTAAGTTA
The DNA here is from genome assembly GCA_028533085.1 of Varecia variegata. NCBI lineage: Eukaryota > Metazoa > Chordata > Mammalia > Primates > Lemuridae > Varecia > Varecia variegata. The sequence goes on along the minus strand of CM052443.1, from coordinate 110,303,970 downwards.
ATTTTTAACATCACAGGTAAGGATAAACTGTCTGTATGAAAAAGTAATATTAGGTGAAATTCTTGGCTGGAAATCTATTTCTTACATCTCCTGTTTGTTATCGTTATTAGGAAATGACTCTGGCACTGAGAATTAGGGACAGCACAATGAACTCAGTCTTGTCATTTTTTGCTATTAATATCACAAATGCACTTTATGGTTCTCACAGCAACAAACACCCTGCTTTGTTCCCATCTTGGCATAATGAACTAAGGCATGTTTTTAAAATGCAAGAACTTACAGGAATTTAATATGCTGTAATGAAGAACTCCCCCAAAAGGGGATGTAGATCCAGCACCCGAGAGAAGGATTAAGACAAATTGTATTGTTCTTAATATTATCCATGTACTTACTTGGTTGTTCAGTGAGTAGCAGTTGAATTGATTTTTCCTGAAAGATTTTTTTAACATGCCATTTCTATTTGGTAAAAACTAACTACAAATGACTTCCTGAAACACCATGTGTTTGCGTTGTGTTTTATTTTGTTCGGTTTTGATCTCAGCTAGTGTGCCATTACCCGATGAAAGAAACGATACCCTTGAATTGGAAAATCAGCAACGACTCATTAAGACATTGGAAACTATCACAAATCGACTGAAAAGGACCCTCAATAAAGAGCCCATGTATTCCTTTCAGCTTGCGTCTGAAATGCTCGTTGCCGACACCAATTCATTAGAAACAGAAAAAGCTTTCCTCTTCTGTAGACCGGGCTCAGTGCTGAGAGGGCGCATGTGTGGTAAGCCTCTTCTCTGTGATCAAAAATATTTAGTGCCTGTTGGGTCAAATAAGATGGGTCGAGCCACTGTGCAAACTATAAAGGGATATTGAAATGAAACGTTTTGCTGTTGTGTGATTGTTCTCATTACTATTTTGTCTCAAGAGTCAAAGGGACCACTATTGGTCAGGACAAGAAACCTATTTTATGTGAGAGACTCAAACCATATTTTCAGTTAAAGATCTTTAGATCTCATAGCTTTGGCAGCAGCTCTAATAATAATAACTAATACGTTTTGACCACTTCTGTATGCCAGCTGAGCACCTCTTGTGTTTAATCCTGTTTAGCACTTCTGTGAGGCACTGTTCTTATTAAGCACATTTTACAGATGAGTAAGCTGAAGCCAGAGAGGCTAGGAATATACCCAATAACACTTTCTCACCAAAACAGTAGCAAAGATTCCCACCCAGGCAGCCAACACCAGTCTTAACTTTTTTTTAATTGAGGTAATATTCATATAACATAAAATTAAACATTTTAAAGTGTACTATTCAAGGCATTAAGTACATTTACAGTGTTGTGCTACCAGCGCCTCTATTTCCAAAACATTTTCATTACCTTCAAAGGAGACCCTATATCCATTAAGCAGTCACCCCTCATTCTCCCTCTCCCCAGCCCCTTAACTTTTCATATTCTATCCTGCCATGATTGGGATCCACTCCAGCCTGCTTCCTGTAGAAATTATCATTTATACGTATGGAATCTCCTGTAACTGAACTCTGACCCCTCAGCTGAATGGTCAGAGTTCTCTCTCTAGACGTGGGCTCTTGTGTCCTATCTGGAAAACCTCCTTCCACAGTTCCTATTGCTATTCTAAGAGCTCGATTGGTTTTTTCATAGTGTGACAAAGTCAGTCCATGAAAATCACATTAAAATTTTCATCGTTCTAAGCCCATTCTCATCTCTTCCCCACCTGGTGAGTACAAATCAGGAATCACCTTGACCAGTGTGTCTCACTTCTCAATGTGGCCCTCAGACCACCTGTGTCAGCATTGCCTAAAATGCTTGTAAAATGCATCTTGTCTCGGGCCTCATTGCAGACATAATGCGTCCGACACTTTGGGGTGGGGTCTTGGAATCTGCAGTTAATATGTACCAAGGTAATTATTACACACTTTAACATCTCAGAATCACCTAGGTACTAATTTTAAGTGTCCTCCCTATAAGAATACCAACTTCGATAGCAGTGTTTTCAGTGAGTTTAATGTTGCATTTTGGTCTCGGGATTTCTGAGCCATTCCAAACCTTACCAAATAGTGGCCCAAATCTCCAAAAAAAGGAAAGTTCTAAAATTGGCCTGTTTCCCCATGGCCTTTAGGTCTGAGGATGCCTGAGACTGGCCTTCAGTGGGCAATAATTCCTGCAAGCAGAGACAAGGCTCTGCTTGACGCCTCTGTTTTAGGCTTCACCACTTGCGCCTATTTTTGTCCCCAGAAATGACACTGCAATGGACAAGCAGTTAGTTTTGTAAGGGGAAGCATTCAGAGGAACAACTAAGAAGACGTTTTTAATATCTCAAAGCCTCAAATTAACCTAAACATCCATTGTTTTATCCTTTTCTTCTGGCAGCTTTTTCTTTGTTAACTGTGTATTTCCCATGATGATCTGGTTTATCATAACTGTAAACCCACACTTTAAAGTCCCCATCACATAAGCTTGGTCAGTAAGAATCTGCATTTCCTCAAAAATAAAAAAAAAAGAAATATACCATTTTCGGTTTCTAGAAATACATTTCTGGAAGGCTTACCTTGTGAGTAAACCTCTGGCAGTAAAACTTAAGCCATAAAAATAGTACCTTCCTTATGTTCATGTCTTAGGGAAAAGAGAGCCCAAGTGTATTCCGTGGCTGGAGTTTACAGCAGTTCGGTGTTTCTTCTTTGTTTTTTCTGCAGTCAATTGTCCTCTGGGAACCTATTTTTCTCTGGAGCATTCCGCCTGTGAGAGCTGCCGGATGGGGTCCTACCAGGATGAAGAAGGGCAGCTGGCGTGCAAGCTGTGTCCCCCTGGGACGTACACCGAGTATCTCCATTCAAGAAGCATCTCTGAATGTAAAGGTAGAGGCTTAGTGCACATTTTGACCAGAAGCAGCCTGAATCTTGTTGCCAGTCCAAGGGAAAGAAAGATTTCTGTCCTTCCTCCATTGCTAGGTTCATGGCTGAGGCCCCTATAGCAAAAGACGATTAACAAGAAAAACTACATACATTTATTCAATGTAAGTTTTACGTGGCATGGGAGCCTTCAGAAATGAAGACCCAAAGAAACAGGGAAACCTGTGTATTTTTATGCCGAATTTAATGAAGAAGTGGTTAGTTGTGGAGAAGTATGATTGGACAAAGAGAGCATGATCTAATGGCAGTAAGCTGGGAGGAACTTAACAAGGCCTGTTTGTTCAGATTCTTCTCCGTGTCCTTGTGTCTTCAGAGATAAGAATCCTCCTTTCCTCTGAATATAGGGTGGGTACTTCTCACATGAGGATCTTGTGATCTGCTTCAGGGGAAGGTCAGAGAATTCTTTTCTAGGTTTTATAACTTGATAAAGGGGAAAAGGGCAGAAGTTCAGAGAAATCTTCCTGTTTCTGCAGTTTTCTCGTATTTCCTTCAGCTTCAAATGTGCAGTATAGCAACGTATCATATTTTGGGGTGGGATGTTCTCAGCTCCTTCCCAATTCTGAAATCTAAATGGTAAATAGTATGAAATGAGAGCACTGCTGAAAGCAATTTTATTTATTTATTCTTTCTTTTAAATATAAAACATTACCTGGATGTTTCTTCTACTTTAAAGAAGTCCATTTATCTTTCCTTTCCGAAATATTTCATTGCTCTAAGTCAAACACCAATCCACATTCATCAATTAGCCTGGATTTTTTTTCTTTAATCCTCCACTAATTAGTGGGAAAAACTTTCATGACATTTAGCAATTATTGGATTGCTTTTTTGTTAAAATAGTATCTGATATGATGAGATCAGTTCTCCATTTGCTTGGAAATGCATAACTACAGGCACACATGCACATATTCTTGCTACCAAAATATTCAATATTTTCAAAATATTTTTACTATCATTCTCAATGAGAGTTCCTAATGGAAACATTTTCTTTCATAATTAAGGTTACTACCAGACATGCCTAAAATAAGGAATTTCAAAATTGTGCTTCTTTGCCATTGTTGCGAATGCAGGTGTGGGTGCTTAATAACAAATATAAACCCCAGGGCAATGCTAGGTGTTGGAAATGCACTAACAACGTTAGCAATGCTGAAAATGAGAGCCATCTGGAGGTCAAAGGCAGAAAGAAAGGACTATCCCAGGAATCTGGCCCAAGCCCTGCTCTACTACAAACCAGTTCTGAATTTTAGGAAGCTGCTTCACCTCTCTGGGCCTGAGGCTAAGACTACTTTTGTTTTCTACTCCCCACCAGTCCTCAGATGAAATGGTGTCTCCAGGTAGAAGAGGTAGCAGAGCCAGTTCTTACTTAGATTAACAATGGTGCCAGACTAGTTATAAGGCTCTAGCCCAGTTCAGGGTTTTGTTTCTGCCACTCAGGAAAACTGTATACATGTTGAGAACTTGTACATGAACAAATTCCCAGTGTTCAACTCATTCTAATGATAATGCCTTTCTGTGCTGTATATTTTTAATTTCATTCAATGTTCCTTGTGTCAAACACCGTGACAGGTGATAATGGGAACGAGTCTATAACTTAGTAGTGTACAGAAGCATGTGAGCTCTACAATGTGTGTGCTTGGCTAACAGGAGAAAAAATTCCTTGTGTCCCTCATGTCGTCCTGAATTAAAATGCAGAAAACCTTATCCCACACAGTGCTAATTTTGTGTAGCTTAATATCATAATTAACCATATTACATTTTCCTTTTCAGCTCAGTGTAAACAAGGCACCTACTCATCCAATGGACTTGAGACTTGTGAATCGTGTCCGCTGGGCACTTACCAGCCAGAATTGGGTTCCAGGAGCTGCCTCTTATGTCCAGAAAACACCTCAACTGTGAAAAGAGGAGCTGTGGACATTTCTGCTTGTGGAGGTTATCAAAGTCTTAGTTAGACATTGATATTTCTTTAAACTTAGTAGGTTCTATTCATGGAGGAGTGGAATATTTTCTGCAAAACCGTATGTCTACTATATGCAAAAAAATGTAAATAACTGTTTCTTCATGGAGAGTTCTTTTTTATTCAGCCAGTCAATACTCAGGTATAAATGCCTGCAGTGTAAACACTGGGCTAGTGCTATTTGGAACACAAAAGAAGTCCAAGACTTGGTCCCAGGCCTCAAACAATAATAAATATGTGGTTTCATCTAACTTAGGGACTTAGTTTCCTCATTCATAAAATGAGATTATCTAGTGTTCCCCAAAACTCGAAAAATACTCTGTGAATTATGACGTTTCATTCCCTACAAGGTGAAGATTTTCACGAGTGGATATTCACTCTGGGTGCACATTAGAATCATCTTCACATTTACATGAATATTTTAAATATTCTGAAGCCTGATCTTCACTTCCAGAGATTATGATTTAATTTGTCTGGGGTAGAACCTGGGCATTGCTTTTCTTTTAAGTTTCCCCAGGTGACTCTACAGTTTAACAAGAAAAGTTGAGAGTCACTAATTTTATTTCTCAAACGTCAGCAGGGAGGGCTTGTTGAGATGTAGATTGCTGGATCCCAGCCCTAGAGTTTTTGATTCAATAGGTCTGGGGAAGGGTCTGAGAACTTGAATTTCTAAGTAATTTTCAGATAATATTGATTCTAATAGTCCAAGGACCACATGTGGAGAACCCATTGATTTAAATAGAAATAAAAAGATTAGAGTTCCAATGTTTAAGTATTTCTGACTAACATCCCTACTGAGTAGTTTTCCAGCAAAATACTCATGAAGTTAATGAAAACAAAAGATGAAAACTTTGACAATGAAACTAGGACTGACAGTTAAGGTCAATTTACTGCCAGTAACTCAAAAAAATCGCAACTACTGTACTTTGCTAAGTCCATGGAACTGGATTAAAAATAAAAAAATTGCTGACCTACCTCTGCTACCTTATTAGGGACAGAACAAGCATGCCTGACTGAAAGGTGATTTTTTATTTTAATTGTATATTCTCCCCATTCTCCACATTCGTTTAAAAACCTAAGGTCTATAGCAACTGAAAAATTAAAAAGCTGTTCCATTATTAAACGAGCGTGTTTTTAAGCCAACCTGCTGGTTCTCCACTTCTCTCAAGCTACACCTCTTGCCCTCATTGTACCCCAGCCATACTTACAACTGCATCCAATAGAGATTGAGATTCCTGGAAAACAAGAGCATGGGAAGTTTATGTGTAGGGGGCAGGGAGGGGCATGTCCAGCATTGCATCTTGGGAGGTGTAGTCCTCATGAGTTAAGTGCATTGGGAGAAAAGGACACAGGGAAAATATACTCTGAATTATAGGTTCCTATATACCCCATCTGTTTAAATTTTTTTTTTTTTTTTTTTTTTTTTGAGACAGAGTGTCACTCTGTTGCCCGGGCTAGAGTGCCATGGCGTCAGCCTAGCTCACAGCAACCTCAAACTCCTGGGCTTAAGCGATCCTACTGCCTCAGCCTCCCGAGTAACTGGGACTACAAGCATGCGCCACCATGCCCGGCTAATTTTTATATATATATTTTTAGCTGTCAGATCATCTCTTTCTATTTTTTAGTAGAGGCAGGGTCTTGCTCTTGCTCAGGCTGGTCTCGAACTCCTGAGCTCAAACAATCCGCCCGCCTCAGCCTCCCAGAGTGCTAGGATTACAGGCGTGAGCCACTGCGCCCGGCCAATCTGTTTAAATTATTTCAGTCTAGTGGAATCAAGGTAGATAAAAGTCTGTGAGACCTGAGGAATTAGGCAAGTAGTGTTCACCAACCTAATGTTTCACTGAAGGGTTGAGATGAAAATTTAGGTAGGACCTAATTGAAACTCATAAACCGTGTCTGTTGTGTAATAGCAGCTTTTGATTTTTTTCATTAAAAGTCAAACAAGGCTTCACATTATGGTTGAAATATATCTGCTAGAGACTCTTTTATTTTGTCAATATACAAACTAATTTTGGAAGAAAGTCTGCAGTAAAAAATTCTCTCTTGCCTTCCTCCAACCACAAAAGCAACTAGGATTTTTACAGTGAAAGAAGTTCATACCTGGCAATTTTTTTCTTTTAGCTTTCTAAATAAACCTTGAGGTTTGCCTGATACTAAATTATTGTAATTAAACAGTTATGATTCCCAGGAAGTTTCTAAATATATATAATGTGGAAGGGATTGTGTAAGTAATTCAATAGTTTTCTTACAACCAAAGATTAAGGCATTTCTTTTAAATATAGGGTGTGTGGCTTTGTATGCACTAATGATTTGTTTGTACCTTTGCAGTACCTTGTCCAGTAGGGGAATTCTCACGTTCCGGGTTAATGCCCTGTTATCCATGTCCTCAAGATTATTACCAACCTAATCCAGGGAAGTCCTTCTGCCTATCTTGTCCCTTTTATGGAACTACAACTATCACTGGTGCCAGATCCATCACAGATTGTTCAAGTAAGATGATACTTCATTTCATATGTGGTTCCATATTGGAGACTTACTTTTGCTTGTCTCTGTGGTAGCTTCAGTTCTGATTATTACTATTTTCAGTGGATTTGGGTATCTGGACTTGTTAAATTGTCCTTTTGAGATCTTTTTAATGGCAATGACTTAGAGCCTTGTTTTGAAAACATTGAACTTGACAATTTCCAAATTTCTGAGAGTCTAGAATTTAATGGCATATGCCATCCATCTTTATGTTCCTTTAATTTTATATATTACTGAAACAAATATATTACTGAAACAAAATATGTCAGAGCAGGTTTTACCTGCTCTGACAGCCCAAATCTTAACCATAATATTTAGATATAGTCTATTTATTGGCAATATCTACCACCGCTTGACATATTTTTCTATTAATTTGTTAGGTTTTAGTTCCACTTTCTCAGCAGCAGAGGAAAGTATAGTGCCCCTGGCCTCCCCTGGACATATCAAAAAGAAGTATGAAGTCAGCAGTCAGGCAAGTCTGTTTTGTATAAAATTTTCTCCAGTAGAATGCTTGGAAAAAAACTTAGCCATTTTACAGGTCTCACAGAGGAAAACTACCAGGATTGAAACTTTAAGTCATCAAGACTCATGAATATTATAAATGAATAATTGTGTTTCCTTATGAATCCTATTAAGAACTTTCCAAAAATGCAACATTAGATTTTCTAAGTACCAAAAATCGGAGTTTTTCCCAGCAATGTTTGGCAACACGAATGAGTGGATGTGGGAGCCTTTTGATTCACTAATAATTAACACTTACCGCAAGTAGAACCCATCATGTGAGTAAGGGCATTCGGTTTAGCCAAATGCCTTTTCTGATTTGCAGGGAGAGTTACTCAAGTTTCATGAGAATTATTTACATTTCTTTGCCAACCAAAAAAATAATAACAATTTCTTGGAATAAGGTATGAGTTTAAAACCTTAACATAACTAAACCATTGCTTTTCATTTTTTTTAAAGACTAGTTGTTAAGTCTGAATATTTTGGTAGATTCAGCTATTATTCTGAATTCATCTTGCCCAATGTCATGAATTCCTTGGCATTTAGTATTTTTAAGGATAATTCAGTTTTTTTTTATTTCAACTTCCTGTAGCTTTGTCCAAACATAATGACTTGTTAGGACTTTATAAGTCATGTTTGAAACTGAGCCTAATGGACATAGAAATTTGTGGGCGTCCCTAAAGTAGTGACCCTCAAACCTGGAGGCATAATAGAATCCTCTGGCTAACTTTAAAAAATAATAATGTACAGGTTTCACTTCCAGAGATTCTGGTTTAGCTGGTCTGTGTTGGGGCCCCGTCCTTAGTATATTTTTAAAACATGTCAAATGAGTTCCCATCTGCAACCAACATTTAGAAACACTGCTTTGGTTTACCAGAACATCACTCAAGAATACAAATACCACATGTTCTTATTAATAAGTGGGAGCTAAATGAGGTATATATATATGGTCATAAAGTGGTATAATGGACATGGAAAACTAAGAAGGTGGGAGGGGGTGAGGGATAAAAATCTACGTGTCAAGTACAACGTACATGATTTTGGTATGGGGTACATTCAAAGCCCTGACTTCAGCATTATATAATTCATCCATCTAACAAAAAACACTTGTACCATCTAAATCTATTAATATTAAAAAAGAATAATATATTAATATATTGTTTGTGCCCTTATATGACAAGCACCAAAGTTATTCAGACCACAGTCTAGCTAGCTTGAGCAAACTTACCTGGAAACAGGAATCAGCTATCGAATGTTGCAAACTTTCTAACTCCCTAGGCAAGGTTCCTTTGAAATGAATAGAGTGCTTTGTCTTTGATAGATTTCTCTTTTGCTTCTGGTAGGTTTTCCATGAATGTTTCTTAAACCCTTGCCACAACGGTGGAACCTGCCAACAACTTGGGCGTGGTTATGTTTGTCTCTGTCTACCTGGATATACAGGTAACATTGAGGAATGAAAATTTTAATATGTTTTATATGAAATCATTGTGACTTGCAGTATCAAACTTTAGTACATTAAATTTCTAGTTCCATTTTATGCTTCCAGGTCCCCTCACCCCACGTCTAATTTGGGATCTTTTGCTGTCTTTTATGTATCCTTATAAAGGTACATTAAATCTGTTTAAAAAGAGATAATACCTTCATTAAATATTTAATAGATGGTAGCACTTAACAAATTTTACCCTTTTCTTCACCACTACTCCCCTATAAGTTCAGATTATGGACATAATTACCTTTAAATGATCATAGTTCTGTTTCTGTTAATCCTTTTCTTGGATTGTCCTTCAGTGTTTGGTTTGCATTTTAGGCTTAAAGTGTGAAACAGACATCGATGAGTGCAGCTCACTGCCATGCCTCAACAATGGAATTTGTAAAGACCGAGTTGGGGAATTCTTCTGTGAGTGCCCATTGGGTTACACAGGTAAGGGGAAAGTTTCTTACTTTTACAATGTACACCTTCGAATTATTAAGATTTTGTTGCTAAGGTAAATTTGGAGTGTATCATTAGGACACATTTGTAGGGTATTATAAATATACTGAAGAGGCATATCTGCTAATGTTATAATATTTGTATGCATTGGAAAGTGTTATTTTCATCATTCTGTTATGTAAAAAGAATAAGATATAAATTTGGCAGTATGAAATTGCTTGAGGTTTATAAACCCTCAGGCAGACCTACTCCCATCTTTGCCAGCTAGCTGTGTCACCTTGGACAAGCCGTTTAACTTCTCTGAACCTGTTTCTTCATATGTAAACATAGAAGCCAGGAAATGAGAGGAAATATGTAAAGGCTAGTACATTGCCAGACAAATATTTGGTCCTTTTCAAGCTTTTTACTAGTATTGTACTGAATTTATGAAGTGTGGGTGTGCTTATTTCTATGGCTATGTGTGTGTGTTTGTGGGATTATTACTATTAATAACTGTGGATGTTAGGCACTTGTATCCTTGAAATTGTTATGGGCCACTATGCCTCTCCTTTTAACTTAAATGAATACCTATATTTAAGTGTATATCTTATTTAAGTCAGAGAGTTGCAGCATCCAATACCCTTTCACAAAAAAATAATTCAAAACATGGATCTTGTGCTCAATTCCCTTGCTCAATTACATTATCATCATTACAATATTCATAATATATTGTCATAAAATAGAATATGTTTTACTATTTTTAAATAGTAATCTTAGGATATTGTTATGGAGAGTACTAAGATCATCTGTGTCATCCAGCACTGTGCCTAACACATAAAATTATTATACTCTAAAACTGTATCTAAATATATATTCTATTAATAATACATGTGGGTATATAATTTTCTATAATTTAATAAGTTCAATGTAACCATTTCAAAGGAACCAAATTCTAATAACTTTATAATCTAAAAACAATTTTCATAGAGAAATAAAAATGTTTAACATCATAATTTGTAATAGTAATCATTTGAACCAATTCTTTCATTTTCTCTATTTGGAATCTGTGCAACGGTGGTAGCCCCAGTCATACAGGGAAATACATTGAGTTTATACATGCATATGACTGCACTTCCACACACAGCATGAAAATCATGCAACTCTGCCACACATTTCTTTCTTGATTGAAAATTCCAAATGTCACGTTAATGACCCCTAAAGTTGAGTCCTAGTAAAAACTTGTGACATGAATGACAGACACATACTACGAGAAAAATAGATCTAAACTTCTAAATTAAAAATTATGTATTTACTAGACATTAAATGTATTGTGATATTTGCTAGACATTAAATGTATTGTGTGGATTTACTATAAAAAACAAAACATGCTCATTTGGTCTGTATGAAAGTGCAGGTATTATGTTAGATTTACTATTCTCAGAAACTGACTTTTATTGGTGAAATTT
>CM052443.1:110274180-110292198 GCA_028533085.1 Varecia variegata | reverse complement strand
TTTTTAAAATGCCCACCAACATCCTGTGCTCCTGTTTGAGATGGGATACTCTTTTGGTTCTATACTTCCTTGAAGCCATCTAGAATCAGGTAGCACAGAGAGAAAAGCAATAGATGTTGCAATCCACACGCTAAATTGTCAAACTCTGAATAATCATGAAATTAAACATATTTAAACAAGTTTCTTAAAATGTCCTAGAATTCATGGCTTTTAATAGTTTATAAGAACATTTATTCATATTCCTAAAATATCATTTCAAAAAATATTCAACAGACTTCTGTTGAAAAAGGCAGAGTTGTTGTTGACTAAGAGTCTTTTCTAGTCAATAGAGGAGCTCTTAAATAGCGGGGCAAATAACCATTTGAGACTGTTGGCTTGGTGATGCTGCCACTGTGCTGCTTACAAGCTCTGCGCCTGCGTTCTTTGCCCTCAGATTGCCCACCTTTGGACGGATCGGTACCTCATTTGCGAACTGCATCAGTAGATTTAAAGCCAGGCTCCAAAGTCAGTCTGTTCTGTGATCCAGGCTTCCAGATGGTCGGGAACCCCGTGCAGTACTGTCTGAATCAAGGACAGTGGACACAACCACTCCCTCACTGTGAACGTGAGTCATCTTTGTTGAAGTCATCTCAGGGGTTCTTAAAAAATATTGATATCATAAAAACACTTTTGAGAAGTGCTAGACAAAAGCTAAATGCTTCACAGTAGCAAATATAGCAAATATTCCTGGAATCTGTCCTTTGTGGAATGAACTGTGCTAGGCATCGTGAGGTAGGTGGGCGATGCAGATCCAAAGAGATCACTTGCACATGCACCCAAGGTGGTGCCAGGAACTGAATGAGGGAGAGACAGACTCTGTAGGTAGAGGCCCAGAAGCAGATGGGTCATTGCTGGGTGGGAAAACAGGAAAAGACTTCTTGAGTTGAGTGCATCTATTCATTCATTTATTCAATAATTTTTTAAAGTACCTACTGTGTGCTAGGTACTGATTTAAGTTCTGGAGATGCAGCAGCTTGGCGGAGGGAAGTTGCTGTTTTTATGGAATTTACAATATAGTAGGAGAGACAGAAAAATAAATAAGTAAATATAATATAATTTATTTATAATAAATAATAAAGGCAAGAGATAGAAGTAAAGGCTATGAAGGAAAATAAAGCAGGGTAGGGAAATACAAAGTGATACAAAGTGAAGCGGTTGGGTGGAGCAAGACTGCAAGACTGTTATTTTAGATAGGGAATAGCCCCTCTTACCACCTGACATATATTCCTGTGTTTTTTGACCATCTGCCCCACTGGATAATTAGCTCCACAAGGCAGGGATTTTGCCTGTTTGGTTCATTTGCGTAACTCCAGCACCTCGGACAGTGTCTCACCAGGTAGCAGGACTTCCGTAAATGGTTTTTGAATGCATGAACTGCAGGCCTACTGTGAGCCAGAGGGTGCGGTGCGCTGGGCACTGAGGGTTCAGGCTGCTACCACCTGCAGAGCACTCTCCGTCCACTGTTCGCATTCAATAAAACATTAATGTTTAACTGAACTGTTAGTTTAATATAAATAAAATGCCCTTTGAATATTTTGCTCCTAATGCAGTTGTGTTCTTCCTGGTCACATCACAGGGATCAGCTGTGGGGTGCCACCTCCTTTGGAGAATGGCTTTTATTCAGCTGAGGACTTCCATGCTGGCAGCACAGTAACCTACCAGTGCAATAACGGCTACTATTTGTTGGGTGACTCAAGGATGTTCTGTACAGATAATGGGAGCTGGAATGGCATTTCACCATCATGCCTTGGTGAGAGAAATATTGGCAATTCCTACGTGGGTTTAGTCTATCTCTATAGAAGACACTCTTCCCAAATTCCTGAGACTCTTGGGCATTCTTTCATTAACTTCATCTCCTCTCGTAAGCTCTGGGCAAGCCATGGTGACAAAGCAGCTGTATATAGAGGTGCCAAAAATGTTTTAAATTTTTACCAGGCTCAATATTAAGACTACGTTTATCTATCTCTGTTCTTCTTCATGCCCACCTATAAACTAGGGAAATAATAGCTTTTATTGTATATCTGCAATGTGATTATGATCGTATTTACATTTTATAAAACGTGTTATGCATTGTGATATGTAATGATTTAAAAGTAAAAGCAGATGTTTGATACATAAGAAAAATGAATCCACTTACTATTTGTAAGCTGTCTTCATTTTAGATGTCGACGAGTGTGCAGTTGGGTCAGACTGCAGTGAGCATGCGTCTTGCCTGAATACAAATGGGTCCTACATATGCGCGTGTGTCCCACCATACACAGGAGATGGTAAACGCTGTGCAGGTAACTGAAATATGTACAACTGGAAATTCCTATTTCAATTTCCTTATTCAAGTATATATTTTAATTGTGTTATTTTAAAATAAGACAATAGTTTTAACTTCAAAGGGCACGCAGCTAGGTGGAAAAGATAAAAACCTTATAAAAGACACATAAGTAAGTGACAACTAAGGGTGCTTTAAAGTAGCATTGTGCCTCTCCAACTTCCTAATTTCTGAAAAACAAAACTCAGAACTAATTATACTGCCAGAATGTTGAAAAATGTCTATGTAGTACGAGAATAATAGAGTGGATTTAGAAATATAATCAGTGGCCTCTGCCTCGGAGCAAAGAATGTGCTTTATCACATCTTCACTATCAATATCTTTTCTCTGCCTCATTCATGTAAAATCACATCATTGAAAAAATAGATGTCTTGCCTTATCACATCTCTATATTTTGTAATAACTTGGATAATACCGGTCCATCTCTCAACCCATTGATGTCTTTGTACATTTATTGTGAGGAGTAACTACCAAAAAACATTAAGATAGAAAATAAAGGGGAATTTAAAATAGTGAACCAAATCATCTGGCTGTTGGTCCCCAAAGTAAAGTGCTGCAATTTGGGACAGAGAGAAAAGTCCCAGGAGTTTAGATATTCTAAATTTGAGTTCCAATTGTATGCACATGTTGTAATTTATTATTGAAATATAGGATAAATAATGTACTTACATTAGCAGAGATGCACATGTGGAAATGGTAAGAGTTTATGGTGGATTCAAAAAGCATAGTTTTGGGCCGGGCGCGGTGGCTAACACCTGTAATCCTAGCACTCTGGGAGGCCCAGGCGGGTGGATCATTTGAGCTCAGGAGTTTGAGACCAGCCTGAGCAAGAGCGAGACCCCGTCTCTACTAAAAATAGAAAGAAATTAGCCAAACAATTAAAATATATAGCAAAAATTAGCCGGGCATGGTGGCGCATGCCTGTAGTCCCAGCTACTTGGGAGGCTGAGGCAGGAGGATTGCTTGAGCCCAGGAGTTTGAGGTTGCTGTGAGCTAGGCTGACACCACGGCACTCACTCTAGCCCGGGCAACAGAGTAAGACTCTGTCTCAAAAGAAAAAAAGAATTCAAGTATTGTATTCACTCCTGTTGCTCAACATTAGCCCCAAATCTTGCTTTAACATTTTTGCCTTCCCAGCAGTGGTGACTGACCGCGAATTTGTACCTAGGAGGGGCCCATAGTCTGTCTGGAAAGAGAGGCTGGGAACTACCCAGAATCTGCTTTGTGCAGCCTTTACACCAGCTTGAGACCAAGTCAGTTGCTCTTAAAAAATGAGTGTGAGGTTGGGGGTAGATGGGAAGGGCCAAAGCCCTTCTAAGCCACGCTCAGGCATCACGAGTACTTCCCCAGTGAACAACAACCTTTTGGGCCAGATAAATTTTATATATTTTTATTAGACATTGTCATTTCAAAGTATTGTTTTAAATTGCCTATTATATGTCCTATCCTAATGTCCAAATGTCCCTGGCCTTCATGGATCTCCCTTCAATAGCTTTTCGCTCAGGATTTTAACAGGTACCTTAACTGTAGTAAAATTCTTTTGCTGTGAGACTTTGCATGGTTGTGTGAAAGCCACTTATTATTCTACCAAACCCGTTTCTTTGTTTCAAGAACCTATAAAATGTAAGGCCCCAGGAAATCCAGAAAATGGCCATTCTTCCGGTGAGATTTATACGGTGGGTGCCGAGGTCACATTTTCATGTGAGGAAGGATACCAACTGATGGGAGTGACCAAAATCACATGTTTGGAGTCTGGAGAATGGAATCACCTACTACCATATTGTGAAGGTATGTTTAGTACATTTGCCATGTTTATTGTGTCTGGAAATCCTGTGACAGTAAGGTGCAGCCATGTCTAGTGTTACATTGTATTGATGTTCTTTGCATTTGAAACCCAACTCTTAGGCTTATGTCCAATAGGACAAAATAAAATCTAGAGCTGCCCCTTGAGCTTTCAGAGATGTTTGCACACAGTCTCAGAAAGTCCACGATTTTGTTTTTCCTCCTTTAAGCTGTTTCCTGTGGTGCACCAGCTATCCCAGAAAATGGTGGCATTGAGGGGTCAGCATTCACCTATGGCAATAAAGTGCTATATAGGTAAGTGTCTAAGATTAAAACTAGAAGTTGTAGAGGTTGCAGTGACATGCTTGTAGTGATATAATACTGGAAGAAAGAGGGTGGGGAAATAATCCCAGAGGACGTTTTTGAATTAATGAGGAACTAATGGAATGCTGTATGGTGTGAAGAAATCTTAATCCAATAACCTAACTGTAGCCATAGCTAGAATCCTTAAATCCCATAACCAGTAACCTATTATTGCCACCAGCGCCCCCTTGAGGCACACTGAAAATGGATGCAGGGAGCGACTGACATTCCTGAGTCTCAGGGACTTTAGACTAGACCACAGCACTCTCAAACCAAGGATTTTCTGTTTGCAGTTACTAACCCATGACACCAAGTGGAAGCAAGCCAAATGCTTGACTTTATCTTTCTACTTGTCACCCAGGTCCCTGTGGGGAAGACGTCCAGTATTCAACCTTGAAAAACAAATTTTTAAGGCATTATTTCAGTGGGAGAGAAAAACACTTTTTTAATATGTATAAATTCTCAATATTTTTAGAGGTTTTGGCACAGATGAAACTATGCAAAATAAAGCAAATTATATCCTGGAATTTTCTTCTGTCTTCTTCAGATGTAATAAAGGATATACTCTGGCTGGTGATAAAGAATCGTCCTGTCTTGCTAGCGGTTCTTGGAGTCATTTTCCTCCTGTGTGTGAACTGGTGCAGTGTTCTAGTCCTGAAAACATAAATAATGGAAATTATATTTTGAGTGGGCTTACCTACCTTTCTACTGCTTCATATTCCTGTGAGAGTGGATACAGGTAAAGTCTGTAGACACCCGCCTAGCTTCCTATAATACCTTGTTACTCGTTATTTACTTAATAAGTTTCATTTGTATATGTGACTGGTTGACTTTAAAAACAAATTTAAATGTAAGGATATGCTCAGATTTGTATGTTTCTTGAGGCCTGGCTTATAGCAAAAATGCCCAGGGAAATATTCAATCAAACTGCTACTCTGGGAGTCCTAGTTCAGTTGCTATAAGCATGAAAGCGAAAATTGGTTTTGAAGTATAACACAATACCTTATAAAAATGCTTTTGTGATGGAGTTTTTACTAAACAGCTTACCAAGCTTGTACTCCACATTGCACGGGATGTTGTGGAAAAGGGTGTCGAGGTAAGGGCCTAGGTTCTTAATACTGTAAGAGGTTAATTTGATTAATGGGGTGTACAAAGGAACAGTATAAAGGACATTAGAAAAAGGCTGTGATCAGAAACATGGTCAACAGAATCTGAATGGGAACAGATGGAGTGAACAGAAAGTACAGTGACTAGTACAAGAAATCAGAATCAGGTTGACAAGAAAGTTAGACAATCAGTGACATAGTGGTGCCAGGTTTGTAAAGTCAAAGGAAGACCAGAGGTCAGAGTCAGGAGCAGTGTGGTTCAGATGCCCAGGCTCATGGCCAGGACAGTGCTCTTTGACCTCAGTTACCCCGATTTCCAGGCTACAGCAGGTGTCTTCCTCTCCGCTGGATCCTAACCAGCCTATTAACACCTTCTCATCCAAGAAATCTGCTACTCACAAGGTCTGCAGTGCCCTCCACCATCACTGATGAGCACATTCACCTGTTTTATACCAAATCATTGTTGTTATTATGTTGTTTTCACCCATTCATTGTTCTAAGTGATATATAGTCTGTTGAGATTTCCCTTATTTTTATATAAAGCAATAAAATAGGAAGAAACGTTTTAATTTTTGTTCCTCGAATGTCCGCTATTTTCTTCTAAGTCCTTCCTGTTTCATCTCCATAGCAGTAAATAAATCGCCAATAAAAGGGGTGATGTCATTCCTTCCTGTAGCTTACAGGGCCCTTCCATCATAGAATGCACGGCTTCCGGCAGCTGGGACAGAGCGCCACCTACCTGTCACCTGGTCTTCTGTGGAGAGCCGCCTGCCATCAAAGATGCTGTCATCACCGGGAGTAACTTCACTTTTGGGAACGCTGTCACTTACACTTGCAAAGAAGGGTGAGTAGAGCCTACAAAGGAGAGGGTCATTGAAAGCAGAGGGAGTGGATGCTCCGCCAGACACAGAATTAAATTTCCTGGCAGCCAAAGCCAACGAGAGCTTTATGCCCTTATTGTCTGACAGCAGAAAGCGAACATATTCTCCTGTGGAAACAATGTTTCCCTGGAATGAGTGAGTTTATCAAATTAGGCCTTGAAAAAATGGACATTGGGCTGTGAAAAATACCTTTATACTGTAATGAAAAATGCAAAAGGCACATTTAAATGGGCATTTGTGTATTTATGTTCTGCAAAACCAAAGGCAAGACTTTAAGTCACAATGTAAACATGACACGTCTGCAGGGGGAAAAAAGATAACAAAGTTCAGGAATTTACATTTCTAATGATCAGATTTAATTCACAAATAATACCTGGAAAACCGGGAAACGAATTTCAAAGGGCTTTCTCATTCGTTGTCTCATTTGATCTTCACAAAAGCCCTTTGAGGTACAGAAAAAGGCTCACTCTGGAATGATTCTCTCAGGGTCTCAAGGCAGCCAATAAAGTATTGAGCGGTGATTAAATCCCAGGTCATCTGACCTGCATTTCATTGCAATCATTATCTTTCCTCGATGCTTTCTCAATAGATATTTTCATCATTAATAGTGCTTCCACACTCCAAATTTACCACAGTTGCTTTTCACAGGAAGCAACAGCAGAGGGGCTGCCATTTTCTGGATTTGTATCTCAGCTCCGTTGTTCACTAACTGGGTGGCCTTGGGGAAATGGTGTGACTTCTCTGTGCCTCAATTGTCCTCCTCCATAAAATGAGTTCATTAAAGGCTCATGCTTGTGGCTATTGTGAGGAATAAAATGATATAGTGCATGACCTAGCCAGGAAAGGAAAAACCTCAATAAACTCAACCAACTTAGCCATTGTCTTGGTGATTGGAACACAGATGAGAAGACACAGTTTCTGTACTCTTATAAAAGTTGCATTTCATTTCATTTCATCAAAACCCTCAAACACCGAGAGTTTTCAGTTGTTTGCCCAAATATATAAATAGTCATTTGTTTCACATTTTCCTTCCCATCTTTATGTTTATACTCCTTGGTGAGAGACTCAGAGGGGAGGAAGGGTTATAGGCATCTTAAAATCCTAATCAAATGTCTCCCTTTTGATTCTTCTCAACTATAAACATCTAAATGCAATTATTGGGTATGTTAAGACAAAATCTTTAATCATTATTATTAATTGAAAACAGAATTAATTAGTGATGCAGATTTATGCTTTCTATTGTTCTTATTAAATTATAGCTGTTTAAATATTTTGTAGGCTGCTCTTTGAAGTCTCTTCTAAAAGGGAAGAGCTAATAACCCGCTTGGGAGCTGTCTCAGAAAGCTTCTCAGGCACGTGCTCTTTAGTAAGCTTCCACTCTGTGTGGGAATCAAATCACTGAAAACTGCATATGAAAATTATTTTGCCCATTTTCAAAGGATTTGGAGTTACTATTCCAGAAACATGCAACTGTATTCCAGCCAGTTCATCCTCAGATGTTTCCTTCTAAGTCATCACTGTGATACTGATGGGCCATTTTTCCTTGGAATTATGAAATAAAACAATTTTATGACACATATGGCCTGATTTTTAATAAAAATATGCAAGAGTGTCCCCAATGCCTCTTGAATGAGAATACAGATGTTACATGGAATTTAATTAAATATTCCATCATTTTAGATTTGCACCAGTTCCAATTTTTCTTTTTGCTTTGCTAGCCAACATTTATGGGCATATCTCATCATCTATACAAAACTTTATCACTAAGTGATTCCTTAATAAAATATGTGAGTGAAATACGTCCCCTGTATATCTAAACACACACTCAGGCTTCTAACATGACGAAATAGAGCAGCAGTTTGATCAGAGACCAGTTAGAGTGCTATCTAGGCAATAGCTAACAACTAATTCCTTTTTTTATCATTTGGAAAACAATTCTTTGTTTAGCATCTTAAAATACTGATGTATTTTAGCAGATATTTGTTTTTAATAAACCTCTACCCTTGTCTGCATGGGATATGTTATCTAGTTATCCAAAACACTGGTACCCCTGTCACTCAGGAAATTATAGGGCTTTAGGAGCTCTGTGTCAGGGACTGGGGGCAGAGACCAAATGTGCATTTCTTATGAGATGACACAATTAATCTATGCCTGCCACACCTTCACCCACCAAACATCACAGTAATCCTGTCAAAAAACACCCAGGACCCTAGGTTCTGCTGCTGCCTTTCCAGATGTCTATATGCCATTCCTGGCTATTTGTAAGTTCCCAGTCATCCCAGCTGTATCACACTTCCCTTTGCTAAGACTACTTTCTGCCTGGAATGATTCCTCTTCCACTTCTCATCCCTCATGACTCCCCTCAAGAGCCGTTTCACCTGTGATGCTTTTCCTCCCCTTCCCATTCTCCAGGTAGAATCAGTCACTCCTCTTTTAAGCAACCACTGTAGGTGTGACGGGGCCTACAAAGTACCGGGTAGTTGCGGACGGAGGTGGGGAGGGCGACAGAAGTGTAAACAAGTAAATGCATTTTTGGCATCACACTTGTGTACTAAGGAAGTGGCTCAGGCACATAGCAGGCCCTTAAGAATTATTTAATGAAGCACTAAATGTTAATTGAGTGTCATAAAGAAAAGTCAAGATCTTAGGTCAGACCGAGGGATATTATAGGTTCTAAGAAATTATGGACAGTGTCGAAAATGCATACTTTAAATCTGTTTATCCAAAAAATATCCATTTAGTGGTAATCTTCCATTAAATTATAGAGCAGATTTGCTGTGATTTTCCATTAGGGAGGAGTAGTTGGTGGAGATTTTCCAGAAGATCAGGGGTCAGAGGCCTATCGAAGTGCTGCCAAATCACTTAACACAAATTCTTGTGTTGTCAAGAGACTTTGAGAAATAAGAAAGATTCTGAGGGCAGATGTTTCTGCCTCAAAGCAGCTGGTCCATGAAATAAAGAATTTTATAGATGGCACAATGGATCCTTATACGTTAGGGATATCTCACGCTATGTCTCTGAACTTCAGCCAATGAAATACGCTAGTAACATCAAGGGATCTGTGAAAATAATGATGCATGGTTCAAAGTGTGCAAATGATATAAATAGTTCTGTAAAATATCAGGAGCCTCATCAAATGGAACGTCTACCCAGAGCACATGCTACACAGAAACAGTAGAATCTGGACACTCAGACAAGAGATAATGGATTTTTTAATAATAAAATTATGCTCTTAGAGTATTCTCTTTGTATACCTTCCTGGATCCTCTAAGATAGAAGACATCTAAAAATTGAGTTCAGATCTTTATACAAAGAGCTGAGCTTATCCAAAACAATGAATTGTGACAGGCCCTAACTAGAGACTGAACTCAGGTATTGGGGATGTCTCTGAGTATTGATTTTGAGACCTCCTCTGTCCCCAGAGTGACATATGACCGACCATAGGTAGGGTGGATGCATATATCTGTGCATACACTGTTATTTTTTTCTTGATCTGTTTGTATCCTATGGATTTCATAAATATTTCCAGCTAGGATGAAGGAATTCCAACCCCTCTACAATAGCTGATCCTTTATAAAACTAAAAGAGGCCTCTGGAGAAAATTTTGGTGACTAATGACTTAAAAAACTAGAATAGAGGCTGGGAAGGGTAGGAGGAAGGGAGTATGGGGAGAGATTGGTTAAAAGATACAAAATTACAGCTAGATAGGAGAAATAAGTTCTGGTGTTCTATAGCACTGTAGGATGACTATAATTAACAATAACATATTACATAATTTCAAATAGCTAGAAGGAGGATACTGAATGTTCCCAACACAAAGAAATGATATATGTTTGAGATGATGGATATGCTAATTACCCTGATCTGATCATTATGCAAGCATTACAACATCACTATGTCCCCTATAAATATGTACAGTTATGTGTCAATTTTTTAAAAATTTTTTAAAACTAATGACTTCAGAATCCTTGCTGATGGGCATGTTAAATAATTTATACTAGTGACACTGCAATACAATTTGCACAGGACACCAGGAAGTTACGATCTATCCTGCCTCATTTTTTAAAAAGAGAGAGATAGAGACAGAGCAGTGTTGTGGAAAAGGTATAAATGTTGAAATCTGATAAACCAAATTCAGATCCCAACTCTGCCGCTTGCAGAGGTGTGACTTCAGGCAAGTTTCTAAGCCTGTCTGAATCACCATTCACTTTATTTTCTTAAAATAAAGAAATCAATATGTCTAAACAGGAATAAATCAGGTACTCAATTATTTTAGTCCCTTACCCTTCATTAATATCAAAATGATGAGCTGATCAGGTGTTAGATATTCTTTCAAAACTCTGTCAATTCTCTATTCAGTGAGAGAGTGATAATGAAAATAACAATGACTCAAATACCAATTCTAATACTGCATAACCTTATCTTTTGTTCTGCCTCATTGAGAGAGCACTTGAGAGTAATTTAAGACTTTTGCAAGTCATCAATCATCATATATTGGCAAATACCTTGTGCATAAAGAAAGACTGGGTGTTATTAAGCAAAATGTATTCATACTGATTGAATAGCAGACCATATGTAGAACACAGCTTTTCTCTAACCACATAGGTAAAGGTTTAGGAGGCATTGGAGACTGAAATAAAAATCACTGTTTTAAAGTTCGTTGAATGTAAGTATGTATAACTATGAGCTATATGTAGGCTAAATATGGCTTTGTAAGCTGTAGCTTACAAATCAACAGTAAAGACTAGTGCTAAAATCAACAAACTAAAATCATCTAAAGACAGATGGAGTTCCAATTTTGAATTGAGTCAAATAGGATTATAGCTTACTCCTGATTTTTATTTTTAAAAATGTGTAATAATTATTAGAGTTCCTTAAATAGCAAAAATCTTAAATTCATTTTCCTTTATGAACAAACAATATTAATATCAATATGTAATTACATATCTCAAATGAAAGTCATTTGATCAATAAGCTCAACGTTCAAATGGTAAATATTTTAAAGAATAAAAGAAAGTCATGGTTGGAAAGATAAAAAAATAACAACAGAATAAGAAAATGCAAACACTTTTTCTCAAGTATTATGCTTAGTTATTGTTTTCTTCTACCCAATCTCACAGCTATACCCTTGCTGGCCCTGACACCATTGAATGCTTGGCCAACGGCAAGTGGAGTGGAAGTAACCAGCAGTGTCTGGCTGTCTCCTGTGATGAGCCCCCCCACGTGGACCACGCCTCTCCAGAAACTGCCCATCGGCTCTTTGGAGACATTGCATTCTACTACTGCTCCGATGGTTACAGTCTGGCAGACAATTCCCAGCTTCTCTGCAATGCCCAGGGCAAGTGGGTTCCCCCAGAGGGTCAGGACATACCCCGTTGTATAGCTCATTTCTGTGAAAAACCCCCATCTGTTTCCTACGGCATCTTAGAATCTATGAGCAAAGCAAAATTTGCAGCTGGCTCAGTTGTGAGCTTCAAATGCATGGAAGGTTTTGTGCTGAACACCTCAGCAAAGATTGAATGCATGAGAGGTGGGCAGTGGAGTCCTTCCCCTATGTCTATCCAGTGCATTCCGGTGCGGTGTGGAGAGCCACCGAGCATCACGAATGGCTATGCGAGTGGATCCAACTACAGTTTTGGAGCCATGGTGGCTTATAGCTGCAAGAAGGGGTTCTACATCAAAGGGGAGAAGAAGAGCACCTGCGAAGCCACGGGACAGTGGAGTAGCCCCATGCCTACGTGCCACCCTGTATCTTGCAACGAACCTCCTAAGGTTGAGAATGGCTTTCTGGAGGTAAGAGACTAATTAGCAAATGGTCCGTGGCTTTCATCACTTACCAGACCAGACAGAAGCAGGGACATTGAACAGATTAATTATTGAAGAACAGAAGTGGCTGAAATCTAGAGGTAGTGAAGATGGGAGAAAAATTAATAAAGATGATTATGAATCCTTTTAATATATAATTTTCTTCATTTTACTCACATATAGGCATTCTAAGCACTCTGTGGCAATAGCTTAGCCCTAACTATGAAGTTAGAGTAAACCAGTTTTAATATAATACTATTTTGTTTTATAGAAATTATTTCAAGATGGATATATACTTTTTTTTATACAAATCAAGGGCTAAATGGGGCCTAGAGAAATCTATTATCATTTTTTAAATTTTTAGACAAAAGATAGGGTAAACCAAGTAAGATGCGATTTTTGCAATTTTTTGGGGGGGGTAGACCTAAGAGTAATTTCACCCTGATAGATAAGGAATTAAGTCCAACCGAAACATATCCTGCTTTTATACTAACGTGTCTCCTCAATAAATCCATCAAGAAAACAGGAATGAGAATCTATTCCCCCAAATCAAGGGCCATTTTAAATAGAAAATATTCTAATTAAACACTTTTTAAAAACCCACACATATGTAAATACTACCTGTTCTCCTTCATTTTCAAAAACAACAACAAAACAACAGTAAAAGCCTTTTATTTAAGGCTTTTGCTTAAATTTATCAGTTTTTTATAGGTAGAGGGTATAGTGTATATGTAAGGAGGCATTCTTCATTTATTAATTGAATGAATATTTCTGGAGCTCCTACTAGATGTCAGGTGTAGTTCTGAGCATTGACGATCTAGTATTTAACAACACAAATTAGGTGTGTGATGGCATCCTGCTTACATGCGTGTGGGGCACTCAAGCAATACATAAACAAACAAAATGAATAATTAATTCCAAGTACTGCTAAGTTCACTGAGGCACTGAAGCTATAATTTACCATTATCAGTATCAAAGAATCGTGATAATCCTTTTTATATTTTCATAATTAATTCATCTGCCTTTATTATATTATATGCCTACTTATTTGAATTTTGAGATCAGAAATCTTAATTGTTTTGCTTTAAAAGATTCAAATATTGTTTTTTATTTTCCATTCTTATGTTATAGCAATAATTTTTTAAAAGTGTGTTAAGAATAAAAACAAAACTTTGTAGTATTCTTAAGATACATCCATGAAAAATATTTATTTGCCTTTCTTATGCTCTAATAACATTAACAAACACATGTGTGTTTGTTTATGTGTTTCCTTTACTAGCATTTCTTTGGTCAGCAAGATTTTTTTGAACTTAGTAACATAATTTTCAGTATTGCCTCATCAATTCATCAATCAATATAAAGACTATTGATCATACTATGGGTTCAGCACTGTGATAAACATTTCTGCAGTAAGGACTATCTAATTTGGTCTTCTTTCATTTGCATTTATTTAAAAAAAACAGAGTGGACCTATTGGAAAAAACATAAATCCTCATCTGCTTAAGTCCTAATCGATTCATTTTAACATAGGCCTTTTAGTTTAGTTGCTGTTTACTATCCAAGTATTTAGTGAATTGTATCATCTGTTATACAAATTGCACTCACTTGTTTTCTCCCTATTACACAGCATACAACTGGCAGGATCTTTGAGAGTGAAGTGAGGTATCAGTGTAACCCGGGCTATAAGTCAGTTGGAAGTCCTGTATTTGTCTGCCAAGCAAATCGCCACTGGCACAGTGAATCCCCTCTGTCATGCATCCCTCTCAACTGTGGGAAACCTCCTCCCATCCAGAATGGCTTCATGAAAGGAGAAAATTTTGAAGTAGGGTCCAAGGTTCAGTTTTTCTGTAATGAGGGCTATGAGCTCATTGGTGATAGTTCTTGGACATGCCAGAAATCTGGCAAATGGAATAAAAAACCAAACCAAAAGTGTGTGCCTGCCAAGTGCCCAGAGCCACCCCTCTTGGAAAACCAGCTGGTATTGAAGGAGTTGACTACCGAGGTGGGAGTAGTGATGTTCTCCTGCAAAGAAGGGCATGCCCTACAAGGCTCCACTGTCCTGAAGTGTTTGCCATCCCAGCAGTGGAATGACTCTTTCCCTGTTTGTAAGATGGTTCTTTGCCTGCCACCTCCCCTAATTTCCTTCGGTGTCGCTGCTCCTTCTTCTGCTCTTCATTTTGGAAGTACTGTTAAGTATTCTTGTGTAGATGGGTTTTTTCTAAGAGGAGATCCCACCACCCTCTGCCAAGCTGATGGCACCTGGAGCTCTCCACTGCCAGAATGTGTTCCAGTAGAGTGCCCCCAACCTGAGGAAATCCTCAACGGCATCATTGACGTGCAGGGTCTTGCCTATCTCAGCACAGCTCTCTATACCTGCAAGCCAGGCTTTGAGTTGGTGGGAAATGCCACCACCCTTTGTGGAGAAAATGGTCACTGGCTTGGAGGAAAACCAACATGTAAACCCATTGAGTGCCCGAAGCCCAAGGAGATTTTGAATGGCAAAGTCTCTTACACAAACCTACACTATGGACAGACCATTACATACTCTTGTGACCGAGGCTTCCGGCTTGAAGGTCCCAAAGCCTTGACCTGTTTAGAGACAGGTGATTGGGATGTGGATGCCCCATCTTGCAATGCCATCCACTGTCATCCCCCACAGCCCATTGAAAATGGTTTCGTAGAAGGTGCGGATTACAGCTATGGTGCCATGATCATCTACAGCTGCTTCCCTGGGTTTCAGGTAGCTGGTCATGCCATGCAGACCTGTGAAGAGTCAGGCTGGTCGAGCTCCATTCCAACATGTGTACCTATAGACTGCGGCCTCCCTCCTCACATAGATTTTGGAGACTGCACTAAAGTCAAAGATGGCCAGGGATATTTTGAGCAAGAAGATGACATGATGGAAGTTCCATATTTGACTCCTCACCCTCCTCATCATTTGGGAGCAGTGACTAAAACCTGGGAAAATACAAAGGAGTCTCCTGCTACCCATTCATCAAGCTTTCTATATGGCACCATGGTTTCCTATACCTGTAATCCAGGATATGAACTTTTGGGGAACCCTATGCTGATCTGCCAGGAAGATGGAACTTGGAATGGCAGTGCACCTTCCTGCATTTCGATTGAGTGTGACTTGCCTATTGCTCCTGAAAATGGCTTTTTGCGTTTTACAGAGACTACCATGGGAAGTGCCGTGCAGTATAGCTGCAAACCGGGACACGTTCTAGTGGGCTCCGACGTAAGACTTTGTCTACAGAACAGAAAGTGGAGTGGTGCTTCCCCACACTGTGAAGCCATTTCGTGCAAAAAGCCAAATCCAGTCATGAATGGATCCTTCAAAGGAAGCAACTACACATACCTGAGCGTGTTGTACTATGACTGTGACCCTGGGTATGTGCTGAATGGCACTGAGAGGAGAACATGCCAAGAAAATAAAAATTGGGATGGGAATGAGCCAATTTGCATTCCTGTGGACTGTGGTTCACCCCCAGTCCCAGCCAATGGCCAGGTGAAAGGAGATGAGTATACTTTCCAAAAGGAGATTGAATACATTTGCAATGAAGGGTTCTTGCTTGAGGGAGCCGGGAGTTGTGTTTGTCTTGCCAATGGAAGTTGGAGTGGAGCTGCTCCTGACTGTGTACCTGTCAGATGTGCCACCCCACCACAAGTGGCAAATGGGGTGATGGATGGCCTGGACTACGACTTCATGAAGGAAGTGGTATTCCACTGTCGGGAGGGCTATGTGTTGCATGGCGCTCCAAAACTCACCTGTCAGTCAGATGGTAACTGGGATGCCGAGGTTCCTGTCTGTAAACCAGTCAACTGTGGACCTCCTGAAGATCTTGCTCATGGCTTCCCTAATGGTTTTTCCTTTTTTCATGGGGGGCATATACAGTATCAGTGTTTTCCAGGTTATAAGCTCCACGGAAGTTCTTCAAGAAGGTGTCTCTCCAATGGCTCCTGGAGTGGCAGCCCACCCTCCTGCCTGCCTTGCAGGTGTTCCACACCAGTAATTCAATATGGAACCATCAATGGGACAGATTTTGGCTGTGGAAAGACAGCCTGGATTCAGTGCTTCAAAGGCTTCACGCTCCTGGGACCGTCTGAAATCACCTGTGAAGCCAATGGCCAGTGGAGCTCTGGCTTTCCACACTGTGAACACACTTCTTGTGGTTCTCTCCCCGTGATACCAAATGCATTCATCAGTGAGAGCAGCTCTTTGAAGGAAAATGTAATAACTTACAGCTGCAGGTCTGGGTATGTCATACAAGGCAGTTCAGATCTGATTTGTACAGAGAAAGGAACGTGGAACCAGCCTTATCCAGTCTGTGAGCCCCTGTCCTGTGGACCCCCACCAACTGTCGCAAATGCAGTGGCAACTGGAGAGACACACACCTATGAAAGTAAAGTGAAGCTCAGGTAAGAACAAGGTTCTAAAGTCTCCAAGGGGTGCAGGCAGGAGAATTACAAAATGAAAAGTGATAGATAGATCAGAAATATAGCTGATTGGGAAGATAACCCCATCTCTGGACTGCTCTCCAAACACTGAAGGTGTTAACACTTGGCTTTATTCTACCCATAATTATGTAGAAATCCATCGACTGTAAAAATAAATTTATACTTTTTTCAGACTGTAGTTTCTAATATAATTATCATGACTATCATATTTTGTTAAACATGAAACAGCAAGATCCTCTAGCTAACTTGAAAAGCTCTTGAATCAGAATGCTCTTTTTTGTATACTTCATGATAGTAAATTTCTTTATGATTATAACTTTATGGTTGTATTTGTAAATGCGAGTGTTGGGGAAATAAGGCAAAAAACTGAAGAATTCAGGCCAAAAAGCACATACTTTCATTGACCAGTATAAATAAGGGAACTATTGTCACGGGAACTTCCAACCTGTGCTATCTGAGCAAACTAAGCATTTAATGCTCAAATAGTGAATTTTGCTGGCAAGTTCCCTATCTGAAATGTATTATTAAAATAAAAGATGAAAAAATATGGAATGAATTTATGAATTAAAATTTTTATTGGAATAAATACCCACAATGTTCAAAGATAGATACCACAACTCTCTAAAACAATTTAGATTTTATTCACATTTCTGAATGAATTATGGATTGTCCTTCACACATTGGAACGTTAGATTTGATTAATAGCTCAACAACTCGTCTTAAGCATTTCTGTTGTGGACATGTTAGCTTCACTTTCATATTTTCTTAATTGCAGTAACGAGTAGCTCCAAGGGAGGGAGGGCCACAATGATAAGGAAGCCAAAGAGTAGTGGATCACACACTGAGCAGAAGAAAATATATATTATTCCTTGCTTTGGAAGTACATACATTTTAAAATTTCTATTTGGATGTTGGTGTGTCAGGTATCTCAAGAAGCCATAAGGCCACCTGCTTCTCAAGACTGCCCTGTTTTCTATTCCTTGCTGTGTGTTGATGACATTAGCTTTCAGATCTTTACCTGTTATCAAATAGACAGATCATTCCAAGTTTGCAAAACCTCTGACTCTTACCTGGCCCGGTAATTTGTGAAATTTAAAAAATGTTATCCAAGGATAAATGTTAAATAATTAAATGGTTTCATTAAAAAGGTAGTGTAGTATAGTGGTAAAAGCAGTTATGACAATGCCTTTTTAATAGTAGGTAGGAACTCAACTCTATTACCCTTTAGCTGTATGGCTTTGAGAAAGCTATTTAATCTCTC
>CM052443.1:110258401-110273680 GCA_028533085.1 Varecia variegata | reverse complement strand
GCAAAGTGACCTTCTAGAAGCCAGTTCATAAAGACTCTTCATCCAAAGGTTGGGCTTATACAAACTGGATACTGATTAGAATCCTGACTCCAATCCCAGCTCTGCTGTGTGATCCATCCCAGAATAATTTTAGTTATTTTAAGGTTTCTTGGAAAATTCTCAAAGCAAAATTAGTTATAAAAAATTTTATTTAAATATACAGCCCTTTTAAAAGAAAGGATTGTCATTCAATCTAACACAGATTGCAAAAGTAAAAAGTCACTGCTTCACATTATTGAAAAGAGGGAAACTAATGTAAATGCTTGAATTTCAGAAACCTCATCAAGTTGTATAAATTGAGTATCTATAGGCTAGCGAAAATATTTATTCACTGACATTTTTTTCAAATAGGTATCGAGATCCCATTGCATACCAGGCACTGTTCTAGGCACGAATAAACCAGCCTCAGTGCAATATGCAGTACTGCAGTTAATGAGCTTTACTCTGAAACAGTAAACTACAATCATCATACTTTTTCTCTGCTAACTTAATAAGCATCTGGTGTTGAAGTTCTGTTGCAGCCACCTATTTGGCAAAATACAAGAGCTCATTCTTGGTTTCCTACAGACATCTTTCCTTGAGTTTAAAATAGCTCAGCTTCATCATTTGAATCAAAAGACAAAAAAATCTTTGATCTTGTACATCTCATTTTTCTAAACAGCAGCAGATTATTCTTTTAGCTCCTAGTATTCTAGATATTATATAGGTGAAAATGTTTCCTATGTATATTTTATCTTTGCTCTTTACTTAGAGATGAGACTGTGAGTCTGGGTTAGTAGCACAGGCTTCATTGTTGTTTTGTTTTCATGTAGAAATTTCATGTGGTCCACCAGCTCATGTAGAAAATGCAATTGCTCGAGGCATACATTATCAGTATGGGGACATGATCACCTACTCATGTTACAGTGGATACATGTTGGAGGGTTTCCTAAGGAGTGTTTGCCTGGGAAATGGAACGTGGACATCGCCTCCTATTTGCAGAGGTAAGAAAATATTTGAATGGTTATTTCTTAGTGAAGCTGCAGAGAAATGTGTATGGAAGTCTGGTATGGTTGACAATTAATATGCATGCTACTTTTTTGTTCCTTGGCTTTAAATTTTCTCTTAATTGCTATATAATTTTTGTTAACTCTATGGTTTGAATTTTGAAAGTGTGCATATAGAACTCTTAGGTTCTGTGCTTGAAATTCTGCAAAATGGTAAGAGGTAATGAGGCATCCTAGTATGTCCTTCTAAAACTTATCTTTTCTAATATAATATGATAAATATGATTTTTTACAAATAATAATTATTTTGCTCATTCTACAAATATTTGCTGAAAGTCAAGCACTACGCTAGTACACAAGACATAACCAAGGAACTAAAAGAACAATCAAGTTGCTGGATGAATTATCCACGTGGTCAGTGTTCAGATTGGGATTTGGGTTGAAAAGACTAAAATCTTTAATGACTTGTGGGGGCAGGGAGAATTAAGGAAGTCAGTGGGCAAGTGGCGTGAGTCTCAAAAGAAGCAGGAAAAAGGGATTAATTGTCCGGCAGTGACATGAGTAATGATAGCACCAAGACATGGGATGTAAGAGAGTGTACAGCCTTCTCCTGAGAGGGCTCTGAGGTGGGGGGGGGGGGGATCCTCAAGGAATAGCCCGGGTTTCCCTTAAAGTCAGAAGTAAAATGAGTGTTGGGTGTTTGATACAGAAACATCTAAATGTCTGTCATTAGATCAATGGATAAAGAAAATGTTGTGTGTGTGTATACATATATATTATAATGGAATATTATTCAGCCTTAAAAAAGAAAAAATCCTCCCATTTGCAATGACGTGGATGAAGCTGGAGGACATTATGCCGTGTGAAATAAGCCAGGCACAGGAAGACAAATGCCGCTCGACCCCACTGATATGTGGAATCTAAAATAGTCCAATTCATAGAGGCAGAGAGTAGAATGGTGATTCCAAGGGGCTGGGGGTGGGGTTAGGAGATGTTAGTCAAAGGGTACAAAGTTTCAGTTATGCAAGATGAATAAGTTCTGGAGTTCTAATGTGCAGCAGTGTGACTATAGTTAACATTACTGTATTATATACTTGAAATTTGCCGAAAGGATAAATCTAAGTGTTCTCACCACAAAAAAACAAAGAGAGAGAGAGAGAGAGAGAAAGAAAATGGTAACTATGTGAGGTGATGAATATGGTAATTATCTTGACTGTGCTGATTATTTCATAGTTTATACATATATCAAAACATTAAGTTGTAAACCTTAAATATATCCAATCTTTTATTGTCTGTTATACAGCAATAAAGCTACTTGCAATGATAGCAGCCAATAAAAAGCTACAGACCCTTCTCCATATATTGAAATTTCCTCTTGAGATTCAGTTTTGTTTCTCTTCCTTGAAGCTTGAGGCAAGGAAGTGTTATGAAATGTAAATGAGCAACCCTGTTTTCTAGCTACCACCCTTCCACAATTCCCTAGATTTATGACCTATCCTGCTTCTTTTCCAGCGGTCTGTCGATTCCCATGTCAGAACGGGGGCATCTGCCAGCGCCCAAATGCTTGCTCCTGTCCAGACGGCTGGATGGGACGCCTCTGTGAAGAACGTGAGTCTATCCTCAAATCTTACTTTGAGTCCTGCATGGTTTGCCTGGAAGCTTCCAACTTAGGGGAATTATTAAGAACTGGCTTTATTGTTGGGAGGAATTCATTTGCTTAAATCCTTATAGCAAACCAGACAGAGCATATAGGGCTGATCTGAATGTGTCGATAGGTTGCAGAAGATCTAGAATATTAGTGACATTGAAAATATAGTTATCAAAATCCATCTAAAGTCATCTTTGTGTGCTTCCTGGCACAAATTTACAAGAGTCTTCTTGGGAAGGAGCTTGTTCTAAAGTCTCCCAGCCCTCCTGTTTCCTTATCTCAGGTCTACTATGTACTATGCCAGCCATTGCTGCAGTTGGTATAAATGCATGGCATTGCAAGACATTGTACTTTGGAGGTAATACTTGCAGCCCACCATTCACTCTTTGTCATTAAAATAGTTTCTACTGTTTCAGAAAATAAGAAACGTTGGCACTCCTGTATCTATCTATACAATGCTTGATAAATTTAGAATTTTGACCCTTATAGAAATATATTTGAATCTGAACTTCCAGGGGGAGTATAAATAGTGGTTTTAAATGGTTTTTTTTGTTTTTTTTTTTTTTTTTTGAGACAGAGTCTCACTCTGTTGCCCGGGCTATAGTGAGTGCCGTGGCGTCAGCCTAGCTCATAGCAACCTCAAACTCCTGGGCTAAAGCGATCCTACTGCCTCAGCCTCCCGAGTAGCTGGGACTACAGGCATGCGCCACCATGCCCGGCTAATTTTTTCTATATATATTTTTAGTTGGCCAGATAATTTCTTTCTATTTTTAGTAGAGACGGGGTCTCGGCTCTTGCTCAGGCTGGTCTCGAACTCCTGAGCTCAAACGATCCGCCCGCCTCGGCCTCCCAAGTGCTATTAAATGGTTTTTTAA
This sequence comes from Varecia variegata, assembly GCA_028533085.1. Taxonomy (NCBI): domain Eukaryota; kingdom Metazoa; phylum Chordata; class Mammalia; order Primates; family Lemuridae; genus Varecia; species Varecia variegata. The sequence continues at coordinate 110,270,132 of CM052443.1, read as the reverse complement.
ACCATTTTTAGATATTTATCTAAACTACACTTTGTTTCAATATCTTAAAAATTATATGAGGATAAAATGTTTTCATGCTTCATTGGGAGTGATATATATAAACCTTTAAGAGTCATTAATGTGATGGCTATTGGCCAATACCAGTACTTTCTAGAGGCCAGGCATTTCATAAGAGGCTCTAGTGTGACTTTTTCAATTAATCTGTAAAGAAAAATGTAGGATGAAAATAAATTTAGGCTGCTGACAGCTCACCAAAGCAAGTATTATCACAGTGATTAAAAAAGAAGAGAAATCACATTTTTCCTCCCACTTCTCCCCAGCCATCCCTTTTCATTTAGGGCTCCCAGACTTGACCTGCTGTACTGTCAACAGTCCAAAGGCTCAGAGAGCATTTAGTCTGGGGTACCCCAGTCACAGGCCTGGTTTACCTGGCCTTGCTGGCCTACCTCACTGAGCATATGCCTGCCCTCCTGCCTTAAACCAGGGATTTCCAAACTTTAATGTGCATACAAACCATCTGTGAGATCAGTAGATCTGGGTGGGACCTGAGATTCCACATTCCTAATCAACGCCAATGCCAAGACCATTGGTTAGAGGAGCAAGGCAACAGGCAATCTCATGCCTTTTAAATAGATTATGCCTCTTTAAAGAGTTCAATGATTTCTAGAAGGAGGAATGATTGCCGTGGAGAGTGTAGGGGAGGTCTAATTCAGTCCCCGTCAGGCCTCAGCTCCTAGGAAATAAAGGATGGTGTTGTCCCATTACTACTAAAATGTCGCAAACACTAGCCTACAGTGTAGCCCATCTGATTCCCATTCTCACATTTAGGTCAAGACAAGAAGGAAACCTCAAGGCAGCCAGAGGCTTTTACATAATGTGTAATGGAAATTTGAACTGATAATAAATGGAGATCCTTCTGCTTATTTTGTGAAGAGTTGAAACAAAGCACTTAGCAGACATTGATTACAGTGTGTCCTCACCGAAAGTGCATTTGGCATTAGCGTCATTACGTCTGGCTCAGGATCCAGACTTCCTTTCCTGACTGTGTTTTCCCAGTGATGCTCATTAATGAGCAGAACACATACGGGAAGATGATCTAGGGGAGCATACAAGGTTTCACTCCTCCGGGAAAATGTTTTCTGAACACTTGAACCTCTCTGAGCATATGTATTCTGATCAAATCCTTTTCAATTCCCTTTTTAGCAATATGCATTCTTCCCTGTCTAAACGGTGGCCGCTGCGTGGCCCCTTATCAGTGTGACTGCCCACCTGGCTGGACGGGGTCCCGCTGTCACACAGGTAGGCTTCCTGCCATACTTTGTTCCTTGATGGCTTGGTCCCATGAAGCCCCAGAGGACGTTGACAAGTGTGACCCAGACTCAGAAATGGAAGCAAAACAAAAGGGTACTGATGTTTCTCAAGAAATCCTCAGAATGGTCCCTTGCATGGTGTCTCGCTGAACTGTATCGCTGCCTGAGAAATACCTTTCAGGGTCATGTGCCAGAGAATAGCATCAAAGTCAACTCATTGTCTGCCTTCTTCATGCCATCTGCTCTATTTTGCAGAACGTAGAGAAGACGTTATGCAGAGGTTCAGAATATTTATTTTAATCTCTAGGAAGCTAAAGCACTAAATTCATGATTACTGTTTAGAAAAAACAAGATTATAAATAAATACAATTTAAGTTAAAATGAAAAAACTCATAAAGGAGATGGTTTCTTGTCATATCAGCAAAAACAAACTGTGGTCGATTGATTAGGAGCAAACATGTCCCCTTAGCAACACTTGCCTACTTCAAATATGGCATTTAGCCTGCTGTACTTGGACTTCTGTTGAATGGCTTATCTATGTGTCCCTGCCCCCACTAGATTATACGCCCCCTGGAGGGCCAGGGTGGTTTTTTTTTTTTTGTCAGCTTTATATGCCCAGTGCCTAGCATCGTGCCTGAATATGATAGGTTTTCCAGTAAATGTCAAATGACTCAGTTTAAAACGACCATTTTTTACATTTTTAATGTCCTAAAATTTTAAGCAACTGTTAAAAGAATAGAACTTGCTCTATTTATTTAGCATTATTTCTAACACTCCACCATCCCTCCTATAAGTGCTCAGTGGAGTAAAATGTGCAGTAAAACAGGCTTGCTGACACCTGAGCTTGTCATAAGCCTGAGGCTTCGGTGAGAGTGAAAGGGGCACTATGACTAAGTAAACCAGGAAAATGGGAGTGAAAGGTACTGTCACAGGTAAAATTGATGTGCAGTCACCCTACCTAAAGCCAAAACTGAGCCGTCCGTGAATTTAGAAAAGGAAAAATGTCCTGGAGCTTACATTTGAAAGCTTTGAGACTCTTAAAGCAATCTATATGGTGTTTATTAATAACAAATTAACTTTGATATTTATCCACATTTCTCCTACTCCCCTGCAAACCAGCCCTGCCTTTTTCCAGGCACCTTGCTTTTACAGGAAGTGGTGCCATTCTTCCAGATGAATAAATTATTCTTGACCCTCCCTCCCCTTCATCGGAGATTACCAATGCCATCATTCCCTTTGTTCCTTCCTGCTCAATATCTTTCACATCCTGCTCTACCCTACTGTCACCAGCCAGTAAAAGACTTTGGATCATGGCCAGAGTCTACCAGTTGACCTTCCCATTGCCACATCCCAGCTGAATTCTTCTAACTTCCAAGGTGCTGCATAGACTGGCTTCCACAACTCACTTCCCATCCTACCAACCACACGCTGTCCCCTGCAGCAGTGGCTTCCTCATTACCCCCTAAGTAGCATCTTCTCCCCACTCCCCATCTCTTAGTTGCTCAGGGTCTCCCTGTTTCCTCCACCTCTTTCTAACCTCACTCAACCCCAAGGACTGCCTAAGTTTCTTCTTATCTCTAAACTTGTTCCATCATCATAATCTATTTTCTAACATTCCATTTCTATAGACGTTACAGAATTAGTTAGAATCATGCAGTTTAAAGCTAAATTGATCTGATTTAGCTTTTAGCTCCTTAGTTCTCTAACTAGAATAAGCTCCTTAATGTCATTGAGCCATATAGTCTTCTTTTTACAAATCTTGCAGCAGCTACCTCAGCATATATATAAAACAGGAGCTCCCGCCCTCCAGAATTTCAGTCTAGAAAAGGGGAAGTGATGGCCTTTAACTAGCTAACCAGGATATATTAAGGTAGGGGCTAATCCAATTCTATAAAATGAGTGATGACAACAGTGAAGATGGGCAAACTAACCAAGTGTCAAGGTTCAGAAAAGGCTTCACAAGCAGACAATCTGAGAAGGAACAAGAGTCAGCGGGAAAAGATCATTCTAGCCAAAGGCGTGAAGCATAAAATACATAGGTGTGTTCAGCAAACTAACTAAAGCCGCAGAGGAAGCGTCAGGGTGTGGCTGGACATGAGATTGTCATAGTGGGTAGCTTCCAATCAGGAAACACACTGTGCGCCAAGTTCAAGATGCTGGATTACATCTTGGGAGCAACAGAGAGCCCAGTGAAGGATTTTGAGCAGGAAAGTCATGTGATCAGATTTTCTTTTAGAAAACTGATTTTGGCAGCAGTATGGAAAATGGCAAAAAGCAAAGTTTATAATAGAGAGATTAGTTGGGAAGTTATAGAAGCACAATTGACAAGAAGTAATGAAGTCTAGAGAAATGAAAACTTAAAAAAAGGTGGATCTGAGAGAAGTTAGGGAAGTAGAATCAATGCTATTTGCTTACAGATTTATTGTGAGGATAAAAGTACAAGAAGAGTCAAAACTGCTGTTTCCAGTTTGGGCCCTGGAGTGGAAGGTGGTGCTGTTTACTGAGATAGAGAAGCCGGGAGAAGCAGGGTTGAGGGTAGAGATAAGGTGTTAAGTATGGGCATGCCGAGTTTGAGGAATCTGAGAAACATACAAGGCAATGGTCTAATAGGCAGTTGGATGGTAGTTTAGGTTCCCACAAGATGCATCTAGATTGAAGATGGAGATTTGTAAGTCACCATTGAAAAACATTCACGGGGGGAGAAAAATGAGACCATGCAGAAGTCATGTGGCCCAGAATGGAAGAAGAAGGTGGCCCAGAATGGAACACTGGGGGCCCCAACATTATAGGGAAAGAGGAATATGTTGAGCCTTTAGATAGGGAAGTAAAAATAATGACTAGTTTGTTAGGACCATCAGGCACTACTAACTCAACACATTCCCGAAGAGAAGAAATGTTTTCTTTACAGCAAGCTGAAACTATGGGGAGTTGGTTTTAGATTATTGGATTTTATTTTTGCTGGTTTTAATCCTGCTTTGTTTCTTAGTTTCCTTTCTCATTAAATTGCAAATAAGTGTGTTAAGTTGGCCAGCTCTTACTCTAAACTTACCAAGAGAGCTCCTCAAGGGTAAAGACAGGTATTTTACTTCTAGTCTTCTCTCTGATTCTCTCTTGATAAGAACCTGTGCTTATCAAGTGCCTGGTACTTGCTTAGCAAGCATTTTCCCCATATTTTATGAATGCATGATTCATTATGAATGAATGACATTTATTTATATCTCAGCAAAGATGAGTTTTGCATCCAGGAAAGGGCCTACCTTTCTGTGCTATAATGAGACTGAAATGGTTCCTTTTTCCAGCTTTCCCCCATTAGACATTATTTTTACTATGGGGAGTTCTCCTTTCTCTTTGATATGTTGAACTTGCTGGTGTTAGGTCTTCATCAATTTTGAGCATCCTCAGGTGTTTTAACAAATAGATTCATGCAGATGAAGAGTTTGGTTATGAGACTGTCGATTTATGAGAAAGATGCCTAAATAGTAGTAAATCTTTAAGTGTCCTCTCATGGTTTCATCTGTGGCTAATTTTTAATCCTAGCCTAGGTTCTGTAATTCCAACTAAAGCTGGTAAAAGCCACGAAATGTGTCTCCTAGCTAAACACAAAAGGGCTGTTGAATCATCTGTTATTTTAGACAACCCATATGCCTAATTTACTATTGCAAGAGTTGATGCCTGACTTAGTCACTCAATCGGTCATAGAGTTCAGTGCTAGCTCCCTCAAGAAATTTGCAGTCTAATTGAGCATATGAAAAATTTACAGTTCGAAACAGTAAAAGTTCCAGACTGGTTGCATAAATAAAAAAAGATTAAAGAAGAGAAAAATCAGTGGACTCGGAGTGATGAGCAAACGTTTCAGTAAGTAGGTAGGACTTAACCTAGGACTTAAATGTGAAAATTAACTAGCCTGGAAGGAAAAAGGGAAGTGATGCCACTTAAGGATGTGAGGTCAAGCGGGGTGGCAGAAATGAATAATGCAAACGGTGCATGAGGAACGTGGTGGCTGCAGCAGGAAGTAGAGGCAAATCTCATTCCGTGTGCTTTTATGGTCATCTTCAGAATTGCTAAGTATTAATTAAATAAATGCATGAATTTTTCATCCCAGCTGTTTGCCAATCTCCCTGCTTAAATGGTGGAAAGTGTGTAAGACCAAACCGATGCCATTGTCTTTCGGCTTGGACGGGACATGACTGTTCCAGGTAAGACAATCAAAAACTAATATCTACCTATAACATGAAGACTACAAAATTCAAGGTAAGTAGTCTCAAGAGCCAGGAGGTATCTATCTAGTTTGAGTGTAAGCATTTTATATCCAAAAATATCCATTTTGAGATACTCTCTAAATTTGAACTGAAGCCAAAGCTAAGAAATATTAATTCAGGATTGACAAATAAAACAATCATATCTCAAAAATAGACAGTCTTCGGCACATATATTGAAACTGGAACTATATAGGGAAGATTAGTATGACCCTGTTCAAGGACGCCACACAAATTCATGAAGCATTCCATATTATTTTTTGCAATTAAAAAGAAAAAGAAAAAAAGGATTAAATAAATACATAATTAAATCATCTTCTTGAATGGAAGATTGTATCCTTCATATATAAAGATGTGAAATAAATAGTAAACTTAATAGATTTCATTGAAAATGGCCTAATAGAGATTTGAGTTCTTGATTACCAGAAAGAGTAGTATTAAAATTCACATGAAATGTTTATTTTTAAAGTCATATATTTTTGTGTCATATTTTTACTGTTTATATGTACAATATTTAATTGACTAAAAGAAAATTTATGTAAAAATATGTTCTGTTAATTGGTTTCTCATTTCAGACAAATGTCATAGTTTAAGAAGTTTATCCCAAAAATAAATCAAAGAGAAAATACTTAAAATATCATTTATATCTTTTTAAACCTCAGGATATATCAGACATATTGTGCTATACCATTGATAAAATATTTTCAGGATTCAAACATTGTCCTCATGAATGTTGCAATGTTGGAATATTATAAGCTCTATTTGAAGACTTTCAATATATATTACTGCATTGTATCACTTAGGTTTGTATTTTGTACACCTACCCCATCTTATAGGAAGCATTAAAAACAAATGTGTACTTCCATATTTATTTTTTGAAGTGGAGAATTCAATTAACTGAAAAAAACTTATTTTTTCATTTCCTGAATGTTGTTTTGATCAGAATATCAAAGTCAACTTGCAAAAACAAATAAGTTATTAAAGTAAAAACTTAATTAACAAAAAACATCTTATGCCAATAAATTTCTTCACATCATCTCAAGTGTATGCCATCTCTGCAAAGAGAAAAAAAATAAACTGAACTCTAAAAAGCAAATTTAAAATGGACAAATATATTTAGAAGCTGCCAAGATAAAGATGATAGTTTCACCTGAGAGCAGAATTTAAAGAATTTAAGAAAATGAAAAAGATTAAAAGGCAGAAGAAAACAGTGACTCAAAAAGAACAAAGTATTTATAACTTTCTTCTTTCTTATAATTTTAGACTTTATATTTCAACATCTTCATTTTACAGATAAGGAAAAGGAAACTTAGAGTTTGCATAGTTTCCCGACATCAAAATGTTTCTATTGGAGCTCTTCCTTGATCAAAGGAAGGGTAGTTATTAGCTCATATGAAAATACTGTATATTAATAAAGAAAGCAGAATCTAGATTTTTTTTTTTTTTTTGAGACAGAGTCTCACTCTGTTGCCCAGGCTAGAGTGAGTGCCGTGGCGTCAGCCTAGCTCACAGCAACCTCAAACTCCTGGGCTCAAGCAATCCTCCTGCCTCAGCCTCCCGAGTAGCTGGGACTACAGTCATGCGCCACTATGCCCGGCTAATTTTTCTATATATATATTTTTAGCTGTCCATATAATTTCTTTCTATTTTTAGTAGAGATGGGGTCTCGCTCTTGCTCAGGCTGGTTTCGAACTCCTGAGCTCAAACAATCCGCCCGCCTCGGCCTCCCAGAGTGCTAGGATTACAGGCGTGAGCCACCGCGCCCGGCCAGAAACTAGATTTTTATGCGTAAGTTTGATATAGGAATCCAAGAGAAATTATGGGAAACTAAGCTGAGAAGTGTATCCCACATTCAAGGAAAGGCTACCTAGCAACCTGGGCAGCTCCTCTTCTTTATACTGTAATAAATCCTTCTAGGAAACTCATACTCATTAGGACGTTCTTGGTAAAACTCTAACTAGCTTAATTAAAGAAAGGAGTTTATTATCACAATAAAGGGACCTGCTGTGGAACCCAAAGACAGGGAGTTGCTGAGCTTCAGGAGGACTAGAACCAGGGACTTGAAAGACACCTGAGCCACTCCCCCTCCCATCTCTCCTCCTCTCTCCAGGTTCTACTCCATCCTTTCTCTGGCTGCAGAGTGGAGATCTCTGCTGTTCCGTTCACATGGAAGGGAAGGACAGAATTTACAGCCCCGACACTTTACATGCCACCATACAGTATCCAGAGACATAGTACAGTGTCCCAGTTTTAAAATCCAGGAAAAGGGCTCTGATTGGTCCAGATTAACTCAAGGACCCAGCATAAATCAATGAGCTATGGTCCTAGGTTGGGTTGTGTTGTACTAACATGAAGGGTAATTTTGTCAAAACCCTGAATAAAGGGGAGAGGAGGCTGGCACTTCCCAAAAGCAGGGAAAGTGGATTATAATTCCCTAAAATGGGAGGGGGAGAAAGCTTTTCTGAGAAGTCAAACAATATATCTTTCCAAATAATTTTTTCCTTCTCTTCCATGAGATTGAGTCTCTTGACTGTATACCTAGTACCTCGTACAAGCATAAAAATAGATGCTCTGTTGGGCGCGGTGGCTCACCCCTGTAATCCTAGCACACGGGGAGGCCAAGGCAGGAGTATCACTTGAAATCAGGAATTTGAGACCAGACTGAGCAAGAACAAGACCCCATCTCTAAATAGAAAAATTAGCTGGGCGTCGTTGTGTGCCTGTAGTCCCAGCTACTCAGGAGGCTGAGGCAAGTGAATCATTTTTGCCCAGGAGTTTGAGGTTTCAGTGAGCTATGATGACACCACTGCACTCTAGCCTGGGCGACAGAGCAAGACTCTATCTCTCTCAAAAAACAATAGTTGCTCAATAAATGTTTGTTGACAGATGGAGCAATTTCCTAGCTAAAATATCAGCTGGTACAGAAATGTCTTGTGGCATCTGTTAGATCCTTCAACCTGTGACCTTCTCTACTGATAAATAAGTCTGACCTGGCCTTGTTTCCAGGTAGTTCAATCCTTAAGAAAGAAATTATGTTTCCTCTGACCTCTGTGCACATCATCGGAAAATTGATCCTAAACAAATGCTATAACTAAAAACCATAAATTGTTAGTGCTTTAAGACATCTTGAGGTTCATGAGGTCCAAACACCTCATTTTACATATGGGAGGATTGTTAGGAAACTAGTGACAGAATCAAGACTAAAACTCAGGTTCTGCTGCTGCTTAGATCTTCTCATAAATTAGCACCTGTTCTCCACACCCGTTCCTTCTCTCACGGAATGACCCCCATCCCTACAAACAACATCACAGATAATGCCCCAGTATCTGAGACTTTCAATCTTATTTTAATCAGCCCCCAAAGAGTTGTTCCCTCTTCAGTTCAGTCTTTTCTCTTGAATCTATTTGGTTTTTTCTTCTAGGAAAAGGAGGACTGGGTTTTAACCACTGCACACCCAACTGGCTCTCCCAAAAGCAGGATCATCTCTTTCTGGTAGCACCTGGGCATCCTGGAACTTACGCAAAGAAAGTCCAACATGGTGCTGGGTCTCGTTTTGTTTAGTAAACGTGTTATTTTGGGTTTACTTTTTAATTCTGTGATATATTTTGTTATTTCTTGTGACATACTTTCTTACGTGTTGCCATTTTTAAATATGCCTGTATTTTCTATACAAAAATTATATTAAATAGATGCTGCTCCACCCTCACAAAATGTACATACTCTGCTGTCTATTGGGAAAGTTCCTGGTACACATTTTTATTCAGTTACTTAAAATGATTTTTCAATTAAAATATATTTTGCTACTAAATAATATTTTGCTGGATAGTGCCATTTTATGAGACAGCCAGGAAAGAATCAAGAGGACTCATGAGCTTTTGTCTATGCTACTGGCACAACATGGGATCACATGTGGCACACCAAGCAATTACAGTACAGGAGACCCCTTCATTCCAGTTCTATCTTCTTTACAACATGTGTAGCAATAAAGGTTTCCTTTCATTTAATCAGAGAGTAACTGTTGGACCTAGTACCCTCCAAACAGAATTCTGTCCTGGTACTGAGGGTAGCCCTGCTAATTCGTTTCCTGACATTTACGAAGCTGTAGGCATCAACTTGGTGGATGAGGAGAAAGCAACATAATGACTGTGGTTCACAAATTAAAGTGCTCCCCTTCCGTCTCACAGCTGGAATAACCAATGCAAGAACTGGAGGATTAACAGAGAGCCCAAACCTTGACTGTAAACCCTCAACTCACTGCTTTAGAAGAAGGGGAACAAAACGGGAGGACAGGGAAAGAGAAGGAAAAAGGCAAATGGAAGATTCTGCAGAGCTTAAAGGTGTTGATTTTTTTTCCACATAAAATTACAGGCTTAATATAATTGCAATTATATTTGCCATTTTGAATTTTGAGGGAGAGCTGGGCACAGTGACATTAACCTATAGTCCCAGCTACTCTGAAAGCTGTAGCAGGAAGATCGTGCGAGCCCAGAAGTTCAAATCTAGCCTGGGTAAAATAGTGAGATCCCATCTCTAAGAAAAACAAAATTAAAAAAAAAAAAAGATTCTCGTGGGAAACATGGTCAAATGATTGATTCTAATGTTCATTAAGAAAAAAACAGAATGGAAAATTAAAACATTTTAGAGAAAAATAATGAAAAATACTAATTAAAATAGTGCATGCTGGATCAAGAATTACAAAAGCATCAATGTGATATTCTATACCTATAAATTCAAATTTTTTATTTAAAAACTTATAGATGATCAAGAAAAATCAATCAGTGAAATTTTTGTTATTAGAATATTAAATATTAGAAAGTAAGAGAGAAAAATATTGAGTGACTGGCATTAGATAGTATAAATTTGAAAATAGTTTCATTTGTATTCTCAACACAAAACAAAAATAAATTCAAGGTGGATTGGGGAGTTAAATATTGATATAAAAAGGATGAAAATGGTTTTTAGAGTTTGTTTTCTCAAGCATTTGAGGGATTAAAAAAACCTAAAAGTTATGGTAAAATCATAATGGGAATGGAAAGCAGATTTGGCGGTGTGAGTGAACTGAGAGTTCTAGATGTCATTCAAAAAATCATAATCAGGATGTAAAGACCAAGGAATCATGTTTTATTACAATGTCTTTACCAAATAAATGGGAGATAAAACTTAACAAAGCTCAAGAACACAGACATCTTGCCAAAGAAATGCAGTAAATTCACATGTATGTGAAAAAATGTTCAACCTTACAAACACAATATGCAAATTCAAACAACAGTGGAAACCATTTTGCTTATCAGATTAGCGGTGACTTATTTTTAATGTTAATAAACAATGCTGGCAAATGTGGGATGAAATAGAATATTTTATACATTACCAGTGAGAGTTTAAATTGGTATAATTTCATTTTTGCCTATTTTATTTTTCCCAGCTTTATTGAGGTATAATTGACAAAAATTGTATACATTTAAGGTATAAAATGTGATGATTTGATACATGTATACATTATGAAATGATTACCACAATCAAATTAATGAACATATGCATCACCACACATAGTTACCATTTTGTGTGTGTGTGTGTGTGTGTGTGTGTGTGTGTGAATGATAGGGACACTTAAGATCTACTCTCTTAGAAAATTTCAAGTATACACTGCAGTATTATTAACTATAGTCACCACGCTATAGATTAGATCCCCAGAATTTATTTATTTTATAACTGAAAGTTTGTACCCTTTGACCATCTCTCCATTTCCCCCATCCCTCCCTTTTCTACTCCCTGGCAACCACCCTTCTAGTCTCTGCTTCTATGAGTTTGACTATTTTAGATTCCACATATGAGTGAGATCATACAGTATTTGTCTTTCTGTTTCTAGCTTATTTCATGTAGTGTAATGTCCTTCAGATTCATCTATGTTATTGCAAATGGCAGGGTGTCCTTCTATGGCTGAATAATACTCCATTGCACATACACGAGTACACTTTTTCTTTTTCCATTCATCCATCAGCAGATATTTAAGTTGTTTCCATATCTTGGCTACTGTGAATAATGCTGCAACGGACATGACAGTGCAGATATCTCTTTGAGATGCTGATTTTCTTTCCTTTTGATAAATAGTATAATAATCTTAGAAAGCACTTTGGTGATATATACCCTTAAAAGTATTTTTAGGCC
>CM052443.1:110219321-110257901 GCA_028533085.1 Varecia variegata | reverse complement strand
GTGTACTACTTTAATTTTATGCAGTTATTTAATATGATTCAATACTGCATCTTTATGTTTGTTTACAATTCTCTCAACTGTGAATGGCACCATATATTGTCTGTGTTTGTGTGTGTAAGTCTTGACAATTTTAACTTTTCATAATAGATTTGTGTATATTTTATGTTAATAAATAATAAAATAGACCAGTATCTACATTTATTTTATGCATTCATGACATATCTATTTTTTTCATATTTTTTTTTTTTATTTGAGACAGAGTCTCGCTCTGTTGCCGGGGCTAGAGTGAGTGCCGTGGCATCAGCCTAGCTCACAGCAACCTCAAACTCCTGGGCTTAAGCAATCCTACTACCTCAGCCTCCCGAGTAGCTGGGACTACAGGCATGCGCCACCACCATGCCCGGCTAACTTTTTCTATATATATTTTTAGTTGGCCAGATCATTTCTTTCTATTTTTTTTAGTAGAGACGGGGTCTTGCTCTTGCTCAGGCTGGTCTCGAACTCCTGACCTCGAGCGATCCACCTGCCTCGGCCTCCCAGAGTGCTAGGATTACAGGCGTGAGCCACCGTGCCCGGCCTATTTTTTTCAATATTTTTAAGCTATTCAGTTCATCTTGATGTTTTTTCAAATTGTTACAAATCTCCAAAATTTTTCCAAAGTATTTATTGAAAAAAATACATGTATAAGTGGTCCCTCGAAGTTCAAACCCATGTTGTTCAGGGGTCAAATGTATATTAACTATATAAACCAGTAGCATAGTTGTTGATTATCATTATCAAGTATTATGTACTGTACATACTTGTATGTGCTCTACTTTTATATGACTGGTAGTGCAATAGGTTTGTTTTACACCAGCATCATCACAAGCATGTAAGTATTGTGTTGTGTATCAGCATTATGATGGCTATGACATCATTAGGTGATAGGAATTTTTCAGGTCCATTCTAATCTTATGGGACCACCATTGTATAGTCTGTCTATCCTTGACAGCCCAAATTGTCTTCAAGAATATATATCACTATTTTAATTAAAATGATACAATACATGTTCTATTTTGTGAAGTGCCTGAAGAAAAACATAAACACTTTAAAATTATTTTCATCCTAAGGCAATCTGCCTTTTCTGCTATTGCTAAGTTTTTTAGCACAACATCACCAAGCCACATGATTGTGACCCAAGATAATTACAAGATACAGAATTGATTGTGTGCAATTGAATGTGAACCTGGATTATTCCCCTTTTATTTGTAAACCACAATTTCTTGTTGCTTCCCATTATCTTCTGCTAGTTAAAACAACTAGCTTGCACTCATGCTGACTAATCAATCAACTTTATCTCAATTTATGTATAAAAGAAGAAATGGCCTCCCCAACATGGGTTTCTTCAAAATAATAAACAATCTTTCTTTCTTTGATTACCTAAAGCTGGAAATATTGGGTCTACTTGATGCTTCCAATCTGTAATCACACAACTTAATCTTAATAATTTGGCTTGTGACTTCTACCTCAAATACTCTAGCACAGTGGCTTCCAACCCTTAGAAGTATGGGGCTATATATTCCAGCTTCAAATGCTCTCATAGCCTTTCCTTCCCACAAGTATCTGTATACTTATATATCAATCGATTGAGAAAAATGCTTTTGAATTGTTATTTTATTAATAAGCACAGCACATATATACTTTTTTAATGAGTGGCTCTTACATAGGTAACACATTATAAATTCTGTTTATAAGGGATCCCCGTTAATAATGCAATTTCACCTCCTCCTATTTTTTCCTAAGAGTAGTTTTCCATAATTTATCACAGTGATTTTTTTTCTCACTAAAACATTAAAACTGTACAAAATTTTTAACATCATTCTATGCTTCTCATTTTACAGATTAAAAAAATACTGAGTCCAGTAATAATGTTTTGAGTTTGGGTCACTCTGCAATTAGCTAGAAATTTAGAACCAAAATGCTGAAGTAAGATCAGTGTTAGTCACCTCATATCCTGCTGAGATGGGTCAGGCCATCCTTGAGGACTCTTCCCCAAGACTTAGATGAAAGATACAAGAAGTTTGACCCTTTTCTTCCATCTACACAATTGGTGATTGAAACCTCAGGTGTGAAGGGCTCACATTGGAGCTCATCTGCATGGGACTGAAGGAGAAGGGAGGGAAGCATGGGACCCCCTGTAGGTGTAAGTAAGGACCACACATCTACATGTCAGAGCACATGAGCAATCATCACAATTCGACTCCCCATCCAAGAACTGATGGACAAAAAACTATGGGGGGAGGAGAGAAGAGGGGAAGGGTGAAATAACACCTAACGGATATAATGCACACTATCTGGGTGACGGGCACACTGATAACTTTGACTCAAGCAGTACAAAGGCAATCCATGTAACCAAAACATTTGCACCCCCCTAATATTCTGAAATAAATAAATTAATAATTCTGAAAATTTAAAAAAAAAACGAGAATGTTTAGATTCCCCTTGGGAGTTAATGTAGCAAGAATGGTGAGAACTGCATCTCTTGGGGCATAATTATGGTGAGTTGAGTGGAATAGGAGTATCCAGAAGTCCATGTGGTAGGAGAAAACATCCCCATTTCCCCACTTTGATCAGTGAAATTACTATTTCTTCAAAGTATAAGGCTCACGGCAATGGAGTTCTCTGACTCTTTCCTGTCCATTATTTATCTAGAGTCTGTAGAAAGTTTTTTTTTTTTTTTTTTGCCGGGCGCGGTGGCTCACGCCTGTAATCCTAGCACTCTGGGAGGCTGAGGCGGGTGGATCGCTCAAGATCAGGAGTTCGAGTCTGTAGAAACTTGATAAATTTCTTTTTGAGTCAACACCATCATTTTTGCCCTACATGTGGAGAAGACTTTGCCTTCTGCTCCATTGCCATTCCTGTAAAATTCCTCATACTAACAGAGTGAATTTCTGTAATTCCCCCAATGCTTCTCTGAATCCAGTGTCTCTGCCTCTAGCCTGTTTAGTAAATTCTTTTCCTTGGTGTTTTTCTTACAGATCTTCTGTGTCTCTGTGTATGCAAGGGCTCACTGAGGGCCATTTCTGTTTCCATGGAACATGTTTGCTGGATCGTTTTCTACCTGGAACATCTCCCTCACTGCACGTGCCTGTCTATAGGAAGACAGGCACCTCCCTGACCTCGGTCTCTGTGTTCCAGCTTTTTTCATGTATGGAGGAAAATCCTAGGACTTTTAGGATCAGAAGCAAAGAAGTTTCTTAGTAATGGTGTACACATTTGTCCTCGCTATGATCAGTGTCTACGTATCTCACAGAAGGGCACAGACACAGCCCACAGAAGCCAGAGGCAGGAGTTTGTTCCATGCTGGCAAAAATTGTCCTGCGACGGTAACAATTGCCATAGTACTAAATAACTCACATTAGTAGAACACTTTGTCCTTGGCACAGTTACGCATACACATTCATTGACTTCCTTTAATTCACATTGCAGGGGTTGAATGAGGAGTGAGAATGGTCTTATCCATCTTGGTCTTTCTTTGAGTCCTTGGCCTCGTGCCTTCTTTTTCCTCCACACTACCCAAGACGTGTCCTGTCCATAATATCCACTACTGTGACACCTGCCCAATGACCTGGGGCCAGCACCAAGTACCTTTCAATTAATAGAGCTTTTGCCTGCCCTGTCCCTGAGATTAGCCATTGGCTGGGGGGCCTAGCACAGTTTTGTTTCCTAACAGTAAGAGGGTCACTGAAGATGATAAATTTTGTCAAAGAACCCCATTTTCATGTTGAGATTCTAACCAAATATGCTAATTTTGAATTAACATTTTTTTTCTATTAAATAACTCACTTCTTAATGTTGCAGTTGACCACTTGACGTCTAGGAAGAGTAGTTGTTTAATTTATCATCAATATCACAAGGCTGATGTTTAGCTGGTACACACAGGAATGGTCATACCAATTGTTATTACTGAGATACATCATGGTTAATAAATAGCCTCTGCACCCCCACCCTACACCCAAACCAATAAGGATTCCCTACCTTGTTGAGGCTGACCTAATCCCTCTCCTAGGACACCCTGAATCTCCCCCGAAATCCAGAAACTGGGATGTAACGGCTAGCAGAGCAGCCAGCTGAGCAGACTCGCAGCGGTTGTCTATTCTGAGCAGCAGCCAAACCACTTCTGTTATTAAATATTTTTAACAATATTCCTGCACCATTTAGGTGTTGAGGACATGATATACCTGACCAACATAAATCCACCCAGTTGTTAAAAGAAAAACAAAATCTTGCCAGGTGCGATGGCTCATGCCTGTAACACCAGCACATTGGGAGGCCGAAGGTGGTACATTGCTTGAGGCCAGGAGTTTGAAACTAGCCTGGGCAACATAGCAAGACCTTGTCTCTACAAAAAATAAAAAAAAAAATTAGCCAGACATGGTGGTGAGTGACTATAGTCCCAGATATTCAGGAAGCTGAGGCAGGAGGATCACTTGAGCCAAGGAGTTAGAGGTTGCAGTGAGCTGTGATCATGTCACTACACTCCAGTCTGGACAACAGAGCGAGACCTCGTCTCAAAACAAAAAACAAAGCAAAAAATCAAACAAACAATCAAGCCCAGTGGTTCTCAAACGTGAACGTGCAGCAGAATCGTCTGGAGGGCTTGTTAAAACACACACTGCAGGGCTCCACCCTCGGAGGATCTGATTCAGCAGGTCAGCAGGTCCAGGGTGGGGCCTGGGAATTTGCATTTCTCACAGTTCCCAAGCAGTGCCCTGCTGCTGGTTCACTGGTCCACAGACAGCTCCCTTTTACAAACACTCTGTCTCTAGAGCGGTGCTTCTCAAACATCAATGAGCACAAAATCACACAGGGAATTATATAATAGAGATTCTAATTAAGAGGTTTCAGGGTGCAGCCTAAAGTTCTGCATTTCTATCAAGCTCCCCATAATGCCAGTGTCTACATATGATCTTGAATAGGTCTGCGAGCACAGAAGAGAATTCACATACTGAAAGTCCTACTTCTAAGTCCTTTATTCTCTCTGTATGCAATGTCTTCCTCATCTTCCTTTCCTTTTCTTCACTTTGCCTTTTCTTTGCTCTTTCTTCCTCCCTTTCCCTCTTACCAGCATTTCTTCTCTTCCTTTTCTTTCCTTTCTCTCTTCACTTCTTTTCTTCCCACTCTCTGTTTTTCTTGTTGATTTTTCAAGACGTCAAATTCCCAACCCACTCTCAGGATTCTGCCCCTGATTAAATTTTAAAACAACAGCGAAAAAATTCAACCCTGACTTCTCAAAAAGGGACTCCACCCAGACTGTCTTGGAGCTTCATGAGTCAACAATAAGGTCAGAAATGAGTCTAGGGAAATAGTGTGGGTGCATGTGAGGGAAACAAAGGCGGTAATCAATTGCAAAGGGAAAGCCTGGATTGCTTTTTTCTAGAAAGGAGCTTTTTTTCCAGGACTAGAAATTTTCCCTGCTTACCGACTAGGCTTTCTCTCTGCAAAACAGAGAGAAAAAAAAAAGATATCAGTTTTGGTCAATTTGGCTATTTTGTGGATTTTAACAGTGCTTATTCTAGTTGGGAATAAATAGACCTCTGTGAGCCACCAGTTTGTACTTTCCCTGCCCTTGGGCTGGGCAAGCTTCTTAGCAGCAAATTCCATGAAAAAGTCTACAAGCCCTAGTGCTGACAGGCAGGAGTACTGGCCCCGCCTTGCTTGTCTTCTGGAAACCCCAGGAATGTGGCTGGAGTTTGCTGGTTTAGTAGCTGTGTCTGAGAGTCAACTCTGAACTAGCTTCTTTCCAAATGCAGTCAAGAGAAGTTCAAGAAGAGCTAGTTATATAAAGAAACAGAGGGTGGAAATGGTAGATGTCTTCCTGGTGCAGAGAAAAAACAAACTCGCTCTGAATTCAGTTCATACAGTGTTCAACAGCTGAGAGACCTGCATATTTTAGCTGACCCTGTGTCCCTCCCTGTGTGACAGGTGGCCCAGGCTTGAATTCTAAATCAATTCTAGGTAGCACAAGTTAGCTAAACTTGCTGCACCTCCATCATCTCATCTGCAGATGGGCACAATTACTTTTACTAACTGGGTACTTGTAAAATAACATATTTAAAAGTAATACAGGCTGGGCGTGGTGGCTCATTCCTGTAATCCTAGCACTTTGGAAGGCCAAAGCAGGAGGCTCCCTTGAGCTCAAGAGTTCGAGACCAGCCTGAGGAAGAGCGAGACCCCATCTCTACAAAAAATAGAAAAATTAGCTGGGTGTGGTGGCACGTGCCTGTAGTCTCAGCTACATGGGAGGCTGAGGCAGGAGGATCACTTGAGCCCAGGAATTTGAGGTTGCTGTGTGCTATGATCACTCCACTGCACTCCAGCCCAGATGACAGAGAGAGAGAGAGAGACCCTGTCTCACAAAAAAAAAAAAAAAAAAGTGGTACTCAGAACCAAGCCCAAACTTAGAAGCAGTGGGGTCAATTTTGCCCTCCAGGACACATCTGTTTTTATCACCACTTGAGGCTGGGACTGACATCTAGCAGATAAAGTCAGGAATGCTGCTAACCATCCTCCAATACACAGGACAGCTCCCCAGCGTAGAGAATTGTCAGCCTGAAGCATCAGTAGTGCTACAGTTGAGAAACCCTGCTTGGAAGATGTTCAGTTTGTGTCAACACCCAGTTTTCTTTTCTGAATGAAAATGAAAGTAAAGGAGGAAGAGAAGTAGATGAGGATAAGATCGTCAACCATGAATACATGGTTACCATGTATACAACCATGAATACAACCATGAATAAAATCCCTGGCTATGGTGGTGGACGCATCCAAATCTGGGGTATCAAACTCAAATGCCAAAAGGGCCAAGCAAGTATTATAAATAAATATAGCACCCTAGGTGCAAAAAAAAAAAAAGAGAGAGAGAGAAACAGACAATGGACAAAGATATTAGAAATATACTTCAAAATATCTTTTTTCTTTTTATAAAAAAAATTTTAATTGTACATATTTATGATTTATGGGGTATATGTGATATTTAGATATATGCATATTTCAAATACCTTTTATTGTAGCAGAAGAGAAATGGCTGCATACCACAACAAAAATGGCATTTTGCCATTTAAGAACTCCACCTCAAGCTCCCAAAGCAGTAGAAGATAGTGAGAATAAGGTTCAACTGCAAAGAGCACGCCCCCTCTGCAGGGGCACCCACTACTCTCTCCACCTGACAGTTACCATGGGACACAGGACTGAAGGCCCAGAGCTGGATGTTCAGAAAAACCAGAAAGAAGGATTGTACTGTTTTTGTTTTGTTATAGAATCTGCTATTCCTCACTTTTTGCTTGTTCTTTTTGCTCTTCAGATTTGAGAAATATTGGTCATGGCCATGTGTGGGGGGTTTTATTCGGACATTAAATTCTGAAAAATGACAGATCACTGAGTACAAGGGTCAGTAAATTGCTGCTGTGTATGCATAGCCTACTAGCTGGGCATGTTTTTTACATTTTTCAAAGGTTGTAAAAACAGTGAACATGCAATAAGGACCATATATGGCCCATAAGTTTGCCAACCCTTGATCCAGTCTAATGCATAAAAGTGATGTTTCTTTACCTTCTAAATAATTACAGTAAAATAAGTTCATGGAATCTATGACTCATAAAAGCATGTTTACAGGAAACTTATTATAAGATTAAGACTTCAGTATTTTTCTCAACAGCAAAATAGTTCCTTTGGAATGCTAAATGAAAATCTTTTTCATCTGTTTCTTATTACTTTGCTTACTTCTCATTTGGTGATTGGGAGTGGGGACTAGAGAAGGGAGAGGGAAGTGTGGAAAAAGGTAATGAAAGATCAACACAAGACGGACACATCACGGATTCTGTGTACAAGGCCCTTGGTCTGCTGATTCTTGGCTGGTCGCAAATTAACTGACTAGTCATGGCATAAAAGTGAAGTTAGATCCAAAGTCTGCCAAAGTTCCAGGTTCTGAGATGACACGTTTAATGATGTCATAGAGAAGTTTCCCTCATATTCCATGCAGGATGCTATAATTAAGGAGAGACAGCTACCGTGATCCATCTGAACCAACAGATTTTCATCAGCAATTGCCAAGTGTAAATCATGGTGCAGATTCTTAAAGACATGGCAAGTATTTATTTGGATTCATTGAATATTTCAATAGTGGCCATCCTGAGAACAGATTTGATAAACTTTAAGCATTGTTTTTTTCTCCATCCAATATTCCTTCATTGCTCTGTAGCTAGGAGAGATTTTTAAATTCTTGTTCTTCACGTTATTCCTTGAGGGATGGCACTCGCTATCTAGAGAAGCAGCCAAGGGACAAATTGATCAAAAAGGGTTTTCTTCCTCCTTGATTTTTATTTCTTGCTCTGATTCCAGCTGGACGCAGGCCAGCTCCTAACAGATCCCTCCTGCATCTGCTCCCATGAAATCCACCTTAGTCGTACCTGGGAAATTCCATGTCTATGAAAGTAAGAGAGTCCACATCTATTCTCTTATCCTAGGGAAGCGAACAGAAACCCCAGGCATGCCTATGGAATGGGTTAGGAAAAACAATGACGAGTAGTATCAATGATCCCTTAGGTGGGTACTTTATAAAGCCACTTTCTACCCATTGTCCAAAGTCACAACAAATCTAAATTCATATATAGGACAGAGATAATTATTGATTTATGTAGAAGAAAACTGTCTCAAAAAGAGAAGTTTGATTCCAAAAACCAGCACTCAGAAAAAAAATTTAAATAAAATAAATTAAACAGAGGTTAAGGACTACCTTGTTTAAGGGGTGGGTGGGCATTAGAATCCAGACCTCCTGATGCCTCAGGATAGGAGGTGAGAGCTGGAGGGCAGAGGAGGGCACAGGGCCTGAGTCTCACATCCACCAGCCCTCTCAGGTTTAGACTTGGGGCATTTTCCCTAAATGTGGTTATACCTAAGATCACAAAAATGACACTGAACAGATTAAAAGAAGGCATTGTGCCGTAACTTTGATACAAGGAAATGTTTTAAAATACCACACATTTACTAGTGCTTTGGGCACTTCTTTTTTTTAATTTTCTGGGGATCTCATGGAATATAGCCCAGGGCCTTACTATTCCCTGAGGACACCTGTCCTCTCTTCCTCAGAGACCTTTCCTGAGACCTGCTGTCTCCTTATCTTTATTCTGATGTCACCTTCTCTTTGAGGTTGACCTTGGCCATCAGACTGCAATGGTAATCCAACCCCCATCCTTCCTTCCTCCTTAATTTTTCTCTTTTTTTTCTTTATTAGCAATTATCACTAA
Organism: Varecia variegata; assembly: GCA_028533085.1. Classification (NCBI taxonomy): domain Eukaryota; kingdom Metazoa; phylum Chordata; class Mammalia; order Primates; family Lemuridae; genus Varecia; species Varecia variegata. The sequence continues at coordinate 110,248,620 of CM052443.1, read as the reverse complement.
CATACACATTTTACCTACTGATCTTACCATGAGCTTCCTCTTGTAAAATGTAAGGTCCATGGAGACAGGGAAATTTTTTGTCTGTGTTTTTGTCTACAGTTGTATCCCAGCAGCTTGTGCAGTATCTGGCATAGCATCCGCCTCGATAGGTACATGTTGAATAAATACCTCTACTGTGGGAGTATTCCCTTCAGACAGCAGCCAAGTTGAGTTCATGGGTCCAGCTAGGCCAACTCATACCCAAACAATAACTCCTGGGAGTAAAGGGCATTGGGAGCTTGTGAGAGTGGCTTCTTCCTTAAAACTTCAAGTGAGAAAGGGAGGCTTGGCAAGGCTCTCTGAAAAGTTAGTTACCCCATCCTAGAGAAATATTGGTAAAGAAAGAGTGCATCTTCTTTGAGTCATCAGTTTCACCAGCTTGAAACTAAACCAAATAGCAACATTATCCCCAAGAATTCCCTATTGTAGAGCAGGCATGCTACTTGTATGGAATTAACCCCCCCACCATAATAGGAATAGCCCCTGCTTAACTTAATCCCATCTGCCTCATTCTAATGATTGGTCCAAGGATGAGCACATGATGCAGTTAGGAACTGTGAAAGGGACAGTGAGTCCCATTACTATGAAGAACCCAGGGGAGAATTTTTGTAGTGGTTAAGGAAATGGGCTCTGGAGTCAGGCTGCCTAGGTTAGCAATCCCAACTACAGCACTTACCAGTTGGTTGACCATGAGAAAGTTAATGAACTTCATTTTTCTCATCTGTAAAATGGGGATAATACTAGTACACACACTATAAGGTGGTTGTAAAGATAGAGAGAATATAAAGCACAGAGAAAATTAGCTACTATTGTTGCAATTCCAGTGAGGAAAGGAAGAATAAATGAACAGAGCACTATATTAGCAAATTGTTCATTCATCAAGCAAACACTCCATGAGCTCTTCCCCTTTGCCAGTTAGGGTTCATGGGAGGTATGGGAGTGAATCCAACTTGAGTCCTGTAGGGACTTGGGGAGATAAACCATGCATGATATAACTAGTGTCTTCCATAAAGTAAGCAAGTATGGATACAATGATCTGAGTTCCCAGGAGAGAAACTACTTTACTTAGGTGATATGGACAATTGATGGAAAATTGACATAAGAAATTCAGCAAAAGCATGTCACATCCTTAAACATATGGTTTTAACTATAGCCATAATAATGATCATGTCCCCAAAACAAAACAAAGCAAGAAGTGACACAAGGTGTTAGATTAGTTCTTCTCCTTTTGAATTTCACTATAAATGCATGTTTAGGCCCTTGTTTCAAAAGAATCAAGTATAGATATCCACCTTGAGCAACAGTTCACCCCCATCCTCCAGCCCTCATCTCTCCTGAGCCAAACTCAGTTTCTCCCCAGAAGTAACCACCATGGCCAACTTCCATTACCAACCCATTTGGTGAATAGACTTCACCATTTGTATGTATTTGCAAAGAGAAATATGTCTGACCTCAGAGACATTTAGGAAAGGCTGAAGAACAATAGCATGGGGCACCTGGTTAATGTTTTTAAGAACTAACCTGTCATTTCATTCTCTGCAAGATTTTATGAAATTCAATAATTATGCACATTTGCTCATTTATGTTCTGATTTCAGGATGAATTTAAAACATTTTTGAAAGCTGCCGGACACAAACTCGTGGTGGTTGAATTTTCAGCAAAATGGTGTGGTCCCTGCCAAAGGATATATCCCATTTATCATGTAAGTACAACCAGTATCTATCTCACAGTTTTAGAAGGAATTTAAAATCTCAAAATATTTTTCCCAGTAATTCTTAAAAGTTTGGCACTGAAGAGCCACTATGGAGTCATAGTTTTTTGAAGCATCCTGATTAACCTGAAGATAATACACAAAGATCTAATTAGACAATTAGTGTACACACAGAAGATTAATACTACTTGTCTATGGATAATTCTACAAGGAATATCAAGATGTGCAAAAGAGTCCAATTATACAAATGAATGGATTACCCATATTAATGACATTTTACCAAAGTTCCACAGTTCAGAACTTCTTTTTTTTTTTTTTTTTTTTGAGGCAGAGTCTTACTCTGTCACCCTGGGTAGAGTGCAGTGGCATCATCATAGCTTACTGCAATCTCAAACTCCTGGGCCCAAGTGACCCTCCTGCCTCAGCTGAGGCAGTTAACTGAGTACCTGGGACTACAGGCTCATGCCACTGCACCTGGGTAACTTTTCTATTTTTAATAGAGATGGGGTCTCACTCTTCTCAGGCTGGTCTCAAATTCCTGAGCTCAAGCAATCCTCCCTCCTCAGCCTCCCAGCGTGCTAGGGTTACAGGCGTGAGCTACCTCATACGGCCCAGAACTTCTAAACATTGGACTAGAATACAGATAAACATGATACTTGTTTATAACTATAACTTAAAAGAATAAACGTCCCCCAATTTTTCAACCTTATTATCAGAACAAACTATATGTCCATTTTTTAAAGACATTATTTTAGTTTTTCTACAGCTGTATTGAGGTGTAATTGATATGCAAAAAATCTGTGTGTCTAGTGTATACAATTAATGGACATATGCTATACCCATGATACCATTACCACATTCAAAACAACAAACGTATCCATCACTTCCAACAGTTTCTTTGTATACTTTTGCTTTTGTGTGTGTGTGTGTGTGTGTGTGTGCGTGAGAGATAAGAACACTTAACATGAAATCTACTCTCTTGACAAATTTCAAGTGCCCAGCACCATAATGATAACTCTAAGCACTGTGTTGTACAGCAGATCTCTAGAACTTACCTTGTACAGCTAGAACTTTATATCCATTAAACAACTCTCCAATTACTCCTCTCCCCATCCCCTGGCAATCACCATCTTGTGTTCTGCTCTTTAAGCTATTTTAGGCACCTCATGTAAGTGAAATCATGCAGTATTTGTTCTTCCATGCCTCCCTCATCATAAGGTCTTCCAGGTCTATCCATGTCATCACAAACAGTAGGCAAATCATTTCTTACACATTCCTTTCTTGTCCTTGATCTACATTGTAAAATATTCTACTTAGTCGTAATCATATATTTATATTCAGATCTTTCTTCCACATACACATTGGTTCATGGTTTTATAGTTTCCAAACTAACATTTTAATGTCTACACGATGTTTTATCTAGTCAATTTTTCTAATAACCCACTTAAAAGTTTTTATCATTTTATTTATTCTTGGTATCATGTGTTGCAGAATGATTTGGAAAGACTGAAGGCAGGTAATCCAAGGTGAATGACAGTCTAATGACAGGTTTTTCAAAACTAGGGCAATGGCTTTTAGAGAAAAAGGAAAGATTGAATTCAGGAAACATTTTAGAGTTAAGATCAACAGAATAGATGACCAAATGTAACAGATTATATATGAGAAAGAACAGAGCAGAAAGAAGAGTTAATGGTGGTGGTGCTGATTTTTAGGGAAGGGGGTGGGGGTCCTAGGGGGAGGGAAGTGGAGAGTAAGGGGGAAGCAATGTCCATAAGGGAACCCCACCTAGCAAGGAGCTCATATCTGTACCATATCTTTTGGCTACTACTTGTTACAAAAATGACAAACATCATGTCTCTGTACACTTCCTGGCAGACTTGGGAGACTCTGAAAACTTCATAAATAGAAACTGATTCTGGAGATTAGATGTCCATATAGTCAAACCCATTCCCACGATTCCTACTGTGAAGCATCCATTTATTTTCAGACTGGAAAAGTGCAAGTCAATTGCCCCAGAATTCTTGGGCGACATCATTTTCCTGCCTGGCGTGGAGATGCTATCAATCAAAAACAACATCATCATCATCTGAAAAGTACTCCAAAACTCTGAAGACTTTTGTGTCTATTATACAACAGTCTCTCCCCAATTTCTCCATCTTGATGGACCCCTGAAGAAAGAGGTCCCACTTCAGTCACAATCCATGGACAAAAGAACTGGGGGAATTTCCTACAGCAGAACTCTGCACATATCCGCCTGAACACTCCATGCCATGCTTCTTCCTGCTTCTCCATGGCAGAATCCCCTCACACCACCATCAGAGAGAGGTCCCATTGAAATAGGCTACTGGAAATGCTTGAGATAGGATTTAAGCAAACAAATAAAGATGCTATCAAATGTCCTTAAGATATGAACACAGCTATCTGAAAAGAAACCCAAGAGCTGACATTTATAGGTCACTGTTGCTACTGATAATGCTACATCCCCTTCCCCCAGAGCCATTACTAGTACCATTGTCACCACCATTGCCAAAGAACAAAACAGAAGCAAGGAGAATTACTTCTCCACTCCTCCCACTTTCCATTTCCTGCAAATGCTTTCCCTTGGCAGAACCTAACTGGAAGTCAGCCGGCAAAAAGTCGGGAAAATCTAGTTTTAATATGTAGTAGAGCACGGAGGATGGCAATGGGGGTGTAAAGCAATTAGGCTAATGGTCAGCATGGTGAGGTCGATATCACCCCAAGCAGAATTCTAACACCAGCAGCACCACCCCCTCCCAAAATGCCTAGCAAGAGAACTCTATCTTGAAGACCACTGAAGATAGACTCTCACAACTCCCCTCCCAGGAAAAAGCTACTATCCCTCCCCTGACCCCACCGGGTAAGTGTAGACCTACCACACACATTTTGTGATTTTTTTATTTTTGGCCTTGTGTCATTTTCCAAGCTGAAACTCTAATTATATTTGGTTCTTTGACGCTGGTTCTGTCACTGATCCTTGCACCATCTGACCTTGGCATCATCTGGCATTGGACTTGGTGTGCTGCAAGTTCTAGGCAGTAGTGAATGCCAGAATGATGCTTAGCTCTTATTCAGTGAAGAAAATGATGAGATTCATAAATTTGGAAGTAGAGTTTTTTTTTTCATAAAAGTTTGCGGACTGTAGGTGGCCATCCCAACAGACTAGGAAGCAGAGCCTCTGGCCAGAAGCCAGAAACAGTGATTGGAGGGAGGGACAATGGGGACAGGAATTTATGCTGAGCAGGGTGGCCATATATACCTATTTAAGAAGCAATAGAGTCATGAATATTTATGAAAGAAGAAACATGCACAGGCACTATCAAGCTTTACTTCCCTTTATGGGGTCCATGTTCAGAAAATGACAGTCCTCGGTGTCAAAAGGTGAAGCAGAGGGCATGAAAACCCTCTCTGCACGTGCTCCATAGACTGGTAAAAACCACTCCGTGGTTGGTGGTCTCTTAACAGGAAAGAATGCTGGTGAATTGTAGTGCAGAAACTGCCAACAGGGAGGAGTAGATCATGAGATTGGTTGCTGTTTAGCCCTCAAGGAAAAAAGCAAGGGAGGGGTTATAACGAGGCCTGTCTGACTTCCCATCCCATCATGGCTGGGAACTCAGTTTTAAGGGTCCTCTTGGCCAAGAGGGCATCCACTGGGGGGATGAGGATTTTATTTTAGTTCCCGTTCTCTTTAACAGATTTTTGTTTCTTTCTTGTTTTTGCCAAAAGACACTGCTTTAGTGCATATTTTAATATTTACACTAAACTAATAGGGAATTTTTATTCTTTTATTTTGAAGGCAATGTCTCTGCAATACCAAAATGTGTTCTTTGCTAATGTGGATGTGGATGCTTCTCCGGTAAGAATCTTAAACCCTCTGCGTAGATACTTAAAATCTAAATGCAACGTAATCGAGTAGCACCGTCTCAGGGATTACATAATCAATTGAAAATCAAGTCGAATTTCACATTTTTTTTCTGATAAACTGTAGTAAGCTCCCTCATAATGCTCTTGTTTATTTTGTATTACTTAAGGAAAAAGAAAAAGATGAGCAAGTGTGTGGGTCTCCTGCCAGCCCTCTCCTCCTCGCCCCTGCAGCGGCAGGCCTCACTAATCAATCCCCGCACTCTCCACCACTCCCTCTGGTCTCTGTCCCGGAATCCGCCTCCGCAGAGTTGCTCTAGGCAGGCAATACCAGGATTTGCATCCCTGTGATAGATTATTAATTTCTAAAACCTAACTCAACTCAGTGCATTATAGACCTTGCTCTCCTCTTACTATATCTTACCCTTTTTATGTTTTTTTAGAACATCACAAGAAATTCCCAGAAATCCCTCCCTCATGTCTCTAGCGCCATCCTTCTCCACCGCACCCTCCCCAAAATAATCAGCCTCATATTCTCAATCAAAATGTGTCTTAATAACACACACAGTGTCTCTACAAAATTATTCTTCCTAACGTTTGTTACTTTATAATGAGGAAAAGTAACAATGACAAGGGGTCCATGCATACATTAGATTGCATTTGAGCTTTAGAATGGAAAAAAAAAAGTGTTATTTACTATTCTGCCCTTTAATGCTTTTGTGGGCTATTATCATTTAACCTCTATAAAGTTCAGCGTCTTCAGCGGTAAAACAGGGCAATAATAGTAATACTTAACAGAAGATAAAATGAGATAAAATACATTAAATATATGACATGGTCCCCAGAGCGTAATAGAAATTCCATTTCTTCATTTCCTTCAAGCTTCATTAAAGTGGGACATTGTAAATTGCCCTTTAAGCTGAATCACATGCTATGAATACAGAATCATATACTATGAACACAGCTAGGGTCTTTATCTTTTTTTATATTCACAGAGTTGTGCAACCATCACATCAATTTGAGAACATTTTCATCACTCCAAAAAGAAACACTATACCCTTTAGCAGTCACACCCAATTCCCTCCATCCCCCACCTCCAACCATAAATCTACAGTCTGTCTATAGATTTGCTTATTCTGAACATTTCATTTAAAGGGAATCATAGAATATGTGGTCTTCAGTAACTGGCTTCTTTCACCTTGAAACATAAGTTTTCAAGGTTCATCTATATTATAGAACATATCAGTACTTTATCCTTTTTATCTTTTTTTTTTTTTTTTTTTTAGCCAGTCAAATTTAGCAGTGTATCCTTTTTATCTTGAATATTATTTTATTGCAGGGATAGACCACCTTTTATTTGTCCATTCATCCATTGATGATCATTGGGTTGTTTGTACCGTTTAGCTATTACTGGAATAAACATTAGTGTACGAGTTTCTGTGTGAACAAAAATTTTCATTTCTCGGCCGGGCGCGGTGGCTCACGCCTGTAATCCTAGCACTCTGGGAGGCTGAGGCGGGTGGATCACTCAAGGTCAGGAGTTCGAGACCAGCCTGAGCAAGAGCGAGACCCCGTCTCTACTAAAAATAGAAAGAAATTATATGGACAGCTAAAAATATATAGAGAAAAATTAGCCGGGCATGGTGGTGCATGCCTGTAGTCCCAGCTACTCGGAAGGCTGAGGCAGTTGGATTGCTTGAGCCCAGGAGTTTGAGATTGCTGTGAGCTAGGCTGACGCCATGGCACTCACTCTAGCCTGGGCAACAAAGCGAGACTCTGTCTCAAAAAAAAAAAAAAAAAAAATTTCATTTCTCTTGGGTACATATCTAAAAGTGTAATTGTTGGATCATATGGTAACTCTATGTTTAACTTTTGAGAAACTGAGAAACTGCTTTCCAAAGCAGCTGCATCGTTTTACATTCTCATTGGCAATGTACGAGAATTCTGATTTCTCCACACCCTCGCCAACGTGTGTTACTGTCTGGCTTTTGATCATAGCTCTTTGTCTTTTAAGGTGAAATAAAGTGCGCACTTATCTAATAGTAATTTGTTTATTAGTTGTCATTACTGTGGTTATGAAAATTCTAATTTTGTACGTATGTGTGGGGTGACAGGGAAAGAGATTAATGCCAATAAAATGATAGGTATATTAGAGAGAGATGTCCAATTCTGTGGATCCTGTGGGTGGCTAATTTTCTTTTGACTCCTCAACAAAATAAACAACAACTACCATTTAGAAGCAGTTTGGAATAGATTAAAACAATTAGTATTCTAGCATCTTTTCTTGTCCTTTGGCTCTAAATCTCTCACAAATAAAGATGAGCAGCAAAGAGATTATAGAGCTTAAAACAGAGAAACATGTAAGCCTTATTTAAAATGCTGGACCAGTGTATCATCCCATGTCTCAAGGTTGAGTTATAAAGATTTATTTACTCTTTCCTACTTTTGCAATAGTCTCTTTCCATATTGGGTTCCACTGGGGCCCCTCTACAATATTTCACAAGGTACTTTAAATAGAGCCCGTTTAGCCATTAAGCAACCATTCTATTGTGGGCTCCATCTCTCCTCCTGTAGCTCTTGGATGAAAAGGCCCAGGAATACTGGAATAGCCATTTTCTATTGTGACTTTCCTGAAGGCGTTGAGAATACGTTAGAAAAGTTCTCAGCAGGAGAATCTGTAAAGTGTCAGGCATCCCTGGACTTTCAGACATACCTTCTGAGAAGTTACCAAGTAACGTGCTTGATACAGACAGAGGACACCAAAACTGTGACTTCATGCCATTTCTTTTCTTTCCCAGGCCTTGGCTGAAAGTTGTAACGTCAAAGCAATACCCACATTTCAGATGTTCAAGAAAAACCAGAAGGTATGTTTTCATAGTAATCAGCTGGACTGAATTAGATGATAGAAACATCAGAGTCCCCAAAAAGCCTGGGTTATCATGAGTGGATGACACAACTGCATTTATTTTGAATACTTAGCAATGTAAATTTTAGTTTCCAAATGCTGTATACTGACAAGAGGTTAAAAAAATGCATAACTTATAATAGATCTCCCCTCTCTGACCATTTGAGGTGTCCAAATTCATAAGAATTATCCCACTATTACCTCTACCCTGGGGCAGAACCATCGAGAATCTTACAGAAAGGGACATGATGAAATTCTCACACAAATGTATATGAGTTATTAACAACAGTTGAGGAAATGTTAATCAAAAACAAGGCAATACAGCCCAGTGCTTGAGCACACCAGTTCTGAATTCAGATTCTCATGGTTCAAATATCACTTCTACCACTTTCTCGCTGTGGACCTTGAGCAGTTTACTTAATCTCTTTATATCTTAGTTTCCCTATTTATAAAAACATGGATCATAATAAATTTTTCCCTCATAGGGTTGTTGTGAAACTTAAATGAATTAACATGACTAAAGTGTTTAGACCCATCTTGGCAGTAAGTGTTCAGCATGTTATGTTATTTATCTTGAAGATATTGATGGGATAAAATATCTAAAATACTCAGCATGCGATGAAACTAGTACTTTCATATATGGCCAGGGACATTGACAACTGTGGGTACCTTATGAAAGGTGATTTTGCAACACACTTAGGAGACACAAGATGCTCATTTCCTTTAACACAATCACCCCACTCCTGGGAGCTTTTGCTACAGAAATGTCTGAAGGAAAAATAAACAGCTAAGTGTATCATAACTGTAGCATTATTTCTAATTTTAAAAATGGAAGCAATCTAAACGTCTTCTTTTTTTTAGTAGAATGGCTAAGAGAATTGTGATACATGTACTATATGAAATCGCATGCAAGTAAAAAATGTTATGAAGAATATATGTAAAGTAAAACAAATCCATGCTTAAGCTTTGTAAAGATTATGTCTGCAATGTAAAGAATGAAAGCACAACCTGCATTTGATATGCTAGCAGTAGAATTTTATTTTATTTTATTTTCGGTTTCTATTTGTATGTACTTGCTGTAATGTAATTGGTGTAATAGATTTAAATTGTTTTTCAATAAAACACTACATATTCCCTCCTTTGAGACTATTTAGGTCACATTATACAAATGAGTCTACTTCTAAGCTTTGTTTGTATGTGTAATCGTATCTCCTGACAGATTTATACCTCAATCAGTTTAGAAAATTTGAAGATGTCCAGAAAAGTTTGTAATACTGGCTCTATTTGATAAAGAATATCAATCTCCTATGCAAAAGACAATAGCCAATAAAAGGAGGAGGACATTCTACAGAGACTGTGTTGCAAATCTTTTATGACCCGGCCCCTGCATTTGGTTTCTGAGCAACATTGCAGAGGTTTGCAGGGTCCCCACTTCTGCCATTGCCTCTAGAGCTGTAGTTAAGTCATGACCCTCTGAAACTGCCCCCGGGTTCTGCCTCACAGCAGTCTGCAAGAGAAGTCACTGGAACCAGAGGAGGTTTGGGATGGCCAGGCAAAAAGACTTGTTCATGTCAACTTCCTTCCTCTTTCAACAGAACTGACTAGGAAGGCTTCCACTGGCATCCACTGTTTTCCTGGGGGTCAAGAAAAATCAAATTCACTTCTTTGAATTTGATAACTATGCTCCTCTCTTTTATCTGGGACAGCACAACTGAAAATTGACTTATTAAAGTAATTAAGTGCTATGTATCTATTATTATTATTGGAAAAGTGAAAGCCTGGAGTCCAGTTTCTATTAAGGATTGTTATAAGAAATGTCTTCACATTTCTGGTAAAGTGTCTGGCAAAGAGCCACTTGTCCACTATGCCCTTTGAAATGCACATTGTATTAAAAAGCCTTATGATAATTCCTCCCAGAACACAGAGTTAGGAGAGTTACTTGGCTCCCTTAAAAAGATGGTCTGCTTCCTTACAGAAGCATTAGGGAATCCCTTGGGTTTCTCTTTGTGCCATTGCTGCCAAGACTCTCTGGATGACCTTGGCTTGGCTGCAGTAGCCTCCCTTACCCATGGTTTCCTGGCACTCCCCAACTGCCATCCCATGCTATAGTATCCTTGAATGGTTTCATTATTTTATCTTGCCCTTGATTCCAGCTCATTGTAAGTATTTTCAAAGTATGTAAAATATAAATAAAATAAACTTCAAAAAGCTAAAACAAATGAAGTTATATATGCAGTGATCTAGGGCCATGGTAGATGATGGGTATTCCCTGGTCACTGGAAGTTTTCATGCAGAGGTTGGATGGACATCTGGCAAGGATGCAATATAAGGAATGGCTGTAATTATGTCATGGTTTTAAGGTAAAGGAGAGACAAAGCAAATGAAAGGTGATAATTAGGGTGGGCTTGTTTCTTCCTGCTGTATTCCTTAGTGTTTTCATCTAGGACATCATACCATGTTCCAGGAAGATTAATTATAATAAGTAAGTTCATTCCTGTGGTGTCTTCCAGAGGGGGGTCCCCAAACCTTGGCTGGTTTTATAACCAGAATATTACACTGTATTCTATTGTAAGTAGTTCATAAATTTGACTTATAGACCCTCTTAAAATCCAATAAAGACTATAAACTCTCTCTCTCTCCAGACAAAGGAACATCTGCACAAAAACTGAAATGTGCAGATAATACTAAGGTATTCAGTGACCCTCTGAAGCCCATCAGTGGATCCCCTAGTTTGATAACTTTGGTTCCAGACTCATGGTTGGTGTATGTCCATGGAGTATGGAAAGGAAGAGAAACAAAGAATTAGCAAGTTTAGGCCAATTGCTGAAATATGAGACAGCTATCAAAGTTGACTCCATCTTTCATTCTTTGACAGAGTAAAATGGCTTCCTAAAGCTCTTGGGTCCACTAATGAGAGTGATGGGATATGAGTACATCGATGCTAATAAATGAATTATTCACAAGTGAATAATTCAGAAGAACCCATCTGCTGGACTGAGCTATCACATTAAGTGGGGAGAAGCTCACGCCCTTATTTGTGCTAACTGTAGGGCTCCTGTTGACATCATGAAAGTCATTTCCAACAGCACGCTCCTTAAAGTAGGCATAGAGATTAAAAGACTCCCAAACAGGCAGTACCATGGTGTGCTAGAGAGGATGAGATTGGAAGCAGGGGTCGCAAACTTAGTGGCTTCAAGGGCAAGGTAGGGAGAATAGGGTAAAACAATAGCAAGTAAGGAGCATGGTGGTCCCTGGAGAATCACCTTCCCAAGTGCTTGCTGTTCTACCTCATGAACAACCGTGCACGATCCATCTCCCACAAGATTATCTGCAGCTAGCTTTTGCCATCTCTGGAGTCATATAACTGTAGGTTGAAATCCAGTTCGGTCTGCCTCTCACTAGAAGGTGACGTTGGGAATGTATTATAACCACCTCGAGTCTCAGTTTCCTTTGCTGTGAAATCGGGACTAAAAAACCTATCCTTGAACAATTGTCATGAAATTTGCAATAATGTATATAAAGTGCCTGGCACTGGATTTAGTACATACTATAAAATGTAGCTATCATTAGGCCCCAGCATCTAGCAGTGCATGCCCATCTCCCTAAAAATGTATAAATAGGAAGGTAGAAATAAAGTTTATGAGAGACCTCTAAAGCTCTTTGAATAACTACAACACCTATTTAAGCTGAGTCATCTTGTTAAGATGACTTGTTAAGATTCAGGAGTTACCTAGCCAATAATACTCAACCTGTCAAGGATTGTGTTAGACACAGAGGGGTTCTGCATGGGACCAAAAAAAAAAAAAAAAAAAATACAACTGTCACATGGTCTTCTGGGCTCTGAAGGGTACAGATCCCTAAAAGGGGTTCCCTAACAGCCACCACAGCAGCTGATACATTGGCAGAGATAAATTGACTAGAAGGGCAAGAACTAAGTGAGATGGAGGGAAAGTGGGCCAAGTACAACAACTTCTAGCACCATTTAACAACTTTTAGCACCATTGCTAAAGATGCTGCTCTCAGCTTTGGCAGCTGAAAGGCCCATGTGTGTCTCTTCTCCAGGGTGACACAAGTGAGTCAGGATATTGCAAGGATAAGGTCAAATCTTATCTTTTATTTAAATGTTTGATATTTTGTTTATCATGGATTTTTGCATCAATTTAATTTAATTTTGTATTTACTATTTATGAAAACATTATATATCTTGATTACTGAATTTTGGGCAACCACCCCTTAAATTTTTCACCCTGGTTCCAGCTCTGCTCTTCTCTTCTGAATTTTAAATTGTTGACATGTAGGCGTGTTTTGTTCAGTGATTTGCCAAAAGGACTTACATACTCAGTAGGAAGTTATACTCATAGTTAAGATTTATTACAGCAAAGAATACAGAGCAAAGCAGCAGGAAAAAGATATTCATTGGTGGAGTCCAGAAAGGTCCAGCTTAGACTTCTGGTGTCCCTCCTTGTCAGAGACAACATAGGAGCGCTCTCTCTCTCTCTCTCTCTTACGATGAACTTCAGGTCCATGTGTGGAATGACCCTGCCTAGGGCCACTCCTTGAGCTCAGAGACCAAGGTCGTTATGAGGGTGGGGGGTGCTTGTCATGTAGACATATCTTGCTACACAGCCATTGCTACATAACCAGCAGTGGCAATAGAAACTCAGGACTGGAACAATGAAACCAGGTACACAACATCAATATTGATGTTTACACAAAGCAACTTGACAAGGCAGGATGGCATGGTCCGTCACTCCAGGTATATATAACAAAGTCATCAATTGCTAATCACCAACCCAAAGAAACTTGGAGGGCTGCATTTCTGGGGGTTGGTGAAGCGTCAATGGTATTTCTCTTGGAGACACACAAGGAGAAAGCAACCAGACTTGCAGTGTTAACTCTTTTCTCACAAAGCATTGTGTGGATAGTCAAAATATCACCTTTGTTACAAGTAGTGGTGGTGCTAAATTGTGCTCATGGAAGAACATGCCTGGGACCTATGTCAACAGACTTCCTACTATTTCCTTGAAGCCTAGACCTTGAAGCAACCCACCTGTGGGATAATCTGAGTCAGTAGAGCAGAAAATTAGGTAATAGAGATATCACTGCTTTGCACAACTATGAAGCCCCAAGAGTGAGGACAGAGGGTGATGGCCTTCCAGACCTCTATGTAGATGGCAGGCCTTGGGCCTCCTTCCCACATTCTGTCCAGAAGGACAGTGAGAGAAGAGCGTAACCATCCCCTGTGAGGAGCATCCCCAAAAGGAGAGACGATAGGCATGAGCTCATTCCTTTATCTGGGTTTAACAGATAAACTCGCCTCTAAACTGGGGGAGAAGGAAATGAAGAGATATAAGAAACAGGTATATTTTCCCAATACTCGGCATTTGGGCAGATTCTCCAGTAGGAACACGAGGGCAGGAGTATATGCCACTGATGGGAATAGCCCCCAAAACCATGTTTATCCCTGAGAACAAAGTTCCATCCTATGCTTCCAGTAATGGGCACAATGACATCTCCTCTGGCCAGAGTCCAAAATCATTTCTCTTATTCTCAGTGTGGCTTGAGATGAGTTCCCACATTAGACCCACGCCCCTCTGGCCCTTCCACGGAAAGCCACATTGTACTGAGAACCCAGCTCTCAGGCAGCCTCAGGTATCTCAACAACTTCAGCTGACAGCACAGAATAGGGTTGGCAAACTACAGCCCAAGGGCCAAATCCGACCCTCCACCTGTTTTTGTAAATAAACGTTTACTGGAACACAACCAATGCCCATTCGTTTTCAAGTTGCCTGTGACTACTTTAGCACTGCAACAGCAAATTTCAGTAGCTGCAACGGAGACCAAATGGCTTGCAAAGCCTAAAACCGGTATTAATTTGACCCTTTATAAAACAAAATTTGTAAGCCCATAACATGGAAGAAGAAAAGCACTTTTGTCATTATTTATGCCACCAATGCTCAAAGAATCAGATACGTAAGCAGAGTTTCTAAATCAGCTACAAGAAAATAAAAGTAAATTGGTATTTTACTGATATCTCATTATTAGAACAAGTTGAGGAGAAGGCCAGTATAGATAAGAAAAAAAAAATTAACAGGTTAAGAGAAAGGGTCTTGCTCTGTCATGCATGCTGGAGTGCAATGGCAGGATCATAGCTCACTGCAGTCTTGAACTCCTGGGCTCAAGTGGTCTTCCTGCTTCAGCCTCCCAAGTAGCTGGGACTATAGGTATGTGCCACCACACCCTGCTAATTTGTGTGTGTGTGTGTGTGTGTGTATTTTGTAGGGATGGGGTCTCACTATGTTGCCCAGGCTGGTCTTGAATTCCTGCCCTAAAGTGATCCTCCCACCTCAGCCTCCCAAATATAGGCTCTTTTCTTGAATTTGAGTGCATGTACATTCAAGCTGCCTTCTTTTTTTTCTTTTTTTTTTTTGAGACAGAGTCTCGCTCTGTTGCCCGGGCTACAGTGAGTGCCGTGGTGTCAGCCTAGCTCACAGCAACCTCAAACTCCTGGGCTCAAGCGATCCTCCTGCCTCAGCCTCCCTAGTAGCTGGGACTACAGGCATGTGCCACCATGCCTAGCTAATTTTTTCTATATATATATTTTTTAGTTGTCCATATAATTTCTTTCTATTTTTAGTAGAGACGAGGGTCTCACTCTTGCTCAGGCTGGTCTTGAACTCCTGACCTCGAGTGATCCACCCGCTTCAGCCTCCCAGAGTGCTAGGATTACAGGCGTGAGCCACTGCGCCCGGCCCAAGCTGCCTTCTTGATTTGAATTAGCTCAACTCCAAAAGCCTGAGCTCCTTGCAATTGTAAGGCCTTGTGAAAGTCAAAAGGGAAGTGTTCAAACATCTACAACGTGAGGCAGATGGTTCTGGGGAAAAGATGGGTGGGGGAGGAGGCAAAGAAAGGAGCCAAGACAGGATCAAGCAGTAATTAACATTGTCTACCTCTCCCCAGAAGGTGGAGTTACTTTTAAAACTTCTCTTATTAGACATATATTTTCCATTTTATTCATACCATTTAATGCCTTAGTAAACCTTCTTTAAAAAGAAAAAGAACATGATACCATGGTAAATTATTAAATTATATTGTACCTACAAACATTTCTACAGCCATTCCCAAAAAAGTGTCTTGTGCTTGTTGGTTGCTTTAGGCTTTTTTGTTGTTTGTGGTGGTTGTTGTTTTTAACTAAGTACAGATGTCTGGAAACTGATGAGCTCTCATACAGCTAGTCCAAATATAACTTCAGTATTCACTCAACCAAAATTGTCTATCAACTGGCCAAGGCATTTTTTTATAATTACTCTATGAGTGTGTCATTAGTCAGACTTTGAAGTCTAATTTAAACTCTCCATTTGTTAGGAGGGGAACCCAGTCTCCAGTTGCCTTTTGAGTTTCCCAGCAACAGTAATAGACTTTTTATACGTGATTAAATGTCTTTAGCATAAAAAAAAAAAACTGCCTCTGGTTGAACCTGGGTAATGGGCAAATAGGGGGCATCCCTCTATTTTATTTTTGTGTATGTTTAAAAATGCCCATAATAAAATATTTGTTTAAAACTGATTGTTGGGCTTAGATGGCTCAGGTATGCATGAACAACCACCCCCTATTCCATTAGTCTCAGCAAACTGGAGCTTATGGTTTTCATTAGCTGTCATTTCCAGGGTGGCAGCAGTGCAGGAGAAATGAAGGCATCGAGAAGAGAGAAGCAAACTCACTTCCCAGTGCTTCAGAGTGCAGTGTGCCTTTGAGAGGCACAGCAAAGCTCAGATTAAAATGAGAAAACATTCTGGGCAGAAATTATATGCTAATTGCCTTACATACATATCTCTTCAAAAGAAAGTTACTTATGAAATAAGCTCTTATCTGTAACCTGCTGCTCATCCTATTAAGCTCCTGTGTGCAAAGCCTAGTGCTAGATAGGGAGACACAAATGTAACATTTGTCTTAGGCAAACTGAACACAAAAGAATAAGACAAGTAATACCTAGTCCCTGAAACTTAGCACTACCCAGAGTCTTGGATCCGTACTTCAATGACCAGAAATCAGCTTAGCTCAACTCAGGCCTAAAATCATCAATAGAGCACCTACTCTGTATAAGGCTCTATCTAGGCTAGATACTAAAAATATGAAGGGAAAATTAAAGTACAGTCTCCATCCTTGGTCTCATGAAGAAGACAGATGACAAAAATCAATTATTTAACAGTGGAATGTACAAAGTTCTATGGAATCACGAGAAAAAGTTCAAGGAAGGCTTCATGAGTTAAAGTTAAACCATCTTGAAGAATGATTAAGATTAGCAAGTGAGAAAAGATGGGAAGAAGCAGAGTTATAAAATAGCATGGGTGGGTGTCAAAAATTATTTGACTAATAATACGACAATAATATAAAATTCTCGCTAGCAGATGAGCTCCATGAGGGGATTCTGTCTATTTTGTTCCAAATAAGTCCAGCTCACAGGAGACACTCATGAAGTGTTTGTTAAATGAACAAATAAATCCAACTCTAAAGTGTTGCTGGAGTTCAGAGTTTATGGTAGGGAGTGACAGTGAGGTAGAACAGGACAAAGTCAAGGAGGCCTTGTAAGAAGCTTGGATTTTATTGGATGTGCAGCATGCGAAAATTTTCTCCCATTCTGTAGGTTGTCTGTTTGCTCTCATGACAGTTTCCTTGGCTGTGCAGAAGCTTTTTAATTTGATCAGGTCCCATTTATCTATTTTTGTTATTGCTGTGATTGCCTTTGGGATCTTCTTCATAAATTCTTTGCCTAGGCCAATGTCTATAAGAGTTTTTCCCACATTTTCTTCTAGGATTCTAATAGTTTCACACCTTAGGTTTAAGTCTATTATCCATCATGATTCTACTAAGTGAAGTATCCCAAGAATGGAAAAATAAGCACCACATGTACTCACCATCAAATTGATGTCACTGATCAACACCTAAGTGCGCATATAGGAATAACATTAATCAGGTGTTGGGCAGATGGGGGGGAGGGGATGGGTATATACATACATAATGAGTGCGATGTGCACCGTCTGGGGGATGGACACGCTTGAAGTTCTGCCTTTGGGTGGGGGCGGGGGAGGGGGCAAGGGCAATATATGTAACCTAAATTTTGTACCCCCGTAATATGCTGAAATAAAAAAAATAAAAAATAAAAAATAAAGAAGCTTGGATTTTATGGTTGTGGGAAAACACTGAAGACTTTTACAAAGAAGGCTGGCATGACTGGATTTGTGGTTTTGAGCTTCAGGGACAAGAAGGGCCCTAAGAGGCACAAGACTGAGACAGAGAGACACAAGTTACATAGGTGTTGCTAAAGTGCAGGTGAAAGCTGACCAAGGTCATATCCATGGAGTTAGGTAGCAAATTAAATGTCACCTAAAGCCATCAGAATGGCTAACATGAAAAAGACTGGCAATACCAAGTGTTGTCAAGGACGTGAAGCAACCAGAATACTCATCCTCTGCTGGCAGAGTATAAATTGAAAATATATGGAGTATAATTTCAAAAATTGGGTAGCTTCTACTAAAGCAGAACCCCACAATCCCACTTTTACTTATACAACAGAGTGCGTATATGCCTCCTAGGATGTCCCCACAAAGATATGGGCAAGAATGTTCCAAGCAGCACTATTGTCATAGCTAAAATGGGTAAATTGTGTTATATTCATGCAACAGAATACCAAAAGACAGAGAAAAATGAATGTAGTGGCACTACACAGATAAATCTTATAAGCATCATGTTGAGTGGAACATGCCAGACATAGAAGATACATTCTGTAGAATTCCATCTATAAAATTTCAAAAACAGGCAACATTAATTTATTGTGAAGAATTCAGAGTAGTGGCTGCCTTTGGGCATTGGGCAGTGACAGAAGAGGAGGTATCTGGGTCCTGGTAAAGCTCTGTATCTTGATCTAGGTGTGGTTACACAGTGTGCTCTCTCTGTAATAATTCTTCAAACTATATTCTTACAGCTTGTGCAGTTTTATGAATTTATGAATTTTTTTAATGTGGTTTTGGTTTCCTGGCTCAGGTATCAGGGTGGGTGATAGTATCCTGTGCTAGGGTGAGTGTGAAGGAAGAAGAGTCAGACTTCACAGTAGCCACGGCCCTTATTACACCTGTGGCTTCTGGCTGCCTTTGGTGGCTGTCAGGTGTCACAGCAAAGTCATATCATAACCCCATGGTTATGGAAATCCCCTTCCCTAGAAATCCCCCCTGTGCCCTCCTATTTCTTACACTCCTAGGGCCTGTGCCATTCCTCCATGAGGGGCAGTTTCCTCCAAGAAGAGGAGCCCATCTTTGGGGGTCCCCAAGCTCTCTTTGATTCCACACTGCCCATCGGCAGTGGGGGATGGGCTAAGACAAACAGGCACGATCTGATCCACTAAGGTTATTGCCATAAAGATGACAAGAATATCTTCTTCTAGACCCCTGGGGACTCAGAGGACTGTCTGGAGTTACATGGCGGTGGGCATGGGGAACAGACACACCTAGGATCTCATCCTGTGCCTGCCTGTGCCTCTCTTCTGCTCAGAGGGTCTTACGTGTATCTTCACTCGAGTCAAGTTACTCCTGAAGTAGAGGGGCAGAGGATGGGGAGGAATCTTGTACAGAAGCCACAAGAGAAGAATAAGGGGCAGCCACTGCTCCCACATAGTGACACCTGCCCTTCCAGTTCCCATGGGAAAAACAGAGTCTGAAGTGGAACCCCAAATGTTTTATGCTGTGCATTCCACCCCAGCATCAATCAGAGACAAGGGATAAGTTTCCTTTAAGGCCAGATTGACCTGTCTAGGAAGTCCTGATGCTCCCACCTGAAAAGACTTTAAAAAGCACATCCCTCTCTCCCAGCCTCCAGCCTTATTATGGAGTGTGCGAAGGCTTCCTTGGTCTCATCTTAGTCCCTAGCTCACTGGCAATGAGTTCAGCACACTGGCCACTTTGCTAAGCTTAAGGTCCTCTTCCTGCCAAGTCTGGTCATTCAGGTAGCCAAGCCCTGCCTAGGTTCCCACCAGATGTTGTTGTCTTGGTACCAGCTCTGGCCTCAGATGTCCCAGAGATTATGAAACTCCCTTCCTGCCCCAGAGCCACCATCCAGCTGCCACCTGTATGCCACTTGACTCCTAGGAAAGAGAAACTTTTTCAGATCCTTTTTCTCCCCCCTAGCCACTAGACTATCAGGGATGCAGATCCTTTCTGACACCTTCTTCCCCTGGCCAAGGCCAAGAGAATTATTTATAGGGGAGATGGTTACAAACCAGACACTCAGATAAATCATGAAATTCTGCACCCACACTTAGGTAACCCTATTCTCAAGAATCGAAAGAATAATTTGCTGTTATAGAAGTGGATTCGAGGTCAAGCAGGTAAGCGAAATGGGATCAAGAGGGAGTCAAAAGTGTGAGGCTTACTTTGATGGAATAAATACCATGACAGCCCTCAGATACTGCTGCTGGAGGTGCAGAATCATTAGCTGTGGGGATGCTTTCTCCTCTGCAGCACACTGAGCACGATGTCCGTTCTAGGCTTTTCGAACCCTTGTCCCAAAATTCTAACACTATTCCTGGCTGCTGAAATCCCCGCTTACCAGAAACTCAAGTCTTCAACCAATCCAAGCCTCAGCTTACCCACACCCTTCCTTCTCTCCAACCACATAATACAATTAATACTAAAGTGAAAATGAATAGGAAGGGTCTTTGACTTCCATATTTTATCAAACATCAGATGCTCATGAAAGGTGCACCATTATGTCATATACTACTAAAAAATATCATATCCAATTAAAATATAACATACCATCCACTGTGAAATGCATCCTGATTCAGAAATGTGAAAATCTGAAAAGAAAATGTGCTTCCTAGAATCAGTTAATTATAATACTATTACCTGGGAAGAATGGGAAATCACCTTTTGATTTTAGAAGATCATGTAAATGAATTAACAAGCCTTCAATACCAATGCATAAAAGCTCAGAAGTTTCAATGGTTGTGTTTCTTCATTTCCAACACCATTATACGTTTTAGCTCTTAGATTAGAGGAATATTATGGAGAATTAGATATCTGGCAAAGCTTTAGCATAAACAATTTTGAAACGGTGCCAAATATTAAAATATCATGAATTTATTATGTTCAATATATATTTATATTTGAAGTGTCTTGCAGATGATAGAAATGAGGAGCAGTGACTTTCTTGTCTGGAACAAAAGTCCTCAAAGCCTCAACATCTTTGAAGTACTTGATCCAATAAATATTTCATATTTGTGTATTTGTGAACAGATTTATGAATTTTGTGGAGCTGATGCTAAAAAGTTGGAAGAGAAGATTAAACAACTAATGTAAGCTGATCTCCAAGACAAAAATATACTTGTAGCATTTTAAAAGGCAACATCAAATGTGTTTGTGTTTTTATTCCCAGCAAATATTACAGCGTTCAACTGGTCTCTGGCCTCAAGCTTTACTGGTTGAATACCGTATTGCAATCTCACTGCAAAATTGCTTAAAATGGTTGCGATATCAGAGATGGCGCCATTTCCATTCTCCAACTTGCTGTTTTCACTTGCTCTGAGCACATTCCTTAAGCAATGATTTTATGACCTTCACAACAGAGGCGACCTGCACAGCTAAGTAACAGCAGTTCGTCAAGGTTTTCCAGAGATTGCCAAAGATGCAATTCTTCACAGTGATCAACGAAAAACTAAATGTCTTTGCCCTGGTACATTCCAAATATGTGGAAGCCTCCCCCGATTCAGCCATTGTTTGTGATACAAAATTCTTCTCCAATGCATCACCTTGTATTTGAACTGTGTCATTTGCCTTTCCCACACTGCCTTTCTAAAATTCTATAAATAAAACACACACACACACACCCCAGAAAGTCCTTTTACTACTTATATTAAAAAAAAAAACTGGCTGGGCGCGGTGGCTCACGCCTGTAATCCTAGCACTTGGGAGGCCGAGGCGGGCGGATTGTTTGAGCTCAGGAGTTCGAGACCAGCCTGAGCAAGAACAAGACCCCATCTCCACTAAAAATAGAAAGAAATTATCTGGCCAACTAAAAATATATATAGAAAAAATTAGCCGGGCATGGTGGCGCATGCCTGTAGTTTCAGCTACTTGGGAGGCTGAGGCAGTAGGATCGCTTGAGCCCAGGAGTTTGAGGTTGCTGTGAGCTAGGCTGATGCCACGGCACTCACTCTAGCCCGGGCAACAGAGCGAGACTCTGTCTCAAAAAAAAAAACAAAACTGAGATATCCCAGACAGAGCCCAGAGAAGATGGCTGTTTCTCATACTAATTGTGCCCATCATGGGGCTGCCACCAGATGAATGCTAGAGTCTTAAGTCATAGATAGAGTGGAGCCAGCTTTCCCTAGCCATTAATGACTGAGATTCTCACAAAGCATAGAATCTATATGCTTTGTTAAAATCCTTTGGGCTATAAAGTAGAGGAGACCAGCACATGCTAACTTAAGCAAAAGGACACATCTATTATTCATTCAACAAATATTGAATACCTACTCTGTGGCAAACACTGTTATAGGCACTTAAAATAAAACTTGATTCATAGAACTCAAAGGCAGAGATATCATCAGCCTTTATATGAGACTAGAATCAGAAAGAGGAGGCTCATGGGGAACCCAGGATATTTCTGAATATTTCTGTCCTCTACTTTTCATCTGAATCATCCTTTCTGTTGCTACAGACAGGTGTTCTTTATTTTCCAGTCTTTGTCCTGAAAAGTAGTCCCTGCCAATAACTCCCAAGCATACATTGTCTTTTCCATTCAAGAGACCAGACTATTTCTTCATGAAAAACTCTCACCAGCAGACAGGATCACAATGTAAAAGCAATTTTGTTCCTATTAAAAGAGTGAAGGTAGGGGTGGCCAGAATCTCAGAAAAGCAAGAGGCTAGAGAGACTTAAAATACTGTGTTCCCAGCAAAAATAAACTTTTAAAATAAAGGAACTATTTAAAGCAAAAATTGTCTGATAAAAGTGCATATATACAGCTATGCTTGCATATATAAATATGTGCTAAGCAATACGCTAAGCCCTTCTTAGCATTCATTACTTTGACCTTTGCAACAATCCTATAAGTAACTCTATTGGGAAATATTTGATAACTGGCTCCTCCAAGAGGAGGAAAAAAGTCTTTGTAGTGGTTGTGAATTTCTGTGGTGTTAAATGCTCGATAGATTTCAAGCTACGAATGGCATCACTGAACATGGAGTTGGGAAGAGTTGTACCCAACAGGTCTCATGAGCTGGTTAAGAGATTTTGCTGTAGCACACCACTACCTAGAAGGGAGGTACTACTTTCATCCTAATTTTCTTACACAGGAAAAAAATAGACACAAGAAGTTAAATCACTTGCCCAAATTTACCGAGAAGAATCTGTATTGGCCCCCAGACTGCGTGGTGCCAGAGCTAACACCAAATATTTAAGACAAGTAGTGTAACAGCATTATTATTAATAGTGTCATGCTTATCTTAAATTCCACCAGTCACACTCACTGCTTAATAAAATTAAGTGTCGAAAAAGTTCAGATCATCTTGTCTTGTGTCCTCATTTTAATAAGAGCCATTTAGAGAGGTTTAAGAGTAATGCATCTCAATTTGAACTTCTAGAACAAGTACCCAAGTTTCTTAAGCCATAACCACAATTTACCCAATTTTTTGCAGCATACCCTGCCTGGATCATCTCTTACACTCATAACATCCCTAAAAGGTTGTTACCGTGGCTAATTTATAGACAAGGAAATAGACCTAGATGTCAACTTGTCAGAGACCACAATGGAAGTGAGAGAGTCAGAATTCAGGCCCGGGTCAGTCGATCTCCAAGACCTGCAATGAAATGCTAGTTAAAACTGCTTGGGGCCGGACTCTTTTCAACCTTCACAAAGAATATAGCAGCGCTGCTGTCAGCCACTGGGCCCTTTAAGCCAGCAGTCTGATTGACTGCTGTGTGGTGACACGCATTCATTGAAGCAAGCCTCCCATCTTCCCTGAGGGTGCCCCGTTTTCACCATGTGCACTGTCCCCCTCAGCAATATCTGCCCCCAACCTCCTGGCTCCCAAGCATGGTTCTCTCGCCTCTCAAAATTTGCATCAAAGAGAAAATGAAAAGGAAAATATGTATCCAGAGTCAACACATCATTTTCTCCCAGTGAAGGTAAGAACAATATTTAATCAGAACAAAATCTTTTTCCAAGCTCTCTTATCTCCAATGAATGCACCTTTAACATGCTAAGAAAGTTCTGGCTCACTGCCCACACTTATCACCTAGAACTACAAATTTCAGTCTACATTTAAAAATCCTTCTTTTCCTCATTTCTATGGGGTACACACAAGACTAGCCCTGGGAAAAGTGCAAGGTGGGTCAGGAGCAGGTGGAGACCTTCCCCACTTTCAGTTTCAGGAGCTTCTCACCCAGCTCTCCTTCCTCTTCCTCCCCGCTTCCTACCCAGTCAAGCACTGCACCAAGGACTCAATTTACATTGCTCATCTAATTCTCAGGATGACTCAAGTTGGTACTGTCGCCATCTCCACTTTATAGATGAGGGAACTAAGATTTAGGACTTGCTCAAAGTCTCACAGCTATAAGTGGTGGAGCTGTTGTTCGAGAGACTGCTACAATCCCACCATAATGATACACCCTTATGCAGCCATCTACACTGGGTAATTAAAGAAGACCCTTAAATACCTCCTTTCTCCAAACAATCCCCCCAGTCCTTCTACCCTCTCCTAATTCCTGCCTCCTATAGAGGAGGAATTAGTCTTAACAATTTAGTCATTTTGCTTAAAGAACAATGAGCAAGTTCTTGAAGACACAGTACTTGTAATAGGTCAGTTTTGATTAATTCATTTATTCATTAAACACTTAACACCTATTATGTACTGAGCATGGATCAAGGCTCTTAGATGTTATCAGTGGGGGGAGAAAAAGAGAGAAAGAGAGAGACAAAGATTCCCTTACCTAAAGGAGCCTATATTTTAGTGAAAACAAAAAACAAAAAACAAAAAATAACAAATAAGTAAAGAATAGATTATAATAAAAAGTGACAAGTGCTATAAGAAAATGAATAAGCAAATGGGACAAAGAGGACCAGGAATATGGGGATGGGATGGACAGGTAAATGAGATGCCAATTGGCTGCTGTGGGAAGCTAAGAGTTAAGCAAAGGTTTCAAGGAGGTGAGGGAATAGGCCAAACTCTATCTAGGAAAGAGGGATCGAGGCAGAAGGAGCAGCTAGAACAGAGACCCCCAAGGCAGATGTGTGCCTGGTGCGTGTAAGAAACAGCAAGGGAGGGTGGCTGAAGCAGAGAGACTGAGGAAGAGAGCAGTGGGACAGCAAGGCACAGAAGTAACCCAGAAGACTAGATTGTACATGGCTTTGGAGGACATTGTCAGAACTTTGCTTTTACTCTAAGTCAGATTGGGAGCTCGCAAAGTTTTGAGCAGAGGACAATATCACTCTGGAAGGGCAAAGGAAAAAGTAGGTGCACTGTTAGGAGGCTGTTGCAGTAATACAGGCAAGAAAGGTGCTCAGACCAAGATGGTAGCAGAGAGGTGGTGAGAAATAGGGGAGATACACACACACACACACACACACACACACACACACACAGTACCGAAGTTTTTTTCCTGAGCACCTCGAAAGATGGAGTTGCCAACCACTATGATGGAGATGGCTGAGGGTGGAGCAGACCAGGAGTTCAGGTTTGGGCATGTTGAGTTTGAGACATCTACTAGGCATCCAAGTGCAGTTCATGAATAGGCTAAGAATATATACGTCTGCAGTTCAGGAAAGAAGCCTGGGTTGGGGATGTAAATTTAGAAGTAGTCAGCCTGTAAATGTTTTAAAATAGCAAGACTGAATATTATCTCCAAGGGAATATGTATAGATTGAGAGGAGAACCGAGGATCCCTGGGACACTCCACAGTAAGAGGTTGGGAAGAAGAGGAGAACTTGTAAAGATGACTGAAAATTCAGGACCAGTGAGGTAGAAAGAAAACAGAGTGTGGTACCCTAGAAGCCAAGTGAAGAGAGGGTATCAAGGAATGGGGGAGTGTCCACTGCACCACACAAGGGAGCCAGTACAATACAGAGTGAGAACTGGCCATTGGTTTGAACAAGGAGGTCACTAGCAACTTTAACCAAAGCCTTTTTAAGGAATGATGGGGGAACCCTGATTAGTTACACTCAGGACTTGGCTTTTACCAATCAAGAGGACAGATGAAAAGGTGCTGGCCACCAATTAGGAGGGATGTATTTCCTAAAAGGATTAGGTTCCCAGGTTTCCTATGCTTCCTGCAGGTACCTGCCAGTTAGAAATGTGACCTGTCCTTTCAAAGTTGCTCACCAGCTTCTTGCTTCTTATCCATCCTCCTGGAAGTGGGGCAGGTTGGGAAGAAGAATTATCTTAACAGGTCAAAAGATGGTTTTCTTTTGTTTTCTAGAATCACATTTAAGGCTGAAGAACTTTTTATTTAGGCCAGATTTCCCTCCACTTTGTCCCAATACTAGTGGAAAACTGAGTACAGTCAGCCCTCTGTATCCGCAATATCCACATCTGCAGATTCGGTCAACCATAGATTAAAAATATTCAGAAAAAAGTTAAAAATTAAAAATAAAAACACAACAATAAAAATAATATGAATAAAATAATATAATATAACAACTATTTACATAGCATTTACATTGTATTAGGTGTTATAGGTAACCCAGAGATGATTGAAGTAGACAGGAGGATGTGTGCAGGTTATACAGAAATACTACATCAAGTTGGTTCTGTGGATTTTGGGGTTCTAGGGGTCCTGGAATCAATCCCCATGGATACTGCAAGACTGCATTCAGGCTCCTTGATTTTCCAATTAAATGTCAACCCATTAGGAAGAGGTTAAATTCAGGAAGCTCAAGTCTTTAAGAAAGCTGTCATAGTTAGGTACAGTGGCTCATACCTGTAATCCCAACACTTTGGGAGGCCAAGGTGGGAGGATCACTTGAGGCCAGGAGTTTGAGACCAGCCTAGGCAACATAGTGAGACTCCATCTCTACAAAAAAAAATTTTAAATTAGCCAGATGTGGTAGCATACACCTGTAGTCCTAGCTACTTGGGAGTCTGAGCTGGGAGGATCTCTTGAGTCCAGGCATTGGAGGTTACAGTGAGCTATGATTGTGCCACTGTACTCCAGACAGACTCCAGCCTGTTTTTTCAGAGACAGACACTGTCTCTAAAAAAAAAAAAAAAAAAGGGCTGTCATAGAAAGACTAGTTGACTTATTCTGAATGATTAACAAATAGATCTCAGTCCCTTGAAATGCATTAATCCAAGAGTTGGTTAATCAGTGTTTGCTTCACTATAGAAAAGAAAAACAGACAGAAGACTCCAGCAGGAGGGAGCACAGGTAACATCCCCCTTGATCTGTGGTTAACCTCCAGTTGCCTATCTTTTCCTTTAGGACATTTACACTGCAACACTGCCACAGGAGGGAGCATGTCTCTTTCTCCTCTCTGATTCTCCAGTATCCAGCCCAGTGCACAGACCGGAGACCAAGGACACATGACAACTAAATGCAATGTTACCCCAATTGGAGCTTAGAGCAGAGAAAGGACATAAGTGGGAAAACTGGTGAAATCCAAATAAAGTCTGGAGTTTAGTGCATTGTAACATACCGATGTTGGTTCCTTAGTTTTGACAAATATACCATGTTAGTTTAAGATGTTAATATTAGGGGACAGGGTAAGGGGTACACAGGGGCTCTCTGTACTGTCTTTGCAACATTTCCATAAATCCAAAATTAAAAAGTTTATTTTTTTTAAAAAATGTATCTGTAATCAGGGCTGCAAAGGAGAAGCACCAGTGCTTTGTGAGCATGTCCTGGGGAGATTTGACCAGGGGCAGAAGTCATCCTGATGAAATGACTGTTCACCTGAGATCACGAGAATGAGGAAGAGGTTTATGAAAATTGCAGGTCTCAAAGTCAGAAAGATTTGGACGTAGGTATTACAAGAGTATTTGGTTCCAACAAAGTTTCTTTTCCTTTTTAAGTAAAAATCATAAATACTATTAGTGATGCTTTGTGCCTTTCCAGAGACCCCTGCCCTGGCGAGGCACATGGAAGCCTTCACGGGTGAGCAGATGGGACACTGCTTTCTCTTTCCTACAAGCCTAACCTTGCAGCAGAAGCAAGAGTGTAATGTTCCTCAGCCTGTAATCTTTAAATCTTTGGGCCCAGATGTGCTAGGTCCATTAAGTAGGACGAATAAAAAGTGTTCCGAGCCACCAAAACAATAGTGGTGCCTGAAGCTGTCACTCCCTCCCACTACATGCCATTCTAGCAAGTCCAGGTGATACTTGAGTGAGGCTCAGACTGGGGCTCCAACCTGCTCAGACAGAGGCTGGGCCAGGCAAGATTTCCATGCTAGGCATGGAAGTCAGGAGCTAGCTTGCTCTAAAGAGTAAGGCTACTGAAGGGCAAAGAATGTGGCCAGGAAGCTGTGGGCCAGAACAAAGCCCCTGGGCCTAGACCAGCACTGGCACCAGTAAAGGTGTGTGAACATGCCTGGCACTCTGGCTAAGGACCCACCCATCGCAGAGCGCAGGCCACTTGTAGAGAGGATGGTTGCAAAATCATTGCACAGGCAGTGACTCTAGAAAGGTCAAGTTATGTGCATCAAGGATCAATGTCAATGTGTAGTATATGCAAGTTAAACAAATGAAAGTCAAAGGCCACCTATAAACCAGAGCCAACTCTCACAATTCTCTGGCCCTCTGGGAAAAGCAGCCTTGGAAATGTGTTTAGAGAAGAACAGGGTGGAGAATGAATTCCACGCCCAGATGTGGCAGCTGTGACATGAGTCACTCCGGCAGTCTCAGGCATTTTACATTCTATAGCATGTAAAACACCTCTCTACATGTTGGAGCAAGCAGATGTTCAGTTTTCTTCATTATTATTTTAATCCTGCCTTCCATTTTAACGATAAAACAAGCCATACGTCAGAATCCAAGAGAATTCCCTGGAAACCAAAGGCTTCTCCATCTCACTTTCAGCAGCCAAGATGTGACTTTACTTGCCTAAAAATAGATGAAGAGTCCATGCTTTTACAATGGCCTTTCTGTCTTAATAAGAAAAAAGAAAGAGATGTAACTTAATTTTTGCCTGTTGCCTAATGCTGAGTTGTAATTTTTACTAATGCAATTTTTATTTACCACATAGTAACAGTATTTTCCAGCTAGGACATTACCCAATAATGGTTCACTAAATGCAATTAGTGGGTCAGCGTTTTCTTAAAATGAAACAAAACATATCAGAATGCCAAAGGCTACATGTAGAATACTGAAAACTGGATCACCGCCTCTCACCTCTTACAAAAACCAATTCACGATGGATAACAGACTTAAACCTAAGGCATAAAACCTTAAGAATCCTAGAAGAAAATGTAGGGAAGACTCTTTCGGACATTGGCCTAGGCAAAGAATTTATGAAGAAGACCCCCAAAGCAATCACAGCAGCAACAAAAATAAATAAATGGGATCTGATCAAATTAAAAAGCTTCTGCACAGCCAAGGAAACTATCAGTAGAGCAAATAGACAGCCTAGAGAATGGGAGAAAATATTTGCTTTCTACACATCCGATAAAGGGCTGATAACAAGACTCGGGGGGGTTGGGAGGGGCATGGGCAATATACTTAACCAGAACATTGTACCCCCATAATAAACTATAATAAATAAATTAAAAAAAAACAAGAATCT
>CM052443.1:110194764-110218821 GCA_028533085.1 Varecia variegata | reverse complement strand
GGCTAATTTTTTCTATATATATTTTTAGTTGGCCAGATCATTTCTTTCTATTTTTAGTAGAGACGGGGTCTTGCTCTTGCTCAGGCTGGTCTCGAACTCCTGACCTTGAGCGATCCACCCGCCTTGGCCTCCCAGAGTGCTAGGATTACAGGCGTAAGCCACCACGCCAGGCCTAAGCCTATCTTTTTTTAAATCAAGTTTTTCAGGGCATATATTTAAGATTTTTCCCATTAGGCGTCCTCTTAAAAGGAGGCATTCATTTTACTATTCCTTTCTCATCAGGGCTTTTAAGTAAAGACTGGATACGAAGGGGAGGTCAGAGAACAGCAGCCAAGGAAAGAGAGTTGGAGCAATATACTGCGCAGTATTTCTGTGAAGTCATTGCACCCCTGGGGCTCCTTATTCATTCTTAGGAAAGAGGGTGGGGCTTTTCTCCCGAAAACTCCTCCATCCACACTGAAAAGGCCAGCCGGGAAATTTACTGTCAGGTAAGAATTCAACCTGTGCTAGCATTCCTTAGCCATGAACTTTCTAAACTTTAGTCATCTGCATGTCACCTTTATTATCACTTACTTAATCTATTCACTGTACATGAATAGATTTACTTTACAATGGAACTTATCACCACACCTTAAACAGAAGGTGAGTGTTGTTCTCAGAAGTAGGGAAAAACCTCAAAAACAATTATTAATACATCAAAAACAAAATGACTGACTTGATTTGTGGCTCTTCAAGGACTTAAAGCTTTTGCATGCTCTCCTCTGTCTCTGTCTCTGTCTCTGTCTCTCTCTCTCTGCACCCAAACTCACCTATGAAATCACATAGGATTTCAACTAAGACCAGCAATGTATTTCTATTTCTACCTAGAAAAGCAGTTTGGAAGGCAGAAAGATCATGTGCTCAAATTTAACACATTCATGATCTATAAATTGATCCTGTAGGAAGGAGAAAATGTGTCTGCATTATTCTCTGTCTTGTCTTTAACACATATAATAACTCACACACTGCATGGTTTCTATATAGTTTACAAGTCTACAGGCTGCTCCCACGTGGAGCACATATGAGAGTGAGAACTTATACTTAGTCCAAAGCCAGGCAGAAGAGATAGCAGCAGCAGCCAGGAACGCATCTACTCCAGGTTGGGACCAGTTCTGTCTCTGTTAATCAGCTTGCCAATTAATCATTGTGTTTGGCTTCAAAGCTTTCCTGTGGAGGCAGCGTTCAGTAATGGAACAATCACATGCTCTGAAGTTGGGAAGACCTAGGTTTGCAGTTATGACTCAGCCACTGCCAAGCCAGAGAACTCTGTGGGGCTCATTTTATCATCTGTAAACCAGGTTATAATGACTACCTCCAAAAGGTCATTGCGAATATTGAGTGTGATAATGTACATGAAGTGTTTTGTATGGTACCTGCCCATAGCAGGTGTTCAAGAGTGGTAATGATGGTGGCGATGAGGATGATCGTGTTTTCATTTCTACCTTTCCAGCCACATTATAATCTCTTTGAACATATTAGCTACTTTATTTTGCCTGTTTATTTATCCATTTATTTTTTACTTCTTTTATATTCCCAAAAACCTCTTGTATAAAGTGCAATAAAGAGTAGCCATCCTATAGACATCCAGAGTTTTAAAAAATGCTTAGTGTTTTAGTGCCTTTCATAAAGCTGACAATATTTAACCACAGTAGGGTAAGGTATGACCAAAAATTAATTGTTGTAGATGATTAGTAGACTGCCTACTATCTTTCATAAATCACTGATGGACCAAGTTTGGGCAGATAAGAAACACTAGAGAAATAAAGAAGTAGGCACTAATTAAAATAGCAAAGGATGGTTTTGGCATAAAAACTGCTCTTCCCACATTTCCCATCTAAACGTTCTACTGCATATGTGCCTAATCACAGGCACAAACCACTGCGAACACACCTCACTAGAGAGGGTGGTTGCCTTTCTCACCAACTGCTCAAGAAAAGAGTTCAGAGTGATTGAGCACCTATTCTGGGCAATGAACACTCATCATGGAGATGGGAGTCTCCAGTTTTAATCTTTATTTGTGCCTAGCTTAATTCGACTGCAGCTATCACTACACTTGTTTTTCCACCATAAAATATCTTAACTTAAACCTGACAAAGTTCTTATTGGCACCTGCCAATGTCACTCCTTCCCCAAAGCCTCTTCTTGGAACTCTGTGGCTTTGGACAATTTACTTTACCTTTGATGTAATTTTCTCCTTAATTGAGTCAGAATCTCCCCAATGCTAAGTCTATAAAAGACTACATTGGTCAAATTAATTTTTTCTAGCCATTTTAACACTCATTCTAGGTCAGTTCAAGTATGTACTCGAGCTGCTGCAGTTAAGAAGGCTCCAAAGATTGAGGTTTAGCCTTTATTAACCAGAAAGTCCACTGACATCTTCCTTTTTATGAGGCTTGGGGATTGAAAAGGGCCTGACAGCTAGAAAACATTCAGTAATTGTTGGTTGTGTCACTGCTGTTCCTCTTATTATTACTACAGTGGGGAAATTGAATATATTAGAATTATTCCATCCTTGTTCATGTCCTCGATTAGGTCTGGGAATGCTATCCATTCAGCCACTCTCTCTATGATGAAGAGAAAACCAAGCTACAGGAAGGGAGAGGAAGACAGACTCGATAAGAGTAATATCCTGGACTGGTTCATGTGCAAAGTGAGAGAGCAGAATTAGATCTTTGCAACTTTTCCCTGTTGTTTCCTTATTTGATCACCTTGTATATGTAGTTTATATGGGGAGCTTATTCATAATACATGACTTAAAGGATTCCAGATGCCTTAAATTACATGAATACTTCTTCATTTCCTCATGGTAAATACTGTCCTCTCCCAGTGGTCTTTAAAATGCAAATATTCCCAGATGTACCATGTCAAATCCCTAACACTTTTCTTTTTAAGGTAAGTTCCTTCAGAAAAAGAATGAAAGAGACATCCTGAAAACAGTTGAAAGTTGGAGACCAGGTAGAGGAAGGGTGGTGGTGAAGTGGGTAGAGAAAAGGATGCTAAGAGGGTGGACAAGATTCCAGAAAGGTAAGGCAGGGACAGAGAAGGTGCCCTCACTTACTTTACAGTTTCATCTCTGGCTACCCCCAACCCCCGGATGTAAGGACTTGGTGGATTCCTTCAGGAGCCAAACTGCCACACAGAGACTAGAACAGCTCTGTGCCTGTGGAAGTTGTGGCTTCTCAGAGCATCCAATTGCTCTGTTCTCAGGAGAGCTAGAAGGAACAGCCCTAGGACACTCAGTGATGAGTGTACTCTACGGATATTACTGAGGACATTGCAAATCACACCACCACAGGACACATTTCTCTTGGTCTCAGCATGAGGAATGATTACTCTTCTTCAGAGCCCCTGGTTTTTGTGGATGCTTTGAACCATGAAGCTGAGCAAAGTTCTTGCAGTGGGTTCTGTAATGTCCCCAGACTCCCTATACCAAGTGGAGGACCCCAACCACTCGCTGCTGTGGCTATTGGCTGCTAATGGCTCCCAGCTGACCCCCTTCTCCTAAGAACAACCCTTGGCTGATGGTAGCACTTTTCCCCAGAGGTCATGACCCTGCCAAAGGCAGCCCATAGTCAATGACTGATTTGGGGGTACAAAAGGCCTCCATTGCTTTCAGGATGAAGGCTAAAATCCTTGACATGGCTACAGGGCCATATGTGATCTTACCTCTATCTAGCTCTCAATCTACCTTCATCTCATAACCTTCTGAGCCCCCACCTACACACACACACACACACACACACACACACACACACACGTCACTGGCTTCTTTCCAATTTGGAAAAGTGCTAAGTTCTTTCCTACCACAGGGCGTTTGTTACATGTTATTTCCTCTTTCTGGGATGCTTCTCCCTGCATCCTCTTTGTCTATTTATCTTTAGCTCAAAGGACTCTTCTTCCAGGAAGACTTCCCTGATTTCCCAGACTATACAAGGGCCCCTCATTTTACATTTTAACAGCACTGTGTAGCTCTCCTGCTTCTTATTGCAGAATTGCAACTTTACATTTATTCCTGTTGTTATTTGATTAAGACCTGTTTCCTTGTTAAGCTATACACTCCATGAGGATAGCTCCAAGTTTTTGTTTACCACGGTACCTGTCCCCAAATATATGCCAATATCTGGCACATATTAGGCACTCAATAAATACTTATTAAATGAGTAAATTGGGCTGCAATAACCTCCCTCAACCAGCTGCATCTACTGTAAGGCATTATATTATAGTACAAAATCATACAATTCAGGATTAAGTCCTGCCTCAGCCACTTCTAGCTGTGGAGTTTTGGGCAAGTTAATTCACATTATTATGCCTCAGTTCCTCATCTGTAAAATGGGGATAATAATTGTATGTCATTGAATTTAAGATGCTTTTGATTATGATACACATCATGTACCATTTTTTAAAAAACCCATCAAATTAGGACACAATGCTTGCTTAGACTTTTCCCATACAAAACCATTCACTGTTCCATCAATAAGATTGGTGAAGCTGCATTTCCTAGAGAAGTGCTCCACTATGCACGCCTCATCTACCTCCTGGCCCCATCTAGGAGATTTTAGCCATGCCATTGACTCATTCTGTGAGATGATCTAACCAGCAGGTATCAACAGAAGGTTTCAGACAAGAACCAGGAAGACATTATAAACAACAAATAAACTAAAACATACAGTATCAGTAATGTTCATAATTCAACTGAAATGCTAAAAATATGAACAGCTATGACCAAGTGCAACATTGTCAGGCAATATTCCCATTACCACCTCCACCCTGCTGACCACAGTTAAGAGGCCATGGCTTATAAGATGCACATCAATTTCAGAGAAGTTAAGATGTGCAAATAGGTTGGTTGGTAAATTTATGAAATACAGTAGATCTTAGCTTATGAGAATTAAGTACATTAGTGTACATGAAGTGCACAATCTGTTCATATGAAACCTTAAACACCCGATAACAAATCATCATTATCTCCATGCAGATACCACCACCCCTGCCTGGCAGTCTTCGGCCACAGTGTCCTCTCCTCCAAAGCCTCTGGAAAGACCAGACCAATTGGCGTCTCCCCCAGAGACTCAGCATGGCCCTCAGATGAATTCATTCTTTCATTCTCTGTAGTAATGGAAACAATCGGAGCCTGGAGAAATTCAGGCTTTTCAATTGTGCAGTGGTGGGATTGCAACTTCCTGCTAGAATATCAGTGCCATGAAGGCGGGGACTTTTATCTGCATGTTCACTGCCATGTCCTCAGTGCCCAGAACAGTAGTAGGTACTCAGTCCACGTAGCTGAACGAATGAGTGAATAATCCCATAGATATTTATTAGAGCTTATGACGATGGGTTGAGAGAATTCACACACGGGAGGATATGACTGAGTCAAATGTGAAAAAGGCTTTAATCTTCTAATCCCCCCTTTGCCATGACAGCCTTTAAAATATTCCAGTTTTATGGGGCAATTTTAATGGAAATAAACTTACAAAGTTAAAATTACATAATTAATTATATTCAGTGCCAATTATAATTACTTATTGATCTGAGGCTGCTCATGGATCACCTGGCAACAGTGAAAGAAAAACAGTGGCAGGTGTTTGGGCTCAGTTCATGCTTGCTAACTAATTAGATGAGGATATTTTTCCCCTGGAACTCCTCAGCAGTTTTCAGTTGGCTCAGAAATTGAACGGTGGAAGCCAAAGGCTTCAGATACCTCTGTTTATCTTTCTTCCTTCTGGCCTGGAAGACATTTTATCATGAAGATGCTTTTCCACATATCTAATCTTATTCATTAGACATTGATTTTATATTTTAAGAGTCAGCCTTCTGATGATGCCAGTTTTAGACAGGGATAAAAGCACAGATTGAAGTCAGACTGTCACAGTTTGAATCGTAGCTCCGTCATTCACGTGATCCTGGGCATTCTACTTAACTTTTCTGTGCTTTAGTTTCGAAATCGTAAAATGAGAATAACGATAGTACTGACATCACTGGATTGAAATGAGGATTAGACAAATAAGCAATGCCTTGCACACACTAAGTGCTATTTAAGTGTTAAATAAATAAAAAACAAAATACACATTAGTTCCCAATAAGCGTTGGGTAATCATTGATTATACGATAGGTTAGGCATGTGATTGAAGTTGCCATGAACAAGTTGATATCAGGCTTATAGTCACACATGCCTAGTGAAAACAAAAAAATGTAACTCCTACATAAAGGCTTGTTTTGTTCAAGGATTGTTCTGGTAGAGAGCATTGGCTAAGGTTTTTGTGGCGTGGAATGGAAACTCACACTGGCTACCTGAAGCAAAGTCATTGTGCAGGCTGGGGTCGGGGGGTTGACTCAACCCTCAGAAAGGACAGGAACCAGGCATTTCCAGGAATTTTGAGAGCAGAGACCCATGGAGAGTTTCCTTGGTAATGACTCCAAGAAGATTTTCTCTCTTGCATCACTTCCCTAGAGATCTGAATTCTTGTGAGAGAGTGCAATTGGCCTGAAATCACATGCCCACCTTTGGGACTAATGATAGGGAACAGATATGGTACCTACATGACTGGTCCCAACAGGATGACAGGCACGGAGGAGAGACAGAGTTACACAAAGGGAGATCCTGATGCTGCTACCAAAGAAGTGGGGAAGGTTGCTAGGCAGGCCAAAGTAGCAGCTGTCCACATGAAGAAAGAAGGAGGAAGGGCAATGTTTCTAAAATCCTGTTTATGTTTGCACTGTAGGTCTTTCCAGAAACCAAAATATGTTTCTCTCTGCAGAGGGTACTCACTGAGAAGCTGTCTCACCCAGGGGCATTCATGCAAAAAGAGCAAGAATCTGGCAATCATCAGAAACTGCTTTCTATGGCCTAATGAAGCAGATCTCTGGTTGTTTGTGTTGCATTCATTTAAATACTAATCTTTGCCTCACAGTTTCATAACAGCAATAATTTCTAGTTCAATCAAAACAACATTATGCTAAACTTTCAGAATTCAGCAAATGATAAGCTTACAAAAGTGTCTCACACAGCCATGAATCCTTTTTTCAGTTCAGTTGTTTTTGGCTGCAAGTACCAGAACACCCAACTTGAAGCTGCTAAAGCCGAATGAAAATGAATTGGTGCACATAACTGGATGTCCAGATGTAGGACAGGCTTCCAGGAACTTAATCCGGTGGTCCCAGTTCCGCTTCTCAGCAATTACCGTGATACTTTCTGCCCTCGTTTTCTCTCTGTGTTCTTCCTCTCAGGCTGGAAGCAAGATGGCTACAGAATTTCCAGGCCTCGCCAGTACACAAAACAACATTTGGAGAAAGATGAGATCATTTCTTAATTCAAGTATCAGGAATAAGGTAACTTTCCCTAGAATCCTCTAGCAAACTTTCCTCTCATCTCATTAGCCTGGACTGGGTCATGTGCCCAATCTTGAAATAACCCGGTGGCCAAAGTGATTCCATCTGCTAAGTGGCTTCGATCTGAGTTCTTAAACCAGTCACTGGCAAAGAGAATTAGACTAATCATGCCTGGCCCCCAACTCACGGGCCACTAGATAATAAGAAAGAGAAGGAATGTGTTTAAAAAAAAAAATAAGATAGACATTTGGCTTCCTCTCTTCCCCATCCCAACATCTGAACTTCTCTAGTGTCCACCTCCATGCCTGAGAAATTTAAGATTTAGTGGAAGACAGAGGCCACTTCCCACAAACAATGCTGAAGACACCATGAGCTTTCTGACCTTCTTTGCAGCTAGAGCAGGTGTTTGTAACAGAGGTTCCAGCAATCACACACACATATCTCAATCAGGTTCTTTATGGAACCTATGATGCAAAGAGCCAGGAACCACCTGAAAAATCCATTTGATTGGCAGGTGGTAGCTAGTTTCCAAAGACAGCAGTGGCAGTAGCAATGGGACATCCAGTGTTGGCTTACCAGGTTTAACATGAAAACACAGGAGATCCAGTTAAATGTGACTTTCAGATAAACAATTTCTAGTATAATTTTTTTAGTATAAGTATGCCCCCAAAATTGCATGGGCCATATTTATACTAAAAAATTATTCATCATTCATTTGAAATTCCACTATAACTAGGTGTCCTGTATTTTATTTTACCCTAATCCAATGGCATCCAGTTTCCGGTGGCAGCAGAGTATTTAGTGGTGAAGGCAGGAGAGTCTTCATCAGATTGGGTTTATGACTTGCCTTCCATGCTAATTTCCTCCCTTTCTTCTGTTCAATTTCCAAGCTTAGTTCTGCATCATTATCAGAAATTCTGTGAGAATAAATCATACATTGTAAGCTTCAGTTGCTTATAACTACGAACCCTGGTCATACAAACCTCAATATCAACTACAAAAAGTTGAATCTGTCTTCTAGCATTGAGATCGGTATGAAACACAAAGGGGAAAAATAACATTTTTCTTTTAAAGCAGAAGTAGCATGATATTACCTTCTAAAGTCCGGGCCGTAGAAGAATAGAGTTTTTGCAAGTTTCTGCTTTGTCAGTGTTTGAAGGAAATTCATGCAATGCTTCCTGCTTCAACTAGGCTAAGTGTAAAATGAAAACAATTTTGGAATGTTAAATGACTTAAAAAATATGGATTACAAAATTCTGGCATAGACAAACCTTTCCCTTACTAGGACTTTTCTTTTCCTTTAGCCCAGGGGTGGGGAATCTTTTCATGTTGGAAGGCTGCATTAATTTAGCTATAATCAAATAAGGCCACATTCAAGAAACTTCAATTAGATATACTTAAAAATGTACATTGTTTTGTAAAAATCTAGCTACTGTGTACCTAATAACTTCAAAAAATGAAAATTATTTGTTAATTTTAAAGTTAACTAACCTTTTAATGACTTTGTTCTGTCTGCTATTTGTTGGAAAGCATTTGAATATTTGGTTGCAGCATGGAGGTCCTCAGTTTCAGTTGATCCTCTAAATGGGTATCAGTCATTTGTGACCTTAAGAGCATCTTCATTTGGGTTAGGTAGGAGAATGTAGATTCACAGCACTAAGTGGTTGAAAAGCAAGAAAGCATTTTTTGGGCATGTTGCCAAAGGCGTGGGTATTCTACTGCATTTTTCCATATTTCAGTTGGATTTTTCTTAGCATCAGACAATGACTTTAAAATGTCATCTACTGATAGCTCAGTAAATTCCATCTGTAGTTCTTTAGGTGTCTTGGTGATATCAAGTAAGTGAAGCTGAAATGCTTGTTTGAGTGTGAAGTCATGATTCTCAAAGTCAGTCGACCTTTCATTGTATTCTCCAATTAATAGGTCTATAACAGCTGTGTATTATTCAAATGAGTCACATACATCATCCTGCTCATCCATGACCTTTGCTAACTGGGGAAAATGTTCATTTGAAATTTCCTTTTAAAGAAGTGCTTTGAAAAACTATAGCTTTTTTCAAAACGCTTGGATTTTTTTTTGCCACATGTCATATATAGACTTCATCTTACATAGCAAAAAAAAATATTCAAGTTGTTTTGATTTGACATGCTATCACACAGAAATGCTGCATTCCTATAGAAATCTTCTTTCAATAATTCACATTGCTGATTTAGTTCTTCATAAAATTTAACTCTCTGTTCTCAGAGAGATGAAATTTTGGCTAGCACCTGTCCCTGCAATAGCCAACACACTTTAGAATGATACCACAAACCCACGCTGAATACCTCATCTTTCAGCTTTAGCATGTTATGAAACTGACCATACCATGTTGCATTTGTACCAATATAGTTAATAATACTTATAACTTGTTGCAAAGTGTCACTTAAATTAGTAGCTTTAGCACAGAGATTTTGCTGATGCGAGATACAATGAAAAGAAATGAGAGCATCTGGATCTGTTGATACTTTTTTTTCTGTGCAATAAACCCTTCATGTTTTCCCATCATGGAAGGTGCACTGTCTGTACATACACTCACTAAATTTACCAAAGTCAGTCCAATTTCACGACATTTATCTTGAAAGTTGTTGAAGATATCTATTCCCTGTGTTCTGTTGGCAAGAGTGCTCAAAATGAGTAACTCTTCCTAGCAAAGAAAATCTTCTGTTATGACACAAATGAAGTATAAAACCTGTGCCAAGTTAGTAGTATCAGTTGACTCATCCAAAGCAATTGGATAATATATATTTTCCTTTTGAAGTATTGCATGAAGTCGTTCTGTTCATTTGAAGGCTAACTCGTGTTGCTGATCAGTTATGGTTCTCCTTGAAAGAGGCAGTTGTTTGTACTTTGAAACATTATCGGGGTCTAAGCATCCTACAACTTGGACAATGCATTCTTTCACAATTTCTACATCACTGAATGGCTTCCCTTTCCCCCCCAAGTATATAAGCTACTTTATAAGTTGCTTCAGTGGCATTATTTCCAGGTTTTATTACTGCTTGAAAGAATTGTCTTTGCTTTTGCTTTTCATCTTTTAATTTCTGCAATGCAAACTTCTGTGCCTCTACCTCTAATTTAAAATATTTGTGGTCCTTATGAGTGTTACAATGCTGATGAACATTGAATCTCTTTAATGTTGATATTGCAGTATCACAAAGCAAGCAAACCATTTTATCTTTAGCAGAAACAAAATAATATTGCAATCCCCAATCCTCATTAAAAAATCTGTTTTCTTTCTTCAGCAGTCTCTCGTTCTTCTTTGACATCATGGGCTGTTAAGCAGACAGAATTAAAAAATACTGTCAAGCTGTGCAACTATCCACAAATTCCACTTCAAACAGAAACACAGTGCACCATTGTCAAAAGCTGATAACAGACTGGCATATTTGACTCCATA
This sequence comes from Varecia variegata, assembly GCA_028533085.1. Taxonomy (NCBI): domain Eukaryota; kingdom Metazoa; phylum Chordata; class Mammalia; order Primates; family Lemuridae; genus Varecia; species Varecia variegata. The sequence continues at coordinate 110,208,020 of CM052443.1, read as the reverse complement.
AACTCTCACCAAGTTAGTGGTGCCAGTCAGGTGGGGGAAGTTAGAACTAAATCATGAGCATAGCAGCCATCAATTTAGCCCTAATGGCTTACTAATGTTCTAATTGTGCTGGTCAATCTGGGAGGGTTATTTCATTGAAACTTATTTTATTCTGTGTTATTTTAAATACATTCATTTTAAAAAAATAAAATTAAAATATAAAAGATGAACAAAATGTATTAATAAAAATAAAAGGATTTGTTCTGTAAAATTTGGATTCAGTCAAAAGGCCACACTTAAGGACCTAGAAGCCACATGTGGCCTTAAGGCCTCAGGTTCCCCACCCCTGTTTTAGCTTATCCTAATAAAACTAAACTCTTCTCATAGACAACAATCTCAACTATTGTTAAGTTTAAGAATACGAATACATTGAAAACCTGTAGTGTGAAAAGCATCATGAATATTTTTGACTCCTAAATTATACTGTATTAATTGTCTTACTTCCCCAGAATAATACGTCTTCATAGTTTGAATTCCCTTTGGAATGAGAGCTGATGCTAATTCACCAGTTGTCATTGGGTATTGTGAGGAAACAATGCAATTATGCTAATGGATACAAACCAGAAACACTGCCCTTCTGTCTTCTCCTGATCATGAAAGAAGCATGTTCGTTCTTGATCACGGAATTCGCTACCTGGCACACATGCTGGGGAATGGTGGGTCTCGGATCAGTGACTTAGTAAGTGATAATAAAGGTTGCTGAGGTCGAGTGGTGCTTATAAGGTGGTCACAGCCTCTCTAGACTTTTCCTGCTTCATTCCTTCACAGCTGCTGGCACAGCTCTGGAGGCCAAATGTGAAGCCGAGAATCTCATACCAACTAAGAATTTCTAATATGAGTAGGCTACTAAAATAGATGGGTGGTAGGGTTTTTTTTTTCCCCGACCCAACATCATCTTTCTTTTCTCATACAGTCTGATTCCCTCATACTAAAGTGTGGCTCCCACATGATGGAAAACCTAAGGAGGACAGTAAAGCCACAGCCTGCCATCCTACTAAAGAAGCTAAAGGTGTTCCTGAAAGCACCTTCTGCAGGATCCTACAGACTCCTTTATTCTGTAGAATTGCCCCTTGCCTAGCCAAAGTGGTGGTGCACGTGACCAAGGTCTGGTATGATATGTGGCTACAGTGACATAGAGACATATGTCACCAGTAACCTAGAGACTGGTCCATTCAATTAGGGCCAATGGAGCACAATAAAAGTTGGGCTGTGACTTCTGGGAAAAAAAAAAAAAACATTTTTGCTCTTTTTCACTGGATTTGAAGGGATAGAAAATTAGGTTTGGAACTACAGCAATCAAATTGCTTCTACAATAAAGAAGCTTATCTGAAAATAGGGCAAATCAGGGGCAAAAAGGTAAAAGAGACACTAGGTCCTGGTGACATTGCTTGACTTCTTTCATCGAACCATTGCTGAAGCCAGACCTACCTCCGAAATTCCCTTTTCTAGGTCAGTTTGGTTTCTGTCACTTAGAACAGACAGTTCTGACTGATACAATTGGTTTTCTCCCATATGCAAGCATGAGACTGTCCAGAATGAAGAATAGTCACATTCAGGCCTAGGCCCAAGGTGAGTTCTGGATCACTACTAGAGGGAGTCTGATTCAGGATCTCCTGCTAACCTGTCATGTAACTTCAGGCAAAAAACCTCATGGGGGTGTCTCTGTCTCCTTCCCTGTCAAAGGAATATTCCTACTTGCCCTAGAACCTCCCAGGGGGACAGAAATGTGGAATAAACAAGTACGGAACAGCACCCGGAACAATATTACCCTGTTCTAACGCAGTATCATTGTATTCACTTCCCAGGCTGTCTAGGAAGCTTCACCAAAAGAAGTAGTTCTGGAACCATACTTTTTTGTTTTTGTTCTTCTGGAAGGGAATGATTTGTTCCAAAATCAGAGAGTTTATAAGACAAATTGCCTTTTAATTCAGCCACTTTGAAATTCATTTTTTTGCTTCAAATTTAAGTCTTTGATGGTCAAACTATGTTTTCTACTAAGAGCTCATGGCTCATGTTTTCAAGAGGAAATGGTTAAACATTAAATATGATTATATCTGCTTGAGTTCTATGAGTAATTTAGATAATGATATACAATAAGTGTTATTTCACAAAACCCTACCCTCAACTCAGGATTAAATGGAATTAGCCTGCTGATTTGTTTATTTTTATTGGAGGGGAGGGGAGAATGCTAAGTTATGTTTTAGTTATCAGACTTCTCCAGAAAAGCTGATGATTTTCTAATTGAGGAAATGACTAAGTGTAACACTATAAATTGCAAAAGTGGTATTGAAGGGGAGAAAAATTGCAGTGTCTCCATGATTGTTTAAGAATTGTGTTAACAATGTAACTGGTACCATAAGACATCTCCTTTTATTATTATATAGTTTCTGGAATCATCAAAATGTAGAACAGGCCAGGTGCAGTGGCTCATGCTTGTAATCCTAGCACTCTGGGAGGCCAAGCTGGAAGGATTGCTTGAGCTCAGGAGTTCGAGACCAGCCTGAGCAAGAGCAAGACCCCGTCTCTACTAAAACTAGAAAAATTAGCGGGGCGCAGTGGCATGAGCCTATTATAGTCCTAGCTACTAGAGAGGCTGAGGCAGGAGGATCACTTGAGCCCAGGAGGTTGCAGTGCGCTATGATGATGCCACTGCACTCTACCCAGGGTGACACAGTGAGACTCCTGTCTCAAAAAAAAAAAAAAATAATAATAATAATAATTAAAAGGGGCCCGAGGTAAGTACAGACAAATTCTTCAGTCACTGTATTTCTACAGGAACATTTTGGCTTCCAAGAAGGTCTGATAATACCTGCACATCTAAACCTGTTCTCCAATCCAGTGTTGTCAGGAATAAAGCTGCTATTTTGATCTCTGTGGGTCTGACTCTTATATTTTCTTCTCAGTTGATTCCAAACTCATGAACGGAGACTGAGGTGTGATCAATTTTTTTAAAATACATATATTTTTTCTTTTCCAGAGACGGGGTCTCACTCTTGCTCAGGCTGGTCTCAAACTCCTGACCTCAAGTGATCCACCTCGGCCTCCCAGAGTGCTAGGATTACAGGAGCCACAGCGCCCCGCCCCGCTGAGGTGTGATCGCTTACCTCCTGGAAAGCACCCTAGGGGAAAAGTGCTCAGAGAGGGGAGCCGAGGGAAGCCTGGTGTGCCTGGAGCTCGAGATGAGGTTGTGGACTAGGCGGGGACCAGATCGTGTGTGATCTTGTGGCCATGATAAGTATTTGAGTTATATTCAAAGGACAATGAAAAAATCATCAAAGGATTTCAAGAAGAGGCATGACATGCTCAGATATACACATTGGTATGTAAAGAATGGATTATAGGGGAGCAAACATAGTACAAGGGAGGTAAGTGATGAGAATATGGCTGTGGTCCCAGTAAGAGATGAGGTGGTCTGACTTAGGGCAGTAGCAGTGGAAGTCGAAATTAAGAAATGTGGATAAGGTGAAAACATTTTTTGGAGTTGACAATATATTGATGTATTATATCTGGCAGATACTACTAGTTTTTGTCCCACCAAAGTCCATTCTTCTCTTCTACAGTACACCAGGACACCTGGTAAAAAGTTTACATTCCCCAGCCTCTCTTGTAGCCAGAGACGGCCATATACCTAAGTTCCAATTCATGATAGGGATGTGATATGTACAAATTCTGGGACATATCCCTAAAGAGAAAAGGAATGCCCTGCTTTTCCCTTCTCCCATTCTGATGCTTGCAACATGGCCTTTACAGCTAGAGCTGTCTCCTGAACCACGAAAATAAGGACTGGGGTGGATTGCTTGCAAAGACAGTCTCAGTGATTTGTCCCATCCTGTATGTGTACCCCTTTGCAACATAATGTTCATGCTTCTTCCATAAAGAGGTGAAGACTATTTCCCCATCCCCTGAAACTGGACAGGTTTTATGACTTTCTTTGACCAGTAGATACAGCAGAAGTGATATCGTAGGACTTACAAACCCAGGCTTCAAGAGGCCTCGTAGCTTCTACTCTCTCCTTCTTCAAACCCTGCCCTGAGACCACAAGGTAAGGAAGCCCAGTCTGACCTACTGGGAGATGAAAGGCCACGTGGAGGAGACCCACATGCCTGGCCAACAGCCAGCACGAGCTACAACAAATGCAAACCTGGATTCTTTAAAAATTTAAATTAAATTTCCTGGTTTTATCATTTTAAAGTTATCAGAGTTGAATATTTAAGCTAAATCAATATAAAAGTTCTTAAATTTGAAGTTAAACATCTTCTTTTCAAAAATCCAAAGACAAGCAAACCAAAGCTAAATCAAGACTGAAAATTGCCAAAGTGATTTTTTTTCTCCTTACTTTAAATACCTTATCTTTAAAGCATTTATGCTTCTTACGCACTATTTATAGTCAATTTTGATCAGTATAGAAGTGAAGTTATGATGGAGAACAAAATTGGTGGCTTAACCACAATTAATTCAAATGATGTTAGATTTCATACAGACATTTTAGCCAGAATACTTTCATTCAAGCAAAAGTTCTTCATTCTTTTTGTCATTAAATTTTGTATTTTGTATTAAGTATTTTTAACTTTTTGTGTGGAGAGGGCCTTTCTAAGCCATAATTCGTGAACTCTCAGAAACACTATTGTTTACTTAATAAACCTATAACATCTTTCCATAAATCAGGGTCTCCAAATGCTTTATTGGAGTAAAAATATCCTTTATCAGCAAATCAAAGATGACCTCATATCTGGCAAAAGTTACTTATGATATATTTTTAAATTGTGTTGTCTTTTCTATTTCTCTTTGCTGATACTGATAAAGGTTCTTATTCAAACACTGATCCAATTTCCCTAGGAGGAGGGTTATGATAGAACATAGGCCTCACAAACTTGCCAATTTACAAAGATAAACAAAAGTTCATTGGATAAAAATCCAATGATAATCTGTTACATCTGGGCTTGTGTCACCTTGACTATACCCTCAAAGTTGCCAACATCAAGCAGAATTTTGAATGCCCCGGCGTGAATGGCCCACTGCCGCCATGCAACAGCATGGCTGGCGCATTTAGTTAACTTCTTTGTAATCAAGTGATGTCTAGATGATTCCAGGATTAGACATCCTGCACAACTATGCATTTCAATTAAACTTGTACACCTTTAATGTCTAAAAGATCTAGTCGTACAAAACTCTTCTCATGGGATCAGTATCTTTTCCTTAAAGCTCACCTGTTCATAAAAATAATTACGCACACTTGGATTGCTAACAGGATGCCACTGAATTCTTTGGAACACCAACACCCACATAGGTAAGGTGCAGATAATCAAAAATGTACCCTTCCTGGTTAGTGGATATAGATAAGTAAATTTTCCTCCCACAAGGACCAAACTGTCTCTTGGCTTCATGCCAGTTGTTAATGTTAGTAGGCAAAGATATTCTTCCGGTGTTCACTCATGCCCTTAAGAAGGACAAGGTTTCCAAAGCCTGATTACAGAACTGTACTCACCTGGCTTCAATGGGCAAGAAGCCCTTTCTTTTTTCTTTCTTTCTTTCTTTTTTTTCTTTTCTTTCTTTCCTTCCTTCTTTTCCTTTCCTTTCCTTCCTTCCTTCTTTCCTTCCTTTCTTTTCTTTCTTTCTTTCTTTCTTTCTCTCTTTCTTTCTTTCTTTCTTTCTTTCTTCTTTCTTTTTCCTTCTTTGTTTTTCTTTCCTTCTTTCTTTCTTTTCTCTGTCTTTCTTTTTCTCCCTTTTCCTTTTTTTTTTATTTACAATTTGCAAAGCATATTTACATACATTAGATTATTTGGTGGAGGCAGAATAGATATCCTTATCCTTTTTTTTACAGTTCAGTAATTTTTAGTATATTTCCAAAGTTCTGCAACCATCACTACTATCTAATTCCAGAATATTTTTAAGACCTCAATAAGAAACTCCTACCATATCCATTAGCAGTCACTACCCATTCTCACTTCCCTTAGTTCTGGGAAACCACTAATGTACTTACTGACTCTGTAGATTTGCCTATTCTGGACATTTCATAGAAATGGAATGTGGCCTTTTCTGTCTGGTTCTTTCATTTATGGTAATGTTTTCTAGGTTCATCCATATGGTAACATATATCATTCATTTCACTTTATGGCTGAATAACATTCCAGCATATGGATATACTACCTTTTGTTATCCATCCATCAGTTAATGGACATTTGGATTGTTTCTATATTTTGGCTATTAACAATAATGCTGCTATGAACATTCATATGCAAGTTTTTGTATGTACATGTGTTCAACTTTGTTTGGTATGTAGTTAGGAACAGAATTTCTAAATAATATGGTAACTATGTTTCAATTATTGAGAAACTATCAAACTGCCTTCCATAGCAGCTACCCCATTTTTCATTCCCATCAGCAATTTATGAGAGTTTCAATTTCTCCACATCTTCATCAACACTTTATTGTGTTTTTTATTATAGCCATCTTAGTGGGTGGAAAGCAGTATCTCATTGTAGTTGTGGTTTGCATTCCCCAATGTTTAACGATGTTGACTATTTTGCATGTGCTTATTAGGCATTTGTATTAATATATCTTCTTTGGAGAAATGTCCACTCAAATCTTTTGCCCATTTTTAAAATGGGTTATCTTTTTATTGTTGAGTTGTAGGAGTTCTTTATGTATTCTAGGCAAGTCTCTTATTAGATATATGATTTATAGATATTTTCTCCCACTCTATGGATTGTCTTTTCACTCTCTTGATAGTATCTTTTTAAGCATAAATTTTTTTAATTTTGAAGAAGTCCAATTTATCTATTTTTATGTACTTGTTCTTTTGGTGTCATATCAAATAAATTATTGCATAGTCCAAGGTTACAAAAATGTCACTTACATTTCTTCCTAAGAGTTTCATAGATTTAGGTCTTTGATCCATTTCAGTCCATTTTTGTAAATGGTGTGAGGTAGAGCCCAACTTCATTCTTTTGTTTGTGTATATACAGTTGTTTCAGCACCATTTGTTGAAGACAGTATCCTTTTCCCATTGAATGGTCTTACACCTTTGTTAGGGTCAATTGACCATAGATGTATCAGTTTATTTCTGAACCCTCAATTCTATTCTATTGATCTGTATGTCTGTCTTTATGCTACTATCATACTGTTTTGGGGAGTTATTTTTATTTTTATGGATACATACTACTTGTACATTTGTACCATACTGTTTTGGTTACTGTAGTTTCGTAGCAAGTGTTGAAATCAGGAAGTATAAATCCTTCATCTTCATTTTCAAGATTGTTTTGGCTATTCTGTGTCTATTATATTTCCATATAAATTTTAGAATTGGCTTGTCAATTTCAGCAAAAAAGCACCTGGGATTGTGATACAGATTTGTTGAATCTATAGGTCAATTTGGGGAGTATTGCCATCTTAACCATGTTGTCTTCCAATCCATAAACATGGGATGTCTTTCCATTTAACTCTTTAATTTCTTTCAATGAGGTTTTGTAGTTTTCACTGTACAAGTCTTGTGCTTCTTTTATTAAATTTATACCAGAGTAATTCACTCTTTTGAATTTTGTATATTGGGTTTATATTATGCATCCTTGCTGAACCTGTTGATTAGTTCTAGTAGTTTTGGGATTCCTTAGAATCTTCTATATACAAGACCATGTCATCTGCAACTAAAGGTAGTTTAACTTCTTTTCCAATCTGAATATTTTTTCTTTTTCTTAATTTCTCTGTCTAGAACCTGCAGTAAAATGTTGAACAGAAGTGGTGAGAGCAGAAATCCTTGTATTTTACCTGATCTTAGGGCAGAAGAAGGATGCTTACCCTACCTTTCTTAGCTATATGCAACTCTTAAAGCATTAGTTTGGCTGGCTCTTTTGTTAAGGGTTCAACAGCTTCTGTTTACCTATATTTTTCCCTCAGTGGTTCTCCATGTTTCTGGATTTAGGGTAAGTTTGATAGGTCACCCAATTAAATTGTATATGTTTAACATCTATATCCTGTTTAAAGGTTACCATCACTATAAAAGCCTTACCTACTTTTGCATGCACTTTCAGTTAGCCGTGCTTACAACATATATGGCCCAAATTACAGCACTGCCTAAATGTTCCAACTTATATTTATTGCCTTGTAAATGTATTTTAATATTCCTAAGAATGGCTTTTGTGCCTAGAAAGGATTATTCACAGAATACATTTTTTTACTATTTATATCAACTACTGGGGGTATAATATATACTCATAATGAATAAAATGTACTCACTTTTAGTGCATTTTCCCACAAGTTGTGGAAAATGTATAGACCTCTGTAATCACCAAAAGATTTCCTTGTGCCTCTGCAATCTTCCTCCCCCAGGGGCACCAAGAAACCACTGATTTACTTTCTGTCACTACAGACTTACCTGTTCTAGAACTTCATATGAATAGATTTGTACAATCTTCAGTGCCTGGCCTGGCTTCTTCACTACTCAGCAGTGTTTTTTTTAATATTCATCCATGTTATTGTGCACATAACATGGATGTGCCTTTGTTCCTTTTTGTTGCTGAGACGTATTTTATTGTATGGATATATCACATTTATGATTATTATTAACCCAAGTTAAACACTTGGGTTATTTTTAGTTTGGAGCTATGATGAATAAAGCTGCTATGAATGTTCATATGCACGTGTTTGTATGGATATGTGTTTTAATGTTTGGAGGAGGTAAAAACCTAGAAGTGGAATTACTGGGTCATATGGTAAACGTATGTTTAACTTCATTAAAAACAAAAACAAGAAAAAAAAACTTGCCAAACTGTTTTTCAAAGTGGTTGTACAATTTTACACTCCTGCCAGTAATGTATGAGTTATTTCCAGTTAATCCACAATCTCACCAACATTTGGTGGTGGTGTTTTTCTTCAGTTTTACCAGTCTAGTGGGTGCATAGTGGTATCTCATTGTGGTCTTAATTAGAATTTCCCTGATGACTAAAGATGTTGAGCATCTATCTGTTCACATGCTTATTGGTCATTTATACATCTTCTTTTAAGAAATGTATGTTCAAATCTATTGCCATGTTTTTACCGGTTGCTTGTCTCCTTACTGAGTTATAAGAGTTCTCTATACATTCTAGACATAAATCCTTTGTTAGATCTATGTATTGAGCATACTTTCTCCCAGTCCGTGATTTGCCTTTTCATTTATTTTTAAACAATGTTTTTTCAGTTTTAATAATTTACTTTATTTTAATTAGATGACAATTTAATATGTAGCAAAATCCACCCGCTGGAGCATGTATCCCTTCACAGCTCTGCAAGACTGCTGGCTTCATCTCCTGGTTGTTTTTATTTTCTTTTTTAAATTCTTATTTAAAAATAAAAAATGGATCTATTGATGGTGTGCAGCATGTTTCAATAGATATATACATTGTGGAATGGCTAAATCAAGTTAATTAGCATATGCATCGCCTCACATGCTTTTTTGTGTGGTTTGATGAAGTCAAATTTATTAACTTTTTCTTTTATAGTTAGTGATTTCTGTGACCTGCCTAAGAAATATTTGCCCACCCCAAGGTTGCAAAGATTATCTACAATGTCTTCTTCTAGGAGTTTGCACAGTAAATTTTGAGTAATTTTGTTACATGTTGTAAGGGTCAAGTTTCTTTTTTTAAAAAAAAAAGAAAAGAAATTTTTTTCCCCCAAAATCCATGGGATTTTTGAAGTAGAAAGAATCTGGAGACAGCAATGGGAAGCACTTGCCTGACCTCATGGCCCTGACATATATGAAGGATTGTATGTCATGTAATGACAGATACTCAGAAGAGCAAAAATTTCAATTAAAACAAAAGAAACATCTAAGAATACAGTGGTGCTTGCTGAATCCAGGTGGTTCCAGGGTACACAGTAAAAGGGCTCAAGGGAGGCAAGGAGAGGACCACTGGGCCAGATTAGGGGCTACAGGGAGCAGTGGTGAACAGGCAGGGTATTCACAGGGGTTACTATATTTTTGGAAATTTACATTAAATACTTAGCATTGAAAGTGAGATATGTATTTATGCATAAGTTAGTTTTTAAAAAATCTAAATAGTTAACATTTGAAGTACCATAATCTATAGCATTTGCAAATCAGCATAAGGGATGTTAGATATTTTTCCCTGATGAAATGAGGGGTATTCGAGATATGTGGATGGGTTTGAAAACTGCCGGCACTTCCCTTTGTGAACAGAGAGCAGCTGATGTAACCAGACGATCTCTTTGAACCTCCATTTCCTTATCTGTAAAACGGGGAGAATAATATCTATCTCCTAAGGGAAGTTGAGAGAAACAATGAGACACACCCACCTCTGGGCCTGGCACACATGTTTATTTGTTCCTTTTCCTTCTTTCACTTTCTTTATCATAGTACTTTGACCTCCATAATGTGTCACTTACCATGTACTCTTTTGTGTCTTCATCTTAACTCTCTTGCTAGACGCAGTCTTCAAGCGTAACTAATGCTGACCTCCCTCTGAAAAGCCCATGGCAAAGTTTATCAAATCTTAGTGTACCTAACCACCTGGGATGCTTTTTAAAAAATGCAGATTCCAAGGCTCTACCTCAAAAGACTGTGATTTCATATGTCTGCCTGGGTGTGGTCCAGGAATCTGCAGTAGCACAAGAACCCCCAGCTATGTTGTATTAGGTGGTCAAGAACCACACTCAGAGAAATCTGGGAGCCAAGAAAACTTGTTTCAGGAGTCCTACAGCTGCATTTTCTTCAAATCCGGTTTGGGACCCAAACAAAGACAGCTGACCTAGTTCCACATGGGGCCTTAGACTAAGCTGACCCAGAAACCTGAAGCAAGCTCATCGCACATGCTACTCATTTCTGTTCTTCTTGATGATGTGAAAATATCATTTTTGCTGGTCCAGCATCCATCTCCCCTTTCGCTGGTAACACCCTGGACTTTCCCTACACCTAGTCCAGTGGTTAAAGCAAGACTAATCCCTCCCCCACCACCCCAAGTAAATGGAGGCCAGACTCTGGGGCATTTACAAGAACAAGGGAGAGGGATGCTCTTCCTGCAGAGATGCTAAACTAGCAGGGACCTAAGCCTGGAGCTGCCTGGGCCAGTCTTACATAGAGAGCCTACCTGAGAATGAAACAATAGAGATGGTGCCCTTGTGACATCTTCAGGCCCCTGAGGTTCCTGGTAATATGAGTTACTAATTCTCTTTTGGTCTAAGTCAGTTTGATCCAGAATTTCTCCTTGCAGTTGAGAGTTCTAATACACAGAGCCAACCCTCCAAACGAAGGCCTTTCGGTCACCCTCTCTTCTCCTGTTGCCCTTACATTTCTCTGCACAAACAATTCCCCTGCACCTCACTCCCCTCAGAGAATGTCACCGCCTTGCCACAACTGAAATCCTAAGGGCTCAGTTTCCCATGTCCCTTGCTCCTTAGGACCAGGTTCAGCCCACTTATTTTCTATCCTTTGTGGGGAAAAAGCCCTTTTCCTTGGAGACTTTGTTACAGAGCTCACTGTTCATTACGACTGTCTTGATTACTTAATCCACTTAAGACTGACACCTGTTTTACAGTCTTCCTTCCACCCTAGATTTCACCATTCCATTTAATAGCCTGTGATCATAGTTCATGCAGCATTCACTATGCACGAGGCACAATTCTAAGCACTTTACACATATTTTAGCTCACTTAACCCTTATAATAGCAAAAGCTATTATTATCCCCATTTCACAGATGAGGAAACTGAGGCACAGAAAGGCTATGTAGACTTACCTAGAGTTACCCAGCTTTGAAGTGGTAGAGTGGGGATGAGGATGAGGGAGTCTAATTGCAGAGTCTAGACTCTTAACACATACTCTGGCCTCCCAGTGCCTTATAATTGTGCCATCCTCCACTCTGTATTGGTCCTGCGGAGGTGGGAGGGAGTCTGTACCTCCTCAAATCACCGGCCATTTGGAAAGTCCCTGGATAGAAGAAGTCAGCTGAGGATGGCGGGCACTGCCCCTTCCTACAACTCAATGACCTGCTGTCATCTCCCAAACAAATTCACCAACATACACATAAGCCAGGAAGCTGGGCTGCAACTGGACTGAAGACCCAGCAGCAGAAAATCAGGTTGTAGATTCTGCTCCGGGTGCTCCATCAGGCTCCTCTCTGCCTCAGTATCCTTCCTCTCTTTGGGAAGGTTGCTGCATTCAAAGCAGGCAGTCCATCCTCCCTGGGTCTAGGGCTGTCCTTAGAATGTGTCCCTTGTCTATATCCTTATCCATGATCTGTGCTCCTCAGCCCTCTAAAACTTTGCATGATAGGTTCAAAACCTTTGGTTTTTCTCTCTTCCTCTCTGTTTGAAAGAGCAGGAAGAAAGAAGTCAGGGGGTCTAGGGGGAAGCCAGGCAGCAGTTTCACCACCCCCTGCCAATCACAACTAGCTGTAGCTTCATTCGGAGCTGCTCAGCTCTGAAAATGCCAATTTGGGACCCTTCCTCCCAACCTTCTGGCTCATTCCTCTCTCCAGCTCAACAGCGTCTCCACCTCCACTTCCAGCTGCTGACAGACCCTCCCAGCTCCACAATGCCAGCTAACATACCTTCCACAATCCCAGTCCTGCCAGACCCAACCTGCAACATGCAACTCTGGATCAATACTAACTTCGTCTTCCCTGTTCCAGGAGTCTGCCTCTGGTAGAAAAAACTCAAACGCAAATGTGTGCCCTGGTGCCACTGCAAATACTGTATGTATAAGGCGGCCAAGCCCAGCCAGGCCCCGCAAGACACCGAGCAAGCCTAATTATTACTCACGACAGCTACTATGTGCCAAGCACTGACCTAAGCACTGCAACCCTCAAAACACCACCACCATGAGATAGAGCCCATCACGATTCCTATTTTACCAAAGGGAAAACTGAGACCCGGGAGGTCAGGACCTGGCACTGCCATCTCACACGCCGCTGTCCGCCCATCACGAGGCCCGCCAGTCCACCGGCCGTCTCTACCGCACTCGACAGCTTTGTCACCCGGGAGCAGTGGGTTCGGTGAAAGCGAAAGAACAGGAGGGAGGGAAAAGAGCAGAGAACCGTGGCGGTAATTTCGGAAAGGAGGCGAGGGCGCGCACACCGAGATACTTCCTGGTCATCGTTACTCAGCATTTTGTGGGGTTCAAGAGGCTCGGGCGTGGCGGGCCTTTTCGAGGAATCCAGCAGCCCTGCTTGGGCGGTCCCAGGACTGTCTGTGGGCAGATAAGTAGCTGACGCATTCCCAGGTGGCC
>CM052443.1:110157225-110188324 GCA_028533085.1 Varecia variegata | reverse complement strand
CAAAGTTTGACTGTTTGAAAATAAATACACACCATTATTTAGGCCTTTAGATCATTGAAATGAGTATAAATCAAGATCATAATAGAAATAGTTAATATAAAAGTGGAGCTCAGACAAGAAAAAAACTGAAAGGGAAAAATAAGAAATTTTCAAATAAGAGGCTGTTTAAATTTTTAAAACTGGCAGCAATAAAAATTAGCCAGCTTTATTGAGCATAACCCATGTAAAAGTCAGAAAAAGGGCATTGTAAATTATTTATTAATGAAGATATAATTACTCATGAAAATAATAAACATGAACAAAACTATTCTTATCAACTCCACAAACTTGAACTTCATATCAAATGCATAATTCAGAAGGAACAAATGTAACTCTGGGCTGTACCTTGCAAGATAAAATTATATCCATGAAGTCAGCAAATTGTTCAAAAAAGACAAAACCTCTTGAGTGTTACTATGTTTGTTAGATAATGATACTAGAAAGTGATTCTAACCCTTTTGACAGCGTAACATTGTTTCTAGTGAAACACAACATGCTTCAAGTTAATGATAATTACTTTCCACTGGATAAATATAACAGAAAATATGGTATTTCATTTAACACCATTTCTTCCAAAAAGAGTGTATTTTTTTTTTTTTTTTTTGAGACAGAGTCTCGCTCTGTTGACCGGGCTACAGTGAGTGCCGTGACATCAGCCTAGCTCACAGCAACCTCAAACTCCTGGGCTTAAGCGATCCTACTGCCTCAGCCTCCCGAGTAGCTGGGACTACAGGCATGCGCCACCATGCCCGGCTAATTTTTTCTATATATATTTTTAGTTGGCCAGATAATTTCTTTCTATTTTTAGTAGAGACGGGGTCTCGTTCTTGCTCAGGCTGGTCTCGAACTCCTGAGCTCAAACAATCCACCCGCCTCGGCCTCCCAGAGTGCTAGGATTACAGGCGTGAGCCACGGCGCCTGGCCTAAAAAGAGTGTATTAAGCCTGCCTTTTTATTCTGATGTTTTGACATCTGGGGCCTTACTGACCCTAGAGAGACTGCCCCTCCCAGAGATAGTAAACGACTCACCTGTGAGCTGTCCAGATGTAAACCAACCAACCTAGAGCCCATACCCTACATCAGACTCATATCCAGGACCACTATCCACTTGCCCTAGTCACCTCAGAGCCAGGTACCAGGTGACTAGGTACCCTGTGCCCCAGAGCCTGCGGAAATTATTCAGACTAGCCTATCCTAAAGCAATTTATCTTGCCTCACTTGCTTCTTCCTGCAGAAACCACAGAACAGGCTCTTGCTCATGTTGTCCCCTCACTTCCTCGGCCTCTTGACCAACCCTGGTGCTTACCTGTGTGGCATGTCCCTTCCTCTTGGCAACTGTAACAAACTACCTCTTCAGTGGCAGACCTCCATACCTGAAGAATAAAACCTGTATTTTAAAACACAGAGAGCCTGGGTGTAGTGGCTCATGCCTATCATCCCAGCACTTCAGAAGGCCAAGGCAGGAGCATAACTTGAGGCCAGGAGTTTGAGACCAGCCTGGGCAACATAGTAAGACCTCATCTTGTGCCTATCGTCCTAGCAACTCAGGAAGCTGAGGCAGGAGCATTGCTCAAACCCAGGAATTTGAAGCTGCAGTGGGCTAAATAGCACAGCCTGGGTGACAGAGCGAGACCCTGTCTCTGAAAAAAAAAAAATTAAAAAAATAATAAAAACACAGAGAAAGAAACTGGCCTTTATATATAAGTCTAAGTTCAAGGAAAAGTATTTTGTACTACCATTACATGTTTTACAACTAGCATCAGGATTATCTTTGGCCAATGTAAGTATTGATGAGTGCCTAAACTAGATTTTAAACTATTTAGAATCTAGTAAGCTGGATTCTTCATTAAAAGAATGTGAAACATCACTTGTACACAAAAAGGAAACACGTATGTAATTACTAGGACTGGGAGAAAAAGATGAGTAGGTGAGTAAGCAGTAAACAATTGATGATATTGAACAAAGACAATACTGGCTAGGAGTATTGTCTTCAGGTTCTTAAAAGACCAATGTTACTAAGCCAAGCACTTTGGGTCCTATTTAAGCAATCATTGCTTACCTGATTGCACAATATCCATAGGACACAATAGGAAGTAGTATAAATAATTTTGAAATTTGGTGCTAGAATGGCCAAATAGATAAAAACAATGAGATAAATGATGATTATCCAGGCCGGAGAATTCAAAATGGAATTTGCATATAGAAAAAAATGATCATAATATTTTCAGAAAAGAAATTTACATTTGGTTTAATTAGATTATCAGGAACAAATGTAATGTATTATTGAATTACCAAAGGGAATAAACAAGAAAGTTGATGTGAATTATTTCATTTATTTCATATCTTTGGTAAAAAGTGCAGCTTTTTTGATGTGGAGGTCGAGTACCTTTCTGTATGCTTATTGGCCTCCTTTTTGAAGCTCCTGTTTAAGTCTTCTAACTACTTCTGTATTGGATGTCTATTTTTTCCTTATTGATTCCTAGGAGTTCTTTATATATTCTAGGTATGAGTTCATCCACTGATATTTTTATATCCATTCTGTGCCTTGCATTTTTACTCTTAATAGTATCTTTGATAAGAAATTAAGAATTTCTTATTTTAATGCAGTCCATTTTATCAGCCATATCCTTTACCGTTAGTCATTTTTCTGTCCCACTTAAACAATCTTTGTCTTTCCTGAGTAAATACAAATATCCTATGGTTTCTTCTAAATGTATCATGTTTTTTTATGTGAGGACCTACAATTCATCTAGAATTGAGTTTTGTATGTGATATGATACAGAGGCCTTTTTTCCGTATATGGATATCCATTGAACAAAACACCATGTATTGAAAAGATCATCTCCTCCTTCCCCATTATTCTACAGTGCCACCTTTGTCATAAACATATTACACTGTTTTATGTCGATGGAGTTTTCTGCTTTGATATGTTTGTATATAGCTTGAAATTTACTTCTCATTGATTTAGATTCACCCTCCACTTGGGCCCCTATGTGAGTTCAGTACAGGAACTAGTTTTTGTTTTAATTATTGTCAGTAGACCATCAGGGAGGGTTTTCCAGTAGTATATCAATTAGCTTTCAAGATAAAGTACAAATTCCAATTTCTGGATAAATTGAAACTTTCCTCTAAATTTTACTTCATGCCTTCTTGCATCCGCAGACTATAGGTCTGAGGAAGTCCGGACCATTGGGTACTTGGTTAACTGTCCTCTAGGTTCACAAACTTCCTAAAGGCCCAAATTGTTTATCTTTTTGTCACAGATAGTTTTACTGATACCTTCCTTCTGCTTTGACCATTCAAAGAATGCCCACGCTCCTAGGAGGGGTGGGTTATATTTGGGGACACGGAAGCTAAATAGAGACACATAAAAGACTTGTGCCTTAGTGATTCTCCAGTGGGGTGGCCATCCAGGTCATCTCCACCCAGAGTTTCTGAGGCCATTGAGGACAAATGAAAACTTCCAGGAGTTTGCAAGTCTAGCAAACATCTAACTAGACTTTGATTCTCAAAGGACCTTTTGTTCTTGGGCTTACCACATCCCCACAATCCACCAAAAATAGCCCATTAGAATATCAAAAAGAGCCAAATTAAATGTCAAAACTCAAGAGGAAATTATGCCAAATTGAACAACTCTTACCTGGCTAGTTCAAGTTGGGTAATTTCTGTAAGCCCAGGAGTCATTAGCCAAACCTCTGGGGATCCGTAAGTCATTTTAAAATTTGGTAAAAACAGAAACATAAAAGAGTAAGACTTTTAAGTTTCCCTGGAGTTTAGTTCACACATTTAGATCTGTGCACAAATTAACATGCGCTTTCAGAGGCTCCCAGTGTAGGTGAACAACAGAGCAGAGGCTCACAACTTGGATAATAGTCTGAGCAGGAGCTCACAGCCTGGATAACAAGATAGGGCAAGATTTACAGGCCACATAGCTGTGGGAAAAGTCCAGGCATAAGGTCCATAAAATTAGATTTGCTATTATTCCCGGAATCTGTGTAATAGGTGCAGAGTTCAAGGAGCAGTGCAAAGGGTCCAAGCCGTGCTTATGTGAAGACGGGGCAGAAGACTCAGATCGGACATCTAGGAAGACAGAAAACAGAAGCAGGTCCCTTCCCCTCCCACTGTCACTCCTGTATAAATGCATCTCTGCAAACAGACCAGCCAGGCATGTGAACAGAAAAACGTTTCTCTGAAATTAGGTAGCTTGATAAGCAACTGTTTAAATAGTTCAGTGATTCTTGGCCTTAGCTGCACCCTTTTTAAAAGTACTAATGCCTGGGCCCCTCCTCCTCCTCCTGTGATTCGGACTCAATTAGTGTGGGATGAAGCCCCAGCATATGTAATTTTTAAAAGTTACTCAAGTGATTCTTAATATGGAATCAGCATTGAGAGCCCCTAAATTCATGCAAGCACCTTAGTATAGCACTCACCTAACTGCAGCTAAGACAGAAAACAGTCCCGAAGATTGTGGGCACAAACTGCTAGGGAAGACTTTTCAATGATCAAATATAGAATGAGTTGATTGAAGGAAAACTCAAAGATTATGCAGCAAGGGATCAGTTGTTTCTGGACGTTAATTTTAAAGCTTGTACAAAACATTATCTGATAACCTGATGAAAGTTGTTTAACCTAGTAATTTTTAAAAGAGGGTTTTGCTATAATAAGAGGTGCAGATGACATCTAATCTCATAGCTCCAATAAACTCAGGTTTCAATAGTGCAGGGTGTGGGGCATGGCATAGTGGAATGAGCACAAGCTTTGAGAACAGAAAGGAGTGGGTGTACAACCTGCACTGCCAGTTACTAGCTGCAAGACTTTAGGTGGGTCACTCAACCTTTCTGAACCTAGCGTACTTCATCTGCAAGACAGGGATGATAATACCTGTTTTTGAGGTATTATCCTCCATTTCACCTGCAAGGATGAAATGGGATGGCATATTTAAAGCACCTTTGTTGGCTAGGCTCTTTGATATTAAAACTACCTGGGTTAATTAGAGTTTACGGTAAAGACGTTCAGGGAAGGTAGGAAAAAAGGCAATAGTCACAAGCCCCACTTGGAGTTTCCTGGGGCTACAGCAGTATCTTTGGGATGGGAGGCAGTCCCGGCCACCTCGGCACCAGGCGTTCTTCACTGTGGTGCTCTGCCATCATGGTTCAAATACTTTTCATGTCTTGTCTTGGACTGTGGGTTAAGTGGCTCTTTCTTGCTGAAGGTCTGATTAGTTGGGCCTGCCACTCTGTGTGGGGAGCCCTACTTAGTAGAGCTTCACAGGCCTCTGACTAGCCATAGGTGGCTGCCCTGGGAGAGTGGTGAGAGCACGCGTAACGGAGCCTCTGCGCTTCCCAGAAGGGGCCCATAGAGGCAGGTGTCTGGGAATCCCAGCCTTCAGGAGCTTATTAAACAGCAGCTGAAACATCTAAAACACAGGACCTTTCTCCGTTGTTTGTGTGGCTATCACTCAAAGTCCCCACTAGAGGGCAGGAAACTTAAGATGATAGATTTTTTTTTTTTTTTTAAACAGGTGAATACCCTGGATAAATTACAATAATTACTGGAATAATAAACCGTCATAGGTAACATTCATTCATTGCACACTCTCTAAGGTCCAGGAACTCCCCTAGACACTTTAGCTGCATTATTTTATTTGAGTTAGTTATTGTATTCTCCTTTTTTTTTGGAGGCAGAGTCTCACTCTGTTGCCCGGGCTAGAGTGAGTGCCGTGGCGTCAGCCTAGCTCACAGCAACCTCAAACTCCTGGGCTCAAGCAATCCTTCTGCCTCAGCCTTCCGAGTAGCTGGGACTACAGGCATGCACCACCATGCCCAGCTAATTTTTTCTCTATATATTTTTAGCTGTCCATATAATTTCTTTCTATTTTTAGTTGAGACGGGGGTCTCACTCTTGCTCAGGCTGGTCTAGAACTCCTGACCTCTAGCAATCCTCCTGCCTCGGCCTCCCAGAGTGCTAGGATTACAGGCATGAGCCTCCACACCCGGCCGTAGTTATTGCATTCTCTTTACCTAGTTCTTATCATATATTGTAATTATACAATTCTTAGTTAACTTGTTTTTCATTTCTGTCCCCACCACTGGACTGAAAGTTACATGAAGACAATGTCTGTTTTATTCACTAGTCTATACTTCTTACTGTCTGTAACATTGGAGTAGCTGAATAAGTACTTGTTGAATGAATGAAAGAATCCTGACTTTAAAATTGAAAGATGGGGGCTGTTGTTATAGGACATTGTGTTTTGTTTTTGGTGAAATTGTTTTTAAATTTTGTAATATCTCTTTTTACGTATATGAGATAAAGTATTGTTTTTTTGTCCCATAATGTTCCTACAATAGCTTTTATATGTTACATTTTGGGGAAAAACCTGTTCTTCTGTAGATAGTGATATAGGCATTGTCAAAACTAAAACCAATAAGAACCTCCTTTAGAAGAACTTGTGCTATTAGTTGATTATCTTGATTATAGGTATTGTTATTATCTGGAGGAATTTGTGGATTTGTAGTCTACAAAAGCTGACCTCATTCTAGGCCCTGTTTTAAGGACTTTGCATCCTTTTAAAGGTCCTATTACTAGCTCCATTTTACAGATGAGGAAACTGAGGCACAGAGAAAGTAAGAAGCTTGCCCAAGATATAGACATCACAAGCAGTAAATGGAACTGCCAGAATTCAAACTCAGGTATGCTGGCTGCAGACTCTAGATACATAATGACTACACTAAATTTCACTTAATGATGTTATACAATTATTACACAAAACAGCAACTGCATAGGTAACGATTCTGATACGACACAGATTTGGGAGAACTTCTGTGCCTTTTTCACAATCAACTTTCTCAATTCATTTGAAAAAATGGGGATGGAAAAAGAAGTACAAACAGGTCACACAGAGCTGCTGTTTCCTATCAAAATCTTATTTCTACCCAGGGAGTTAGTTTGCCAGTATATGATGAAAAATTGTAAACTATAATCCCGTTTCTAAAAACCCAAACACACTAAACAATGAACATGCAACAGCCAGCCTGCTGTAGGGCAAGAGCTCTTGGCGTATCAACAGAAAAGCCAAAATATTCAATTCAAAAATCTTTTAATAGCATTAAATGCAACACATTTTCAGCCAAGGAAGTTTTGCAATGGAAATAACATACAACAACCACGTGACCCAGCAATTCCATTCCTAGGTATATATCCCAAAGAACTGAAAACAGATATTCAAACACAAACCTATACACCTTTGAGCTAGTCACAATAGCCAAAAGGTGGGAACAGCCCAAATGTTCATCAACAGATGAATGGACAAATGATATGTCCATACAATGGAATATTGTTCAGCCATAAAAAGGAGTGAACTACTGATATATATGCTACAACAGAGATGAACCTTGAAACATTATGCTAAGCAAAAGAAGACAGACACAAAAGGTCACATATTTCATTTATATGAAATATCCAGAGTAGGCAAATCCATATAAAGACAGAAAGCAGATTAGTGATTGCCAAGGACTGGGGACAGAAGGGAAAGGAGAGTGACTTCCTAATGGGATGAGGTTTCTGTTTGGAGTAAATGTTTTGGAACTAGATAGAGGTGGTGGTTGTACAACATTGTGAATGTACTAAATGCCTCTGAATTGTTTACTTTAAATTGGTTAAAATGGTGACTTTTACCTCAACAGGAAAAACCTCTACAACAAATTTTAAAATAAATTTTATCTATATTTTAAGACTGTAAAATATTTCATTTTTATGTACAAGTCCAACCTACAAAGACTTCTGCATCATTTTGGTTAAAATGTAACCAATCACCAAAGTGTTATCATTCTGCTTCAATTGCTCTTTGTATATGCTAAAAAGATAGCAAAGATCAAAGAACTATCAGAAGAGAGACAGCTATTCAGCCAGATACAGATAAGATCTCTTTGAACATTGTAATAATTGACTGTGATGAACTGCATCCCAAAGATCTATAGAGTAATGAATGCAAAAGATATTTTGAGTGAAAAGATAGTCTAAATTATGCAGCATAAATTTATGAAACATTCTCTTTATTTTCGAGTCTTGCAATTGCTCGGTCATTTAGGAATTCGGATGGGTGGCTGATACTGTGCATTGCTTTCTTCAATATCTATTTCAATCTTCTTTTATCTTACAAAGTCTGGGAAGCTTTAAAAAGCTACATTTCCCAGCCTTCCTTGCAGCTAGGATTCCAGATATGCTTTGGGGTGACCAATCAGATGCACTTTCATGAGTTTTTATGGGCAGAGAGGCAGGATGCAGGTGTTCATTTTGTGGTTCATGACAGAGGTGGTGTGGTTTGGTGTGTCCTGGGAGTTTCCTAATTTAACAGAGGGTTTCCCTATTCAGTAGTTTCAGCAGCAGTGGTAGTATATTTATAGTCGGGAACATTCTAGTTATCTATTGCTGTGTAATGAACCATCTCAAAACTCAGTGACTTAAAAGGATAATTTATGATGATTTCTCATGGTCTGTGCATGAGCTGGGCTCAGGTAGGTAGTTTCCCCTTGGGGTCTCTCATGTGTTATATTCGGATGCCAGCTGGGCTGCAGTTATCTGAAGGCTCAACTGGGCCGGATGTCCCAGGGGCTCACTCACTGGCAGTTGATGGTGGCTTTTGGCTGGGAGTTCACCTGAGGCTGTTGGCTGAAGCACCTACATGCAGCCTCTCCTCATTGCTTAGGCTGCTCACAGCACCATGTCCAGGCACAGAAAAGGCACATGTCAAAAGCAAGCATTCCAAAATGCAGAAAGCAGAGCTGCCAGAAGCCACGGTCAAGGGCTACACCAAGAACAGGGGCAGCATCATTTCCACCATGGTCTATTGGCAAACGATGCCACTCAACCAACCGAGGTTCAAGAAGGGGATAGAGGCTCCACCTCTTGAGGAAGTTGCAAGCTCAATTGCAAAAGGGTATGTGGGATGGAAGACAGTGTTGATGCCATCCTTGGAAAAAACAAGGGTAGAGGCAGAGTGGTCTGGGGGGCTCATGTTGCTCTTTCTGCTTTCCTCATCATTTTATCAGCACCTAATTCCCCTTGTGAAATCTCCTTCTGCTTAAATTGGCCAGACTGAGGTCTGTTGAGTACAACTGGACCATGATCAATGCTGAAGGCCAGGACTTCGCTGTTCCTGGGTAAATGCGATTCCAATATATTACTCTGCATGCACACAGAAAAATATGAACACACAGAAAAAGACAAAAACTATTAATACCAAAATAAAAAGGCTGATGAGAAAATGTCAAAATATAATAGAAATCGAATCTGATTTTATGGCAGGTACAGCTGGACCAGCGTGGGTGGCTCTTGCCTTGATCTCATAATAGGGAGACCCACTGATAACAAGGCATGAAGAAGCTTCGGCTATCTCCCACCACCTTTCTCTTAACCAGAGACCCCAGGATACCCAGAAAAGGGGGCAAATGGCTCTCTAAAGCAGTGGAGAACTTCAGAAATGTACCAATCTCCAGACAGCACCCCACACTAATTAAATCAGAATATTCAGGCAAGGTACTCACACATTGGTGTTTTCAATGTGTAGCCAGATTGATAATCAGTCTTCTGCAAAATCTGCAAAATTGCTCAGATGCTATTCTATAGGGCAGGTGGGGAGATGAGATTCTGTCCTCCTGCATTTTGGCTACCTGTCATCTTCTGTGATATTCTCTCCTTCCTTACTATCTGGGATGCCTCTCTTTGTGGTTTTATCTCCTATCATTTTGATTGCACTTTTTCAGTTTTCAACATTACCTACTTCTTTCTGGCCCTTAAATATTGGTCTTCCCAGCGCTCAGTCTCTTGAAATCTTCTCTTGAATTGAAAATCTCATCCAGCTCCAAGACTTGAGCAGACACATATGAGCTGAAGACTTCTATTCCTACGAGATAGGGTGGGCATTTCCTCCTCCATAATCCTCCTCCAGGAGTGCGTACCCACTCCACTGATGGAGCCCTTCCTGCCCAAGCCAGGATAAATGGAGGAGGTCTTGATGAGGTAGGGAAAAGAAAATGACCTTTTAAAAAATATATAATAGCACAAGGGTTATGTCAAGAAGTAGTCCTTATAGAAGCTCCACCCAGCCTGGACCATTCATCCTCCTCTCCAATAGAACTTGATAGTAGACCAGAGGCCAAGAGAAAGAAGTTAGACCCAGGACAGGCAAAGAGAAAGAGAACAGTAGGACAATAAAGAGGAGGTCTCTCTACTGCCCATTGAACACGGACTTGAACAAGCTAATAGGGAGATGGAAAAGGAAAAAGAGCAAGCTATTTTGGGCTATCTCTCGATTTTATGTATTTCTGATTATCTTATGGTAAAACTTCCAATGATGAAGTGTATCATTTTCACAAATAATGACATCTGCATTTCCAGCTCAGATCTCTCTACCAAGCTTCTAACTCAAAGGCAATAGGCACCTTAAATGTAATATCTAAAGCAAATCCTTCTTCTTCTTTCTCCCCTTAATCTG
Organism: Varecia variegata; assembly: GCA_028533085.1. NCBI lineage: Eukaryota > Metazoa > Chordata > Mammalia > Primates > Lemuridae > Varecia > Varecia variegata. The sequence goes on along the minus strand of CM052443.1, from coordinate 110,177,794 downwards.
ATCCTCTCTTGTACACATCTCTGTGAATGGAATTGTCATCCCTCCACCCGGTATGGGTTAAATCGTGTTCACCCCCCCAAGTTTATATGTTGAAGTCCTAATCCCCATACCTCAGAATGTGACCTCATTTGGATATAGGGTCATTGCTGATGTAATTAGTTAAATTAAGCTGAGGTCATTAGATTGGGCTCTAATCCAATGTAACTGGTGTCCTTATAAAAATGGAAAATCTGGACACAGAGACACACATACAAAGAGAACATCATATGAAGATGAAGGCAGAGATCCAGTGATTCCTTTACAAGCCAAGGAACACCAAAGGTTGCCAGCAAACCACCAGAAGCTAAATGAGAGGCATGGAACAGATTCTCTCTCATAGCCCCTAAAAGGAACCGACCCTGCTGACACCTTGATCTTAGACTTCAAACCTCCAGAACTGTGAGACAATAAATGTCCCAGTTTGTGGCCCTTTTTTATAGCAGCTCTAGCAAAGTGATACATTACCCAGTGAAGATTTGCCTCCATTCCCCTTCCTCCCCACATCCAGTGACTAGATCCTGTCTGATTAACCTCCAGAACATCTCCTAGGTTCAACCTCTACTCAGTTTCCATTGTCTCTGTGGGCGTATTGGGTATTGGGTAATCTGTGAGCACCGTGGTAGAAGATAGGAAGGGACTTAGTTGACCAAATGGAGCAAGGAGAGGTCAAAGCTGGTGCAGGAGAGAGAAGGTCTGGGACTTGCAAGGGATTTGGAAGTGGTGGGGCTGGCAGGCAGAGGGTGCGGTGCCCCTAGCTGTGGGTGAGATCGATGCCAACTTACCGCTTGGTTGGAAAATGCTGAGACCGCAGAGGCCGGACTGAATGTCAAAGGGGTGGGGCTGGCTAGAGGCCAGGGCTCCCCAGGGCTCTGTTCCCACCACAGCCGGCTTTGGGACCAGGCTTGCACCTAGGCTGTGCATTGGGGGCTGAGCAGAGATCTTGGGGAGACCTCTGCTACTGGGTTGTCCCAGGGCACAGCCATGGGGTGCACATGAGAGGCACCAGCTTTGTGAGGCTGCTGAGGGTGTTGCTTTGAACAACTGCAAACCAAACCGGCAGGTTTGCCGGTGAGCACCACGTTCCAGTCCAAGATGTGTGAGCTGAGCGGCACTTGGCATTCCCGGGCCCCAGTTCCAGCTCTGCCGGGAAATGGGAGACTTCGCTGTGGCTCTTGGAAAGGGATTCTAAACTTCAGGATCAAGTCATGAAAGGACCTGGAATAAGACACATCCTTGGGCTCCCAGAAGGACACTGAGCAGCTGTGCCTGCCTTTCTCTTCAGTCCCCTCCCTTCCCCCAGTCTCGTCCTCCCCATTGCTCCTTCCCTCCCTCCTCCTGCCCTTCCCCTTCCTCCGCACCCTTTTCTCTCACCCTGTTCGTCCCCCCCTGCCACTGTTACCTCCTTCCTGCATTCTTTCCTCCCCCTCCAGACCCTCTCTCTCCTCTGACCTTTCCTTCTCTTACTTCCCCACCTCCCTACCTTCTCCTTCTCCATCTCCTCCTTCTTCTCCTCCCTTCTTCTTTCTCCCTCGCCTTGTCTTCCCCCTCCCTCCTCACTGCAGCTCCCCCTTTCCACCCTCCTTTCTCCCATCATCTCCCCCCTGCCTGCCCCACCCGGCAGTGTTTGCTTTCCTCCCGGATCCCGGATGAAAGTGTTGTCCTGCCCGTGCCCTGCCCTGCCCCATTTCTGGCAGCTGGGGCCTGGCTTCATGGCTGAGAGCTCCAGGACACAGACCCCGGGGAAAGGGCCCCCTCTTAGCATCCAGCTCCTGCGAGCCCAGTATGAAGGCCTGAGGAGGCAGCAGAGGGCCCAGGCCCACCTCGTGGTGCTCCCGAAAGGTAGGGCTGGGCCGGAGGGGGGCTGGCTGTGGGAGGAACGGGTGGCTGAGCTCAGGGAGTCCTGTCCAGGGCAGCCCTCCCAGCCATGGCCCCTGCCAAGTGAGCCAGGGCCTCAGCCAGGCATCTGGCTGCCAGGACCGCTCCTGGCCTTTGCTCTGTTGCTCTGATCTTGCCAGACTAGTCGGCCTGGCCCCCCTGTGAGGCCAGGTGGGGTGCTGGAGCTCTGCCTCCTGGCCGGGTCTAAGCGGGGCGCCTCCTGCAAACCAGCGAAACTGGCTCTGGAGAAAGAAGACGTGGCATTCCCAGCAGCCTGGGGACTAGCTGGGCCAGAGGAAGCCCCAGGGCTCAGGGACCCATGAGCCACCCCGGGTTAATCTAGCCTCAAACAGCAGCCCCCTCCTCCTGGGGAAAAGCCTCCTCCCTCTGGGAACTCAGATTTCATCCCAGGCGGAGTCAGAAACACAGCGCTCAGAAAGCAAGTAGTTGTCAAATCCCAGCCCTTCATCCTCTAACAGGCCTTGAAAGGTAACAGCTGGGCCCTGAGAGTTTCTGTGGCTGTTTGCACAGCTCAGTGGACTCACCGAGCGGTCTTCCCTTCACCAGGCCGGGCTGGGAAGGAATCAGGGCCCAGAGGGACCTCACGGTCTAGGGTGGGAAGCGTGGTGCCTTTTGGTGACAAAAGTGGCACCTCTGAGCTGGTGGCGCCCGTCTCTCATTACCTGGGCTGCTGCCAGCAGTGGGATCTGTTTGAACTTCGCTGGCACAGCCAAATAACCCCCATCTCCGCAGGGCATAAGCTGAAAGGTTCCTAAAGCTCTGTCCCACCCTCAAGGGTAGTTATTCATTCAGTCATTCAGCAAACACGTAGTAAATTAAACCCCTATCAAATGAAGATGCCACATTTAACACACCTGCAATTCAGACTCTCAAATCTGATTGCTTAATGGCAGGGTGCAAAGACATCTTGAACTCAGCATGCCCCATAGAATTCCCCGCCCCCTGTGCTGGCCCTTTCTCCTGCACTTGGTGACTCAATGCTCACTCTTCTGTCACTGCCATGTGGCAAGTTACGGCAGGTTCACGCAAGGAGCTCTCAGGCATGGCTTTCTCAGGGAAGACTTCTGATGCCCCGGCTGGGCGAGTGCATGTGAATCCACATGTGTGTGAGCGTGCCTGTGCCCTGGCCCTTTGGCCCTTGTTTGGCCTCAAATGCTAGGAACTACCTCCTCCCAGAGTTCACTCCCTCACTTCAGTTTTTTGTTTTGTTTCATTCTCTATCCATGCGATTACTTCAGTGTTCAATCCTCTGTTATACTTGAGTGTTTTCATTGCATTGGTTACCCCCTGAAATTTTACTGTAATAATTTTATTATAATATACTCATTTGCTTATTGCCTTTCTATTCTGCTATGACACATCCTTGAAGGTGTAGATTCTGTCTCAATATTCACTGCTGTTTTCCCGGGACCTAGAATAAATAATAATAGAATAAATAAATAATGCCTGGCACATATCAAGTGCTCAATAAATATTTGTTGAATGAATGAATAATTGTGTGTGTAGGGGGGGAGAGTGCATGTGTGTGTGAGCATGCAAGTGAAACTACGTGTGCATCCATGTGTGTACGGGCATGCAGTATACTGGACCCCTGGTCTCCCTGACATTCTGGGTATGGCCTTCCTTCTGCGTGAAAGCTCCGAGACCCCCCGAATGAGAGCTGCCTGTGTCCCTTCCAGTGAAGACCTGCTTGTGCCTTCTCTTCTCAGGAGGGAACGTGCCTGCTTCTACTGAACCCGTGGTCAGTGCTGTTTGGATTAACAGAGAGAGGAGGCGCTCCCTGTCCCTGGAGGAGGCAGCTCCAGAGGTAGAAGGGATGGTGGAAGAGGATGACCAACACTGTCTTCAGGCCCCCAAGTCTCCATGGCACACACACCTAGAGATGCATTGTTTGGTCCAAACCTTGCCCCAGGGAACCAGTCATCAAGGGAAGCAGAAAGGCAAGCTGGTGGGGTCTGATCAAAGGCTGCATCTGGAAGGAGACACACACTTGTTTGAAAACAATCAGATAACTCAGCAAGGAACCAAAATCCCAGAGGCAGCCCAGCGTCAATGCCAGGTGGGCAATACCCAAACAAAGGCAGTGGGATCCGGCTTAAAATTCAGCATTCCCTGTCCTCCCTCCATAAAGCAGCCACACAGGTCTGGCAAACCAGCTCACTATCCATTTCCCCAGAGGAAGACTCCCAGGATCTCCCAAGCTGCCCGGAACCTGGGCTTATACGGCCCAGCCTGAAGCTTTCTACTCAGCCAGACGTCTCAGCCTTGAGGTCATCTATGGCCTCATCTAAGAACAGAGGAGGCAGAGCCAGAACTAGAGCCTCTAGCTATGAGCAAGAACTGGACTAACCCACTGCAGGCATTGTGGGAAATGAACTTTGCAGTGGAAACATGGTCTTGCCCTTCAAAAAAGGAGAGATTGCCCAGGCCAGATTGCTCACAGTTTAGGGTGAAAGTGTACAATCTGATCAGTGCAGCCCCATTCTGCTGATACGAGAAGAAGACTTTGCAGTGGAGCTCTGGATGAACGTTCCCTGGGGAAGCCCAGCAGGACTTCTGCTCTGCCCCTGGAATTGGAGAATTTTGAAACATAAGGCAGAGACTCTAGTGGATGGAATGCCTTAGCAATGCCCATGGATCAACGGGTGACTTGTATTCAGTATCTTCTGATGATGTCTCACGTATTCTGGAGAAGATGAGCTCTGAGAATTCAGAATGTGGTTCTCGTTGCTGTGCCTGGGGGCCATCCCACTTGAAAGCCACTACATTTATTGGTAGTGACCACACGAGTTCAGCTTGAGCTTCCCAAAGTATGGCCACCCTGAGTAAAGAGGGTCAGATCAATGCCACCTACCATTCAGGTCTTTAAGGGGTCTTTAGGAAGGGTTGATCATCTATCACCGCTCACTGAGACTGCACCTTCCAGCCTCATCACAGATTTCCTCCCTCCCTTCCTTCTTTACACCTTTCTTCCTTCTCCCTCTCTCTCCAAATTAACTTCTTACTAAAAACTTCCAATTATGATGCTTTGGGAGTGATGAAAAAAATAAGAAAAAAATCTTTCCAACCATTGAAGATATATAGCAATGGGAGCTTGAGCAAAAAGAGACAAATATTCTTGCTTGGAAAATATGTGTTACCCACCAACTGTCCCCTTTTCAGCCTATCTTGAATCACTCAGATCCTTCCTGAGATCAAATATACATTTCTAAACCCAAGACAAAGTGAAGGAGGTGTTACTTGGGTGATGGGGAAGAAAGTTTGTCTCTCCCGGTTAATGTTTAACTTTAGTGCTGATATTTAAACACACCTAAGGTGCTTTTCCCTTATATCAGATTCTCTCTCTATGAAGTTTTATCCACATTTTTCTTTTTTCCCCAAGGCGATCCAGTCTTGCCCACCCACATCCAGAGTTGTTAACTAGGAGTGCCATTCCCTGTCAAGACTATGCAGGTGCCTGCTCCTTGGACTACCCAGAAATTCACTCCAATGTGAGAATTCATTGTGATTCCTCTTGTGAATAATTAATAAGATTTAGTTGTTGTTTTTCGAATATTCTAATGAAAATCAAGAAATTTTTTTCAAAAATCTTTGTCCTTTGCATTTGTTTAAAGAAGATTCCCAGAAGTAACCTTTCTTTCCACAGTCTAATCTTTCTCTCTTCGTTGTTCCAAAGGCTCCTGCAGGCCTGGCAACAGGTGCCAGGCACCTCTGTCCTGCATACAGAGTGACAGAATGCATGGGCCGTGGAGTTAGCAGACCTGGGTTTCAATCCAGCCATTCTTGATGTGTGATTTGGGCCAAGTTACTTAATCTTGGCTTTGGTTTCATCATCTGTAAAATGAAGTAGATAATGCTCACTTTTGAAAGGATCAGAAATGATATGTGTAAAAGTGCGTGGCACTCTCAGTAAGAGGCAGCAATCATTATGTTTTAAAAGTCCATTACCTCTCCTCCTTCCCCTCCCACTCAGCCATCAGCCCCTTGCAAGCTGCTTCTACGCCCACGAAGATTGAAGATCAGTAACCAGCTCCTCCTCTCCAAATTCAATGGCTTCTTCTGGTCTTCCCTCTCTTTTATCTCTCCAGCATTCATGACTGCTACCATTGACGCCCTGTGCCTTCTTCTCCCACTCCTCCTTTAGTTTTGGGATCTCTCAATCTATGAGCTCCTTTAAGTCAAGGAGTTTGTCTGATGTGTCTTATTGCCCCAGCACTTAGAATAAGCGGGCACACAGAGTGCTCCGTAAATGATCAAGTGAATGAGTTAGAAAACGAGTGCCACATCACTTTCTTTTTCTCCCACTCAGCAGCCTAACTCTGCCCTCTCCCCTTTATTTATAGCCTCTTCCAGCTTCAGACTTGGACTTCTTATTTTTCCTTCAATGTGTTCTCTCTTAGGAATCACAGAAAAGCAGAACCATGAGTGGAAGTAACAACCTGCCAGGCAGAGGGCACAAGCTGTACAATGACTCTGACAAACAATAGATCCTAATGCGTTTCAGGAGCTGGAAGAAGGCCAGTGGGATTCAAACACAGTCTGCAAGGGAGACAGTAGATGCGAAGGCCGTGTGTCCATCATTATAGGCTACGGTTTGCTACAGTAAGAAATAAGCCCCAAATCTCACAACAGACGCTTATTTTTCACTCATAGAAAAGTCCATTGTGGATTTGGGCAAATTTCCAGGGCAACTCTCTTCCAGGGCAGCAATTCGGCTTCCTAATCTTATCCACAATCTCACGGCACCACCATATTAATACTTGTTTCGGTGTCGCAAGAGAAGAGAGTGCGTTAATAGTCACGTACTCGCTCTCAAATCACTTTCGCTCTCCCTGTTTGATTGTCCAAAGCCAGTCACACGGTCAGAGTGTGACTTTATACTGAGAGTGTGACTCCACGCCTTCTTCAAGGGTATGAAGAAGTACAATCATGCCATGTGCCTGGAAGAGAGAAGAAACGGAAACACGGCTGCGTAGTGTCACCGGCTAACACAGGCAGGCAAGCCAGGTCACAGCGGGCATTGCACAATATTAGATTTCATTCTGAATACAGTGAGCAGCCATTGAGGGCGTTACACAGGAGACGAAAGTGATTTGATTTGCACTTTAATCAGATGACCCTCATTGTTTCATAGAGGATGAGCTGAGGTCGAGTTAGGAGGCAATGTCAGGAAAGCAGTGGCCAGGGCAAGTTCAGTGGGAGAGACGCTGTTAGCTCAAGCAAAGGGTGGGAGCAGAAGAGATGGAGAAAAAGTGGATACATTTGACATATATTTTGCAGATAGAATTACTAGGATTTGTTGAAGGGAAATTGTAAGTTCAGTTTGAAGGATATTGAGTTTGAGATGCCTCTGAGATACAAATGAAAATATCAAGCAGGCGAGTGGATTATGGAACTCTAGTTTGGGGCTAAGGGTGTAAACGTAGGGGTCACCAGTACGTGGAGGCACTGAAAGGAATGAGAAAGGGTAAGTTCACCTACGCAGACCACAGAGAGAAGACAGGGTCCAGAATGAGTCCTGAAAACTCCCTATTTATTTAGGAGAAAAATCCTTAAGGATTTTCCTGATCCTTTCTTAGAAGAGGTGGGGCTGGGGGAGGAGGAGCCAGGGAAGGACACTGAGAAGGAGTGACCGGAGGGAAAGGAGAGCCAGGAGGGTGTGAGGTCACAGAACTCAAGGGGCAGGAGTTAGGGGGAGACACTGTGCAGGTCACTCCCCCAGTTGAAATTCTTCAGCCTGGAGTTGCTTTTTCTTGAGCACGGGTTCAAGAGGCAGGAGTCTAAGAGGCAATGCTGATTGTGTGGAAACTCTTCATCCAGGGGCAGGCAAAGTCAGCGTTAGCATGTGCAGGTCACAGCTGACGGGCGTCGCCAAGGCTGGCTTGAGGGTGCCTTTGCCCCAAAGACCTGGCCTTCCCCTCTGGACTGGGTCAACCCCAAGCCGGGAGAGGGGCTAAGGATTGAGAGTTCCCTGTGGCAGGGCTTGGGGGAAGAGGCAGGGGAGGGGTGGAGCTTTGAATCCTTTCACTCCCCTCCCACAAGGCTACTCCTGCCAAGAGCGTTAGACCTGAACTACCTCTTTCTCAATCACACACTTGTCCTCCTATCAGCCCGTGGACTATGGAACTTGCTTGGGGCCAAGGGCTCAGATTACTGTCAAGGCTGTCACACCACCCACGACTCTGATTGTCTTTCCTGTGCTGGTCAGGACTGGGGCTAACCTCTTTCCACACCCCACACAGTGTTAGCAAAAGGTTTTCTCAAGGTCTGTGAGTCCTGCATGGGGCAGGTCACCTTTACCTGGGTCCCCAGCAGCCTCCTGGCTCCCAGGGAGGACTCTCCCGGCAGATGCATCTGTCTCCAGTTTCAGCACGACCATGGGTGGATGGTGACCCTGGCTGAGTCACCTACCTCTCAGAGCCACAGATGCCCCAGGTGTAACTGCAGGGGCTGGTACCACCCTTCCCTCAGGGGGGAGCAGGGATGGGGGGAGGGGAAGAGAGATGTTCCCCTCACTCTAGGAACAGAAAAGATCTTTCCCAAGAACTGCTACCAACTCGGCTAAGTCCAAGGGCTCCTTCCCTGCTAGGGCCGGGCTCCCCTCATTCTCTGTCTGATTCCCCAGTTTTCAGGCACTCCCTGTCATCAAAGCCATTCACTCCAGTTCTTAAGACTCAGAATTCCTCGAATTTAAAAGACCGTGGAGAGAGGAAGAGGGAATGGCCTTCACTCGAACGTTGAATGTCCCCAAGAGGCAGCCTCCCCCCAGCCTCGTGTCACTGAGGGGAAAAGGCCATGTCCCTTCTGTCAAAATGGTTCCCGTCTCTCAGCAGGCTCTGAGGCTGTGGTTCTCAACTCTGGCATACATCAGAGTCACCGGGAATGCTTGTTGAAACACTGATTGCTGGTCCCTAGCTCCAAAATTTCTGATTCAATGGTGCGGTAGGGTTAGTGTTTCTGTTTTTTTAGAGACAGGGTCTCGCTGTCACCCAGGCTGGAGTGCAGTGGTGTCATCCTAGCTCCCTCACAGCAGCCTCAAACTCCTGGGCTCCAGCGATCCTCCTGTCTCTGCCTCCAGAGTAGCTGGGACTACCGGCGTGAGCCACCACGCCTGGCTAAGAATTTACATTTCTGACCAGTTCCAGATGATGCTGCTGGTCTGGGAACCACACTTGGAGAACCACTGCTCTTGGGGATGTGGCTGGCATAAAAAAAACCTGGCAATTCTTAGAATGTGGGGGTCTTTGGTGACTCTTGTTCTCAGCTGTGGATTATAGACATCATTTGGGAGAAGAGTGGGAAGAGGCTATTGGCACCAGCTATTCAGCAGTGTGACCCTCACCCCGCCCCAGCCCCCAGCTCTGGCAGGAACAGGAGACTGTCGCCATCCTCAGTGTGCCTCATGCGGGGTGCAGGGGGAGAGCTCTACCTTCGCTTTTTAGTAGAAATTAAATCCTGTCCTGGACTCCCCAGGCAGAGGGGAGATCTCCTTTCAGAAGCTGAGCTGAGCTGTTGGTTGGGTGCAAGGGTATACTGAAACCCCAGTGGTTTCCTAACTCCAGAAACTCCCTTCCTGGGCATCTTGATTCCAGGTAGAACATATAGAGGAAATACCGCCAGGAGTCTGTGGCCGTGTTCTCCCCTCTCTCGGCACTCAGGCTCCTCTGGGGCTCCCCTCTAGGGAGCCGTCTGCGTCCACTGACACCACGGTAGGGACCCAGCATGGAAACGGGCTTCTTCCAACGTCTCTGCTCTCTCCTAGACGGGGCTTCGTTAGTGCCTCTGTGTGCATATATGGGGGGGGGCTCCCCGCGGCCAATGGGAGCGGTTGGTGGGGATGGGTGGAAGGAAGGGAACTAAGAAGTGCAGCTCCTTCCCTCCTAGTGTCCAACTCCCTCCAAATGTCACAGCCACCCAGGACATGTCCCCATGGCTGTGGGAGGAGCAACGTCTCAGAGAGGGGCTGGGCTTCATATTTAAAGACTGGTCTCTTTTTGAATCTTTCATAGTATTTTGAAAAAATAATAATTTTAACTTTGTTTTCTGGGTTTTGAGAGAAGCATCTGAAAGTCTTTTAGTCTGGAAAAATTATACATCTTTTCCAGTGGCACCACCGGCCTCAGGTTCTTCCTGAGGGGACCCTTCTACCGTCTACCTTATTTGTTTAAAACCTCTGCACTCCAACTACCGTATTTACAGTAGTTAATTCTAACATGGTCTATAACTTGCTCAAAGTGCACAGCTAGCAAATTGCACAAAGAAGACTCAAACTCAGGCAGCCACATTCCAGTGTCTAAACCCTTAACTACGTTAAACTATCTCCTTCTGCTGCCTTCCTTTCACTTAATTTCTACAGCATCATAGCTGGAAAATCCCCCCTCCCCAAAATATTTTTTAATTCAAACTGCTGATGGTGAAAAATTGGTGCTTCTGACTGGAGGCCAGAGAGAACCATATGACTTTTCCTAAATACTCCTTCCTAAAACCTAGCCTTTCCCCAGTCAGGCCTTGGCTAACCCTCTGAGTTCTTCACAAACGTCCCTTTAGGCCACTTCTTTCTTGTTGAGAAAGAATCACTCACCTACTTTTAGCATTTTCCATCTGCGTATAAATTCCTAAAAGCTTTTCTTCGGCTGTGATGATGTTTCCCCCACAGATAATGAACAACATGCTTCCTAGAAACAGAAAATTCAAGGCCCTGAACTTGTCATTTCATTTCTTGGCCTTGGTGTGTGGCAATGACATTAAGTTTTCCCCTCCGTTTCCATCCGGGAAGATGATACCTCCACTCTGTATCATTAACCCTTTTGTTTCCCCTTTGTTCGCTGATGACTCCGCCACCCTGTGGGAATCCACCCCCTGAATTCCCCCAAACCCAGGATCATAATCAAGACTTGGCAGCACTCCAACCTCTCAGCCCTGGCTGAGAAACAGGAGCAGGAAGAAAAAGCTGGTCGTGGCAAACACTGTGTCTTCTGCCAACTCAAACTCTAAGGTGAGCCTGAGCTGGCTGTCAACATCAGTACCGGCCCAGATCCAGATTAGCAAACTTCCTCCTAATGCACGGGCTGCTTCTCTTCACCAGAAATGCAGCTGCCCTCAGGGTTGGAGAGTTCTGAGAGTGAGCACCTGTCTCCCCCTGCCACGGACCCCTGTCCCTGCTAGTCTCAGATTCCACTTGCCAGATTCTCCCCCAACACCGGAGCCCTGCTTTCCTCTTAAGCACTGCCTGCAATACGTGTGGCTGCACTTGTGGCCCAAGGACTGGGGGAGATGCCCCTGAACCCCAGGCTCCCCTCTGCTGAGCTATGCCACATGAGACACGATCAACTGGAAGACCCCTGACTGGCCGCCACTAATGTCAGCCCCCGAAAAATGTATGTGCAGGGGAAACTCCAAACAAGTGCACACTGGTGAGTTGAGTCAGCTTATATGAGGCCTCTCTTTGTCCCTCTAGCCTTGGGCTCAGACCACAGTGGCCGACAGTGCTTCTCAACACTGACTGCACGAGGGGATCATCAGGAAGCTTGGAAAATATCCAATCCAATGACAATCTCTGAGATGGGGCCTGAGCATTGGTATTCTTTATGTTTCTTTTGATCAAGGCATAAACTATGTAAAGCACGGCAAGTATGGTAATCTTGAGTACCTAGCTCGAAGACTTATTTTCATACATATACATTTATTTTCACAGATACAGATATGCACACACGTGTGAGACAGATCAAGATACACATTTCCAGCATGCTAGAAAGTTCCCATCAGTGTCTTGCCAGTGATCAACCCCAATGTATTTTCCCATTGTCTTGTTTCTGTTTTTTGCCATATGAATAAAGCTAGCAGTATTTTTTGTATACATCCCTTGGTGGACATTTGCTGTCATTTCTTTTTAAAGCCCCTCTCCCCTGCTTTTTACAGATGCTTGTCTGGGTGGGCTGGTCCTGAGCAGGGGTGTGTTTTGAAAACTCCCCGTGGGGATTCAAAGATCCTAACATGTGGGGGGCAGTGAGACCCTCTGCCTTAGGACCACAGTGATTGCAAACTGAGGCACAGACCAAGTTGCTCAATGCACAGAGGCTTCTCTGCGAGGCTGAGCACAGAACTTGTCGGAATCTCCACGTCCCCTCTCTTTCGGACGCCACTTGTGTGTGTTCCACCCGACTTTCCCAGGTGGGGAGGAGGGGTGGGGCAGGGTCCTATGAGGGAAGCAGCCCTATGCCCATTTTATCACAGCAGCTCTGTGGGTAGAAAGATAAAGAAGTGACTCAAACGAGGCTCTCTGAAAACGAAAGTTGACCAGAAGAGCCTTTGTTCCTCCCACCAGCAGGCAGGTCCTGATAGGAGACCAACTGTGTCCTTGAGAAACATCTCAGAGGTCCTTTCTTCACGATTGAGTAACAGGGAAGGGAAAACTTTGAGCTTCCACACTAAGCCGAATCTATCTGCGCTTTGTCATTACGTGGAGCCAGAAAGGTGTTGATAACTTCGTGTGTTGGAGGTTCCGCCAACTTCAGCGTGATTGAGAGGAGCTGGAAGTCATGTGGTTACCGTGAGGCCGGCTTCAGGGCAAGGGCCTGGGAAGGTTTGGGCAAGAAACTCCTGAGAAAACCTCTGCGGCATTTAGCCAGAGCTGAGGAAGGTGGGCAAAGAGTTATTTTCAGAGTGTTTTTGAGACACTTTAAACATCTGAGAGTGATTAATTTCAGAGTGAGCTGGGGTTGCCGATGGAACCTATAGTCTAAGTTCCTGTGGTCTGGCTTGGTGGCTCTAAAGTGTGTTCTGTGGACCAGTTGTGTCAGCGTCACCAGGGAACACACCAGAAATGAAAATTCTCTGGCCCCACCCAGACCTACTGCCCAGAAACTCTGCGGGTGAGGCCGAGCAGTCTGCTTTCGGAAGCGCTCCGGGGGATTCCGGTGCACACTCAAGTTTGAGAACCACTGTTCTCAACACAGGCTACACCCAGCCATAAGGGGTGGTCAGCACGGATGGTCACAGTTGCTAGGTTTTCTCTTGCAGACTTTTGTGTTTTTCTGAGTAAAAAATATCCCCATTAGTGTCCCAAGCACTTACAGAGAGACACAGAGAATTGCTCACTAGTTTTGGAGAGACTATGTGCCATTATTACAAGTTCGCTTAGTAAATTTCAGCCCTATTTTCCTACCCAGGCTAAAGAATGGCCGTCCTGTTAGCTACTGCTGAAGGGGGAAAGAGGTGGCAGGGTAGAAAAGTCACCCTCTGCCCATCCCCACAGCAAGGGCCCCTTCCCTTTGTTGCAGTGGCCGCTGGGCATCTGGCTGTGAAGCCTTCACACTTGCTGCGTCCAGGCTGGAGTGGTGTGATTAGCAAGTAAACAGAGTCTACGTACAAAGAGAGAATGTGCCTTTCCCAGGTACTGAGCGTCTCCTGCATGCCAGATCCTGTGCTAGGACATAAAAAATCATGCACTTTGTTCTTTAAGGACATTGAACAGGCACAACTCATGGGATAGGTCTGAGTCAGTTCAGGCTGTCCTAATCAAATACCATGGACTGGGTGGCTTATAAACAACAGAAATTGATTTCTCACAGTTCTGGAGGCTGGGAAGTCCCAGATCAATGCACCAGGAAATGTGGTTTCTGACGGGGGCCCACTTCCTGGTTTGAGTAATGCCATCTCCTTGCCGAGCCCTCACATGGTGGAAAGGGCGAGAGATCTCTCTGGGGTCTCTTTAAAGGCACTAATCCCATTCATGCAGGCTCCACCCTCATGACCTTACCACCTCCCAAAGGCCCCACCTCCTCAGACCACCATATTGGGAGTTAGTGTTGCAACCTGTGAATTTGGGGAGGATACAAGTCCATAGCAGGAGATAATTATAAACAACTTGATTTCATTTCCATATTCATGGATGAAATTCATGTCACTTTTCTGATCACTCACAGGAATGAAAACTACCCATTCAGTTCAGCACTTAATAAGTCCTGCCTGTGTAATTTAAAAAACAAAAAACTTCCAACTTCATTCAAAGGTAAAATTTCTCCCTCAGGAGCTCTGGGCTGTGGGGAATGATGGGAAGCTCAGATGGCTGCCCTCCCATCCTGAATACTTAGGTTTCTGTCTTCTCCAGGGCTGGGAGTGGGTAAATGCTGTGAGCTATGATGACACCACTGCACTCTACACAGAGTAACAGAGCAAGATTCTGTCTCCAAAAAAAAAAAAAAACCTGGCAATTTTATGTTATGTGAATTTCACCTAAGTTATTATTTTTTTAAAGTCATGCATGCTTGCCCAACAAACACCCTGACTCCCTTTGACCTCTCTGTCCGTGTCCCTCCATCTTAGCCACACGACCAACCCCGTATGGGGTGTTCACACCTTTTTACGTCTGCCTTCCTCCTCAGAAAGCTGGTCCCCGGAGTCCCCTCTCACTTCTGTGCAGGTGACTCCCTGTGACAGACCCTGCCCTGCTCACTCTCCCAACACCCAGGACCTAGGCTAAGTGGGCTCCTGGAATGGCATGCTTTCATCTGAACCCTTTGCACCAAATTCACCTCGACGTTCTTATTCCCCCAACTTCTTCTCCACTTTTGATGTAGGCTCAGGCAGAACCGGGTTAGTTCCACGACGGTAAAGCTTCAGAGGAGAGGCCTGACGTCCGGTGATTACTCACACTTGCCTCCGCCTGCCCCATCCTCACTTTCCTCTGTCTGCCTGGCGTGAGCTTTGCGTTTTTACATCTCACACGCGGTTGAAAGGGAACCTGAATTATCCTTTGTCATATTTATGGAGACATAATTTATGTAACTATCCAGACAGTTACAGGTGAGACCCCTCATCATTCTCTTTATAAGGAGCCTGTTCTTCCAGGTCACCAGACTGACTGCCAAGCGCATCACCTGATGGTTTGGGCAACATTAAGATTATGAGTATGAAGGTGTATCGAGAAGAGTCAGTACATTAATTACACAGTGATTACCTTAAGTGTTCTATTGCTGAAAGGACCCAAGACTCAAACGGTTTATACGCAGACAGCTCTATTACAGGCAGAGGGTACAATACAGCAGCCTCAGGAGATGACCTAGAGATCTCAGGCACAAGCTTCTTTGTCCTCCCATCGCAGAGTCACACGGGACACACTTTGTTTCCAGGTCTCAGGTACCACGAGTGTACAGGCAAAGCACCTGAGTGCTAGAAACCCAAAGCCTACTTGTGGTGGGGGTCTTGTCTCTTCCAGTGAGCTGGTCCTCTAGGCCATTCCTTAAGTGTCAAAACACCCCAGATGCCACCAAAACCAGAGGCATATCATGAACCCATTTATTATTAAACATTACAGGTTGGCTGATACATCCCTTTCTGAAACCGCTCATGAACCCATGGTTAAAGCGTACCATTTATCTTTAGTTCAGGCATTCCGTGGTGCTAGCTAAGGGCCACTGCCGTACCCCAGGCAGCTCTGGAGACGAGCATGCTGTCAGTCCGGACCAGCTGATATTAACCCGGGCTAAACAACGTGGCAAATGTGCTCAGCAACCACAGGAATCTTCTTCAGGTCTGTCTGCAAGGCTTGCGACTCAGAATCAGAGAAACCAACGCAAGGACCAGCAGCTGCAAGGTCTTGAGAGGCTCTGAGAAGCCCTCCTCAGCTGCCCCGGAGTGAGAAGCAGGTAATGTGGCCAAGGGACATCTGAACAAAGTCAACTTATTTGCAACCCTGTCTGTGACTCTCTTTGTGGGCTTCACGGTGCCCCATGAGCCCCCATTAAGAACGCCAACACCGCTCCCATGAGAGGCAGGATTTGTGGCATGTGAGGATTGAGGTGCAGTATCCTTTGTGCTAACATACAGGATATGTTCTGATCCATCTGGAGGCCTTTCCAGGCCTAATGGGCAGTCCCTCTGTGTTCCTCCAGTCTGTGCTTGGAGCTATTCTTCTTCTCATAGTTCGTGCCGTTATAACTATTGGAAGGAATAGACCAGGTGTAGACTGTAATGAGGGTGGAAATGCAGCCTTAATCAACTTCTAACAGCTGATTCCCTGGGGCTTAGTGTGCTGGCTCCTGTGGCAGCAGCAGAAACCCTGGAATTACCATTTCTTAATCATTAGAAACCAATCTGCTGTCTGTCTTAATCAAGGCAGGGAAGCCACAGTGACTAGGGATCCAGGGAATTGGAACCACCTGTGTTTTCAATAAATGGCTTTGGCACACCTTAAGGTTTCCCAAGGCTGAACCATGCCCATGACAGTAAGGTCCTGGGGGTGACGGGGCAACAGGATGGACAGAGCTTGAGTCTCTAAGTGACTGGTTGAAACAAATCTGCCTCCAGACCTCAGATGCTCCCCTCGGACTGCAACATGAGAGAGAAACATCTCTCTCCTTTCAGCCACTGAATTATTTATTGGGTCTCTTTTGTTGGCTGGCTGGCTTTACTCAATACATGAATGAGCACCTAGTACTGGGGTGATTCCAGGAAGTGTGTGTTTGTGCGTACATGGGAACAGCAAGAGGCACGGAAAACAGATACTGCAGGGTGGAGAGCTGGAGACCATTTTTATGGAAGGCCGGAACATTTGCATAACAGTAGACATCTGTGATAACTTAGAAGGCAGACTACATGCCTATGTGCTCTTGGTGCAGCAGTTGGGAAGAGCCAGAATTATTAGCGTCTGCTGGCTCTTAGGGACAGTGGCTGCTTTTACCAGACACTGTCAGTGCCCCACCCAGATCCCCACGCCTTGGCCACATCAGCATACATGGCCCAATTTCCAGCTGTCAGTAATATACTCTCTCCCCGCTTGGTGCTAGTCTGTGCTGAAGACGGGCTCCACTGGTCTTAGCAAAAGCAGAGCTGACCCAGGACCAAGACCAGAGGTTTGTTTGCTATTGAATTAAGTTGATGAGTAGGAAAGTTTTGGGGGTAGGAGCACAGGCTTTGGCTCAGACTGCCTAGGTTTGAAACCTCCTTTCATCACAGTTCTATCAGCCGGAGCAAGTTATTCAGACTCTCTGAGTGTTTCTTCATTTGTAAAATGGAGATGAAACTAATAGTATGTACCTCAATAGCATGCAAGGATCGAATGAAATAATCCATGTGAAAGTCTCGGCACAGTGCACACTGCAGAGCTAGCCCTCAAGAACTGTGGGCCGTTACTGATAAGCATGCGATGTCATCTGGCACAGGGTCAGTTTTCCATTGAAATGTAAGTATAGATAAGTGCATCATTTGACCTACAGGTACAACTATACAAGTCGTGGTGTTTGTTTATTGTGGTGTTTGGGGAGTAGCTATATGGAGATCTCATGGATTCCTATCTACTGCGAAGGGTGGGAAAAGTTCTGACCACCCAGAGAAGCTCCTAGCTGTGGAAGCTGCTCTTACAATACTTTGGGCACCACTGCCACCTCGTGGCCACATAGCATACTTGCAGGCAAAGGTGAGCGTCTTTTGAAGTCAACTGAAAACAATGAAAGCGTGAGGAACTCCACCCTTCTCATTATCATTGAAGGTGCTTCTGCAGCCTTCATGCTCATCTTGGAAAGTTCCTTTCTAAATTTCTCCTTGAGAGCTCCTGCACTTTATGATCCTGCACTAATAAGTTCTGAAATCTTTCTGGTTTTCACTAAACATCACTTGGATGTCTCTCTCATGTCCAGAAGAATACACAATAATCTGGGTCGGACAGTGAGAGGAAAAATTAAAAACATGCTAAGATAATATGGGTTACCAGTGGGTGGCCCTATTTAATAGTTAAGGAAAGGCAGGTGTGTAAACATTGCCTGACCTCTGAGCAGCTATGCCCTTCGACTCCCAATGCTACTTAAGAACTTGACAGACTTCCCCAATTCCAGTTGAAAGCATCCTAACAAACCCCCTTTTAACTTGACACATGGTAGGCACTCAAATAAGTATTTGTTGACTGAATATAGGGATTTAAGAGCATAAATTCTGAGCACATCTGTACTAATCACTCACCAAACTCTTTACATATGATGACATCTGGTTTAATTCTCACAGCAACTCTATAAATCACAGATCTGATCTAGAATAAGCAAATTGTCAAAGGTTCCGCCAAACAAGTGGTGGGCCCAAATCTGAGTTCCCTGCCTGATCCCAAAAGTTGAGCTCTTGTTAGAAAAGACATTGACACTGTAGCAGAAGCAGACAAATTAGAGCCTGGGATCCAAATTTGGCCTGTTTTTGCACATCCTGCAGGCTAAGAAGAGAGTTTACATTTTTGAATGGTTGAAAAAAATGAAAGAAAAATATTTTGTGCCATGTGACAATTATATAGAATGAAAATTTCAATGTTCACAAGTACAGTTTTACCAGAACACAGTCACATTCATTTACACATTGTCTATGGCTGCTTTCAAGTGACAATGGCAGAGGTGGGTAGCTGTGTGGCAAGCAAAGCCTAAAATATCTACTTATCTGGACCTTTACAAAAAAGTTTGCAAAAAAAAAAAGTTAGAATGAACCTAGACGGCCACATAAATACCTGCTCGGCAATGTTTTCTAAACAGTTTTCGGTCAAAAGAGGTAAGGATTCTCTGAAGATACTCAGAATTGGAATGAGGGGTCTTCCTAAGTATCCTAGCTCCATTATTCTTTTTAGAGAGATGATGAGCTCCAGGTGGAATAAGCTCAGGCCCTTCCCCAAACCATACTCCTAGTAAAAAGACAAATTGTGTTGTTCTCAGTGCAATCCAGAAGAGAAGCAACTATAATCTCTTGTTAGGACTACAGCTCATCACGATATTAGCATGACTTTGCCTCCCTGGGAATTCTTGTAAATGCAGTGGTTAATAATTCTGACTTTGGAAGTAAGACTGCCTAGAAAGGTGACTTTGGGTGAGTTGTCACTTTATTTGTACTTTAGTTTCCTTATCAGTAAAAAAGAGGGAATGACAATACTTCCTAAGCACATAGTCTTAATAAATTATGGCCACATTATTAGTGCATTTCTTCCAAATCTCAGATGCTATCAATTAGAATTTGAGTTTTTAAATATGACCATTAATAAAAAGCACTGCCACTTAAGACCACAACCCAATACCCTCTAATCACTGAGAATTTTTATTTTATACCCATTGAATAACTCCTTTGGGATTATTTAAATATAGATGTTTTTAATGCATGATTTTTGTACATACATAAAAAGGAAAGTGTAAAACAAAGTACATTGGCTAAGGTATTCATTTTCATGTTTAAAGTCTGACTCCCCTGAGTTTTTTCCGTACGTTTATATACATTTTCACCCTCTGTGTGTTGGTGCAGTATTTCTTAGAGGAGTGCTCCATTATTGAGTCTGGAATTTCCTTCCAAGTCACCCATACTCATTCTGTAAATTGGGTGGCTGGCACTTTCCTATTGGACACAGCTCATAGTTATATTGTTTTCTTTAATTGGACCGTGTGTTCCCTGGAAGTTAGGCACCTTCTGTTGAAAATCACCAGGCAGTTTCCATCAAATTTGATTGCCACCTTAACAACGTTCCACATGATGCACAAATCAGTCACAACTGCCTCTCATCCTTTGAAATGCCGAAAATATATTCTAAGACTTACCTATTCCTCTTGCCTTCCTTTGCATGGGTCAGTACCTAAACAACACATGCATTGCCAACAACGCTCCAAACTCAGTTATGGTGACCCCAATAGAAACAGCCACAGCCAAGTTCCCACGCAGACCTACAGAACCTCAGGGAAACCCCACACCTTTCTTTTGAATTTGGGGGTGTGGTGAGGGTGGGCAAACATTTGCAAAGGTAAAGTCTCTTTGAGAGTCCTGTCCAGAGACCACTGTGCAAGAACTAGTTGCCTGCCTCCAGGTGAGACTTCTTTTAAACATGCATTTGTTTGTTTGTATTTACTTGTGTTTATTTAAATGTTTTGTTTTATGGTGCTATTAACATTCCTTTAATATATTTTATTCATGTTTGATGTATGCTGGTCAATTATTTCCCATATTTTATTCTGATCCCATTTACTACCTATTTTTCCTCATTTTCCACTTGCCCACTTCTTTTCCTTCCTTTATTTTTGTCCTTAATTTTAACTTTTTATCCTTCTTAGCCTTTTAGTTGTCACTAGTTGTTGTACACCATTTTATCTTGCTTTTCATTTGGTTTATATTTCACCTGTTTTATCCTATCTTCTTCATTTTAGTAATAATAATTCTATCATTAACTAACATATACGGAGTGCTTGTGCTTACTGTCATCTATGAGCACTATTATTCACACTTTACAGATTGGGAAACTGAGGCAAAGATGGGACAAATAACTTGCTCAGTGTACACCACTAGAGGGAGTTTGAACCCACAATGGTTGGACTGATGGGTTCAGGAGCTCAGCATCCCTTCCTTCACCTTCCTGTTATAGACCCTGGCAACGGGCTAGGCACATAGGCTGGATTTTTATTTGTTTGTTTGTTTGTTTGTTTGTTTTTGAGACAGAGTCTCGCTTTGTTGCCCAGGCTAGAGTGAGTGCCGTGGCATCAGCCTAGCTCACAGCAACCTCGAACTCCTGGGCTTAAGCAATCCTTCTGCCTCAGCCTCCCGAGTAGCTGGGACTACAGGCATGCGCCACCATGCCCGGCTAATTTTTTCTATATATTTTCAGTTGGCCAGATAATTTCTTTCTATTTTTAGT
>CM052443.1:110122730-110157125 GCA_028533085.1 Varecia variegata | reverse complement strand
AAGAGCCACTCCAGGCAAATGAAAGCTCTGATTAATTAGGGCTTTAGCGCCACAATGCTAGGTCATGCTGTGCACCTTTTAATCACAGTAGTCTTTGTTCTCCACCAATTATTAAATATTCAGGAGTTTTTAAAGCCATTTGCTAAACCACTGGTCTCTTGAAATCAGTCACTGTACACCGTGGAAATTGGCAGACACTAACAATGACAAATGGAAAAAAAAAATAGACCCTAGCTTCATCTACCAGAAAGACATTTTTGGCCTTTGTCTGTTTTTCTTTCTTTCTTATCCCTGCGTACCCATTATAGGTTAGAGGATGTTTCTGGCACTTGCTTACAGCTTGTTCATCCCTCTGTTAGCCCCAAAGGGTTAACAGCTGGGCCTGCAGTCAGCCAGAGGCCTGCAGCTTCCTAAAGGAAGACAGCTGAGAGTATCAGGGAGGTAACTGCAGCTTTGCAAAACCCCTCCCTCAATTGCCAGCACTGCTCTGTCACCTGGGACCATGGAGATGTGCTCAGAGATGGGCCAGTTCAGCTCGAGTCCTCACTAATTCCGATTTGATGTTGCTCCCAAGAACTCTTTGAAGTAGGTCGACATGAGGCAGTCAGATGTCCCCAGTGGACCAGTGATTCTCAACCCTGGCTGCTCATTAGAAAATCCTGGGGAGTTGTTAAAACATACTCACATCACATCTGAGCCCCATTTAGAGGAAATAAATGGGAATATCAGGGGGTGAGGCCCAAGCACCAGTATTTTTAAAAACCAGTGCAGCTGATGCTAACATACAGCACAGCCAGGGTTAGAAACCATTGCACTGGGGACAGTGATGCTCAATGCTTGCTGAATATGAGAGTCACCTGGGATGACATGGTGCCACAGGGAAGCCCCCAAGATGCTCAGAGAAGGAAAATAGGGTTGGAAATTCTGGGGGAAAAGATTGGAAGCATCACAAAGCTGGAGAGCTAGAAAAAGAGACAGCTGGAGTGGAAGTGCAGGGAAGAGGAGGGGTCAGGGAGGAGGAGCAAAAACTGAGGGACCCAGAGTTAGATCAATGGATAGAAGAGCTAGAAGCTGAAGGGGGAGTGAGGAAGTAGAAGGGAGGGGGGGAGGAAATCTGGGGAGGAAGCTTCCCCTGATGAACGTGTGGTCTTAGTATGCTTTGTTGTGTTGTGTTTTGTTTTGTTTTGTTTTTTGAGACAGGGTCTCGTCCTGTCACCCAGGCTGGAATACAGTGGCGTGATCATAGCTCACTGCAGCCTTGAACTCCTGAGCTCAAGGGATTCTCCCTCCTCAGCCTCCTAAGTAGCTGGGACTATAGGCGCGCGCCACCTGGCCCAGCTAACTTTTCTTCCTTTTTGGAGAGACGGGGCCTCCCTATGTCTCCTAGGCTGGTCTCAAACTCCTGGGCTCAAGGGATCCTCCCACCTTGGCCTCCCAAAGTGCTAGGATTATAGGCTTGAGCCACTGTGCCCAGCTTAGTTTGCTTTTTAAAGTGTGAAATTCTCTATTCTTTGCAGAGGAGAGCCCAGTACAGAGGCTCAGGATGTGTTCGTCAAGAATACATTAGCTCTAAAGAGCCACACAGGGGGGCTCGAGTGTAGGGTTCATCCTGCTGTTTGCTCGACTCTCACTTTGGCTTTGGCGGCTCCCTAAGCCCTCAAGGGGCCCTGCATCATTTCTGTGGGTCCTGTCAGTGGCTCTGGTCCCTAGCCAGGCCAGCTGGGGACAACACTGAAAAGGAGGCTTGGGAGCAGCCTGGTGCAGTGGTGCTCCATGCGCTCAACTGCTTTCTGTTCCAAACGTGAGGAAGCAGAGGCTGTCACACAGCCGAGGCCGAGGACGCTGGTGTGCTACTGTCTGGCCAGTCTTCCGCCCTCCCCCACGGTCACACAGGCAGCCATCGTTTACAAAAACACAACACACATGGGGTTTTAATGAGAAAATAATTGTATACTTGCATTGAATGCCTCACAATCACTATAAAACCAAAGCAGGATAATAACATTGAAGTGGTTAACATACACAGGGAAGCCAGATACAGAGTATAATTTCCAAACACAGTATTGCTGCTTTTTCCCCCTCCCCACCCCACCCCCCCAAAACCAAAGAAATAAAAAGTCATTTGGGTAAAGAGCAACACAAAATCAAAATTGGCAGCTCACTGAATGTTTAAAATTCAGGAAATTGGTTTTGTAACTAAAACTGGATATAGTCACCATCTCTAACACTTAGGCTATTTTTTTCTCAATACATAGTTTAATTAAATCCATTCTTTAGTTGGAAAAATGTTTAGTTATTTGTCTTCAGAGACAAAAGTCAACACTGTCATAGTGTTCCTTGTTACGTTTATATATATGTGTGTGTGTATATATAGGTGGACACTGATCTATATACTGCTTATATGACTTTGCCTGGGGTGGGCAGCATGCATGGGAGTAAAGAGGAAAGTAAATTGCATTGTGTCATCCAAGTAGAACACAGCCCGGCCTCCTGCCACTGACAGACCCTGTTTCCATAATTTCTGGATGAGAAAGCCAAGGTATGTCAGCAATCAGCTCTGGAGGAAAGTGAACATCTATAAACACTGCAGAATGGAATACTCTCTGGAAGGCTTTTAATGTCTACAGAATCTAAACATTTGTTACAGTTGAGATTAAACAAGCTCATGTGCTATTTGGGGGTGGCGCCGAGCATCAGAGGCTAAGTTTTTCATAAGCCTCTCGCTCCTGATGGATTAGGCCAGAGTGACCTTCCTCCAGGGGTTGGTTCCATCTTCAGAAAGTTAAACGGGTTCATTTGGGATCCTAGAGCCCAGCACAGTGCTATGTACAAAGCAGGGGCTTGTTCAGTGTTTCTTGAATGAATAAAAAACTCAAGAGCACAGAGAAAATCTGGCTCTCCCAAGGGAACTGTAATTTACATTTTAATAAGATAAGAATAGGATTCTCAGTGAGTAGCACGAGAAAATAGACAGCAATCATCCGGAAGGCAGCGGAAGGCAGCCCAGGGGAACCAGCGGATGTTGGGGATGTAGGGGCCACAGTGAAAACAGCTTTGTGACCTCGGGAGTCACAGAAACTACATTTGTGTCCTTATCTGCACACAGAGCTGGGGGCCTAAAGAATAACAGAATGACTCTGTTATTCCTTAAGCAATAAGTGCTTCTGGTTCAATCAACTGTGGTCAAAGACCCCGTCCTCTGCTTCTGAAGCGATTCTGTGAATTTTAAGGCCTCCTAAGCTTTCCTTTCAGCTGCAAATTCTCTTCTCAAATGTAGGTTTCATGTGGGTACACAGTTTCCTTCCAAACAGAACAAAAAACTTTTAAGGTGCGTCATAAGGATGGTTTCCTCTCGTGAAAAATGGGGGAGTTAGTCTGTGTCACGCCTATGAGCTCTACAGGACCCACCAGTCAGTCCAGAAAACACGAAGCATACTTTATTTCTTTGTGTGACCCACAGCACTATCCTGCTCTCCAGCCATCCTAACTGCCATGGTGCCTGAGGCCACAGGATGCAGCTGCCTCCTCTGTTCCTGTCCCTGTGTCTGCCTTGGGAACGCCTCCGCATTGCTGGGTCCTCAGCGCAGGCATCCCAGACCTCTGGCTGGAAATGCTTAGGCAAAGCCGGTCCTCTCTCCTGGGTACTCCCATTGCACCTGTCAGGACTTCTACCCAGATCTCACTTTCCTGGGAATGGCTGTCTCCATGCCAGCCTCCCCCACCATGAAATGAATGCTTTGCAGCAGGGATCTCATTGGTTTTGCATCCCCAAAGGCTAGCATATTTTGTTGGAAATTCATTCAGAATATTCCGGAGAATGAACCATAGAAAGATGGTGCCAACTGCCCATGTGCTCTTTCAGCTACCATCTGTAGAATTTGCCTTCAAATTACAGGTTCCCTTGGCAGTTTTAAAGCAACCTTGTTATTAGACAATTCCATTTTTTACTTCATGCCCACTACTTGCCTGTGAATAAACTTCCCCCCCAAAGTCAACACTAATCTAAAAAAAGAAGCAAAGGTAATGTGCATAACATCGACACAAAATTTGTGGAACTGCTACTTCTTAGAGCTTATGACGTGACAATAGAAAAACAAAAATGAACTTTAGTGAGGTCTGACTTAATTATTGCTTTTTTTAAAAACAAGAAACCACAGTTTTAAAACGAAGGAGGAAGAAAAGAAGGCTGGTTAGTTGGTTTTTTTTCTCATGGCCAGAACTGAAAATTTTCTCATCCAGAAATTTAGGGCACCCAATTATTGAATACCCTTATCATATTGCTTTGAATGACAAAGATTAAAGCTGGCATCCTCTATTGTATACTAAGCATGAATACAAAGCATGAGAATAAATAGGATACTTTCCTAAATGTCAAATTACAAAACTTGCTCAAAACTTTGTAATCGTGACTCATGCAAATACCATGTTAGGTCAATTTAATATTACAAATACTGCATCAGCTCGGTGCCTTTTATATCCCTTTTCATAAAAAAGAAATTCCCACTCACTCCTGAAGCTGGCAAACAGCTTTGGAGGAATTAACTGTACACCCAAGTGCCATGGTCATTCTGGAATTTTAATCCACACACACACACACACACACACACCTTACACAAACACACAAAGATACACACACACACACACACACTCCGTCTTTAGGATTTGTAGCTGATTCCAAGCCTGCACTTAAATTTCTATTCTATATTTTTCTTTGTATCATCCTGAAAAAACACTGGTTGCTCAGCAAAAATAATATCTCTTCCCTCCTTATTTCTTCCCACTCTTTGTCCCTCCCTCCCTTTTTCTCTCTCTACCTTCATGACATTTCTTTCATGTTTCCTTTCTGATTGATCCAAAACAATCCATCATTCTTCTCCCTACCTCTAAGGCCCACTGTATATTACAAAATAGTTATAAACACCTTTTTATTTCATGTCATCCACCTCTCTAAGGCAGAGTTTGCCCTTTTTGTCAATTATTGCCACTCTAAAAATACCCCTACCATCTTGAACCAAGTTGTTCAATGTGTACAGATTTTATACATGTATATATTCCCCCATCCCATCATAAAAATAGTTGTTGCCCACTAAATATAGTTTTCATATGAAGAAACATAAATGGTGAAAATGTGTTCTCATAAACTGCCGATCAATCAATATATTATAAGCAGACACGATCCTAAAGCTAAAATTACCCATTTGGTTTTCTCCCCCTTTCTCAGCCTCCTAATGTAGAAGAGATTGTGTTTGCAACATGAAGACATATTGTCTTAAAAATAAGGATTGTGTGGATTGTGATCATGAGTTGTTCCCAATTAATTAAAAAGAACTAAATGTAAGAGAAATGGAATCATAACTGCCTCTTCTCGGCCAATACGGAGAGAAACACCATTCATTTTATGGCTGCTGGAGAAAATGGAATTAATACAACATCTCTGATGCTGTGAGTGATGGGTGGGAAACTGGTGCAGAGAGACATCCTGTGTCACGTAGACTGCGCCAGCCTGGGCCCTGTAGCTCCCTAAATGGCCCTATCACCACTGTTCTTCCTCCTCACCCAGCGAGGCTGGTCTCAGTTCTGCCTGTAGCAGCTATGCTGATTTGCTTGCCAAGTCTTTGTCCTTGTGCATCAATTGTGGATTGGTCCAAATCCAGACATTGAGATTCTTTGAGTCACACACAAAAAAATCCTTTCTCTTTTGACTCCTGGGTGTCAGCGTCTGACGAGTGGACTTCCTTTTCATTTCATTTTTCATCATTGTGTATTGCAGCTTCTGGTCTACATAAGGATTGCTGAGTTTGTTTGCACTTTAATAAATAGTCCACTAAAATGCTTTGAGTTGTGATTTTCTTGGTTTCTTGGTAGCCCAAGCACCAAAGAAGCTTCCTGGGTCGAAGGAAGTTTATTCGTTGTCTTCTTCCTCCTGGTTGGCATAGATCCCTGCTTCCCAGCGCAAGGCCAGTGCGCTCTTTCTTCGATTAACCCTTGTGGCCTCAAGGACCTGAAGAGAGAAGGAAGAAAATTATGCAGAGTTCATGGATGTTAATTATGTACACAAGCCAACTTCTCCGTTTCTTTCCTCCTTTCTCTCTCTTAACAGGAGAGGAGAAAGTAACAAAGTATCTGGTACTGCTGGGGGAAAGGACGGAATGGGAGGTTCTACGTGTTACATTCATCTCACACCCAAAATCTATTTGCTATTTGACCCCTAGTTTTCAATATAGACAGATTTAATTTTCATTGAATGTGATACAAGTTTCTTTGAACTAGACATGATTCTGCAACAAGTTTTTCGATAACAAAGCAGATCTCTACATGCTACAGATCAGTGCTATCCAAGAGAACTTAATGCAATGATGAAAACGTTCTGTATCTGTACCATCCAACATGGTAGCCACTAGCCACACAGGGCTATTGAGCACTTGAAATAGAGCTAGTATGGTTGTGAAGCTAAATATTTAATTTTAATTTAAATAGCCCCATATGGCTAGTGGCTACCGTATTGGACGGCATTAACTATAGATTGTCTTAAGTGTCTTCATAAACAGGAAAACCAGAAAATAATTCCAAACAATGGGACCAGTGTGGATTCAATCCATCAAGCCTTGTGGGTCTGCATAAGCTATGATCATATTTACATCATGAAAATCTACTTTGGCATAATTAAACTCAAAAAGCTATTAAGTGGAAAACAAAAAAGCTTTTCAGGCCAACAAAAAGCAATCTCAGCATTTTGATGCAACTTCAGTCCCATATGTGTTAGTAAATGAAATTAAAGGTGACAATATCAAGGCCAAGTAGGCTCACCACCATTGAGTGAGGGCCTCCCCTCTCCTTCCACCCCTGGTTCACTAGAACAGTCTGTGGATTCCCGAGAGACTTCAGCTGATCTGCTCCAGGTTTTTTTCCAAGATGAGATTCCAGGTGATGACGTTTAGGTTGCCAACACACGAGGCATGATTTCATTTCATGACACCGTAGCAAAAGCAAACTGATGCATGTCCACCAATTACTCTGGCATGAGTTTAGGACATATAGTTCCTGATTTTAAAGAAAAGTCCAGTAGAGCCAACGGGAGTTGGTTATCCAAACCACCAGGAAGGCTTTGCTTATTCTAAAAATAATCATTTAGGCAAGGGACAATAATGCTGGCAACTCCAGAGAAGCAAGGAGATACAGGTTACAGGCAGAGGTGGAGCCCAGGTATAAGTGGATTCTGGGTAGGTGAAAGATCTGGGGATCCATCTCAACCTGCTTCTCCCGCCCCCTTGTCAAACGAACGGATCACCCAGAGCTTCAACGTATTTTCTTCTGGGAAGCCTTCCCCATTCCTCCCAGCAGGGGGAGCTCTACCCAACATGTAGGATGTTCTCAGTCTTGCTTGTTGAATGAATGAATGATGCATTGATAAGCACATAATCTGTGTCATAAAGTGGCTTGTGTGTAAGCATACCATAATCACTTATTCAATATCCAAAAATATCTAACAATAACAAATTAGAAAGAGGAAAGCATGCTTGCAGCTCTGGTATAGTTAAATAGAGGAATTTTCTGGTCTAATGTGTGGGTAGCATGGAACTGAGACACATGCTGGGCTGCACTTGGGAGTCCTGAGCTCTAATCCCAGTTTTGTCCCTTGTTGTTCTTGTATCTGAAGTTTCTTTATAAAATGGAGAGCACACTGCCCTATGTCCAGTCTTTCTCGGGAGGCATTGTGGACTCTGAAGTCCAGGCAGGTCTAGCAACTGTGTGACCTTAGAAAAGTCACTTACCCCTATGCCTCAGTATCCCCATGTAAAATGGGGATAATATTAATAACAACTACAGCATAGAGTTGGCCTGAGGAATGACTGAAACAATGTATGTAAAGCACTTAGCATAGTAAATTCCTGAATAATAATTATTCCTTTCATCCTTCGCATGATGATAGGAATAATTGGTATTAAACTATGAAGTGGCATACAAATATCAAGCATTTTTATAGGGAGAGCTACTTTGTATAAAATCATCATCTGTTCACCTTTCTGATTGCAGATACAAACAGAAAGGTTTACATAAAAGCTAAAAATAAATCTTGGGTTCTGAAAAATATGATCCTCATCCTTTTGAAATGTTCTTTGTCTTGTTATTTAAACCCTATTTGAATTCTCAGACAGCTTGAGCAGATTGAGTTTGCTCTGTCCTTTAGGAACCCATGTTACAATCCAGCTATTCTTCCACCTTACAAATATGAATATTTACCAGGTTCCTACAAAGTGTCAGGCACGTTGCTTCATACTGAGGATAGTATAGTCCTTTCCCTCATGGAGCTTAGTTGCAAAAAGTGTAATGGGCAGAAAAATAATATTTATAATTATGGAAACACTTACGGTAGCCTGGGTTTGAATATCTACTTGTCAAGAGCCAAAATAATTTACTTACACCAATAGTGAGCTTTCTTTTCTTAATTCATTCCCCTAATTTGTATTGCCACTTAACATGATCCTGAATTTCTGGTAAACTCTAAAGCTCCTAGTAATAGCACAGACAAGAAAATAAACAGATCGTTACTGAAATAGCCAGCAACCTTGATTTAATACTATCTTAGGGTTCATAAGCCTTATGACCCAGGACTGTCTCGAAGTCAAGCATCCTGCAACTGGTCTTCTGAAGATTCAAAAGTCAAGCCCTTGGGCAAGGTATGTGAATAAGCATCTTTCCATAATTAATACAGACTACTGTACGTGTGCCAGTCTGTGTGTGCACACACACGCATATCTCTATAAGTCTCTAGCAAATTAAGAGCTCTTATTATTTGCATTATTGCATGAGAACTTCACTTTTCTGAAGTCCATTTCTTTCTCTTCTGGGCAAAAAAGCACGTTTCTGGGGCTCTAATAATAGCACACACTTATGTCATAAGTACTATGAACCAGTTACTATTTTAATCCTCACTACAGTTTTATGAGATTCATGCTATTATTAGTTTCATTTCTCATGCGAGGACACTGGGAGGTTAAGCAACTTGCCCAGTGTTACCCAGGTAGTAAGAGGAAAAGCCAACATTTGAACCCAGCACTCTAGGTGTGGAGTCGCTGCTAGGCCGTATGGCTGCTCTGTGACTGGACGAAGAGCAATAAACACTCTCCATGAGATGGGAAAACAAAAAACAAAAGAAAGGCCTGATTTAAATTTTCACTGCTTTCACAAATTAATTCAAATTTAAGTCTGGTGGGAGAAAAAAAATTCAATTCTTCTTGAATGACCCTCTATTACTAATTTTTCTCTCTAATGCTTAGTGAATTTGGGTAAATGTGAATTGCTTAACTTTGAATAGCAACCAACATAGATGATTTTATTTGGGGGATGTAAAACAAAAGACAGATATGTAAAATAATATCGGTTACCCTATTAATATTAAAATTTATATTTTATGCCTCTATCTTCTCTTCAACTGAAGATAGAGTGGGCCCAATTCTATCTTCCATGGATATATTTGACCAGATTTTCATTGTTTTAAACTATGCTGATTCAAAGGGGCTACAAGCTTAGGGCCTAATTCTCAAACTGCCATCCTCCAGATGACAGCCACAATTAGCAAAGAAGGTACAAGGAATGATATTCTCAGTATTCACTTTATGCCTTATGAAAGAAAATTGCTGATAATCAGCTGTTCAGCTCTATGGTTAAATATAATTCTTTTCCTAAATAGGGAGACTTAAAAAATATATTATGCTACAGGTTGATACGACCAATTTGAAGAAAAATTTATGGTATCTAGTAAATGTGAGGATGTTATCAATCTAAACAGCCAGTGCTTCTGCTCCTAGAAATATAGAGAAATTCTTCCATAGGTACACAAAGAGACATGCATAATAACATTCATTAAAACATTATTTGTAATGGTAAAAAAAAAAAACTGGAAACAATCTACGTTTCCATCAATAGGAGATTGAATAAATAGTGATATATTCATTCAATGGAATACTATGCAGCAGTTACAAAGAATAAACTAGAACCACAATTATCAACATGGACACATCTAAAAACAATGCAGAAAGAATAAAGTAAGGAGTAGAGGGTACTGCAACATGATTTACCATTTATAGAATGTTTTAAACATGCAAAAATAAGATAGTGTTTGTGTATATATACATATATATATAAGCATAAAACCATGCATGGAAATGATGAATCCCAAGCTTAAAAATAGTAACCTCTTGGGTGATGGGGGAAGGGGACTGGGAGAAGTAACAAGAGGGCTTGAATTGTATTTGCAATATTAACTTCTTTTAAAAAATATTAAGCAAATATTATGAAACGATAAAAACAGACAAAGTGGATTGGTAGGTTATATTATTTCATTATGTTAGATTACTGGAAACTTTGAATGCTGGCTCCATGACATTGGGAACTTTGTTTTGTTGACTGCTGTCCTCTTAGAACCTGGCACACTGCCTGACACATAGTAGAGCCTCAATAAATTGTTAGATGAATAAATGAACGATTCTCTCTATAATTTTGTATATTTGAAATAATTCTTTTAAAACAAAAATAAAACATAGAAATAAAAATATGAAACATACTGAGTTTTTTTCAGCAAAAGAGAAAAATATAGAGAAAATAGAAAAAATAAAAATTTTAAAAGAAAACTATACTTTCTCATAGCACACGTATTTTTGAAACCTGTATAAAAGGAAGTTAGGGGAAAGGAGATTTTGGGGGAAGTCAATCTTTAAAGGAACAAAATGAAACAAAAAATATAGGTTTAAAGTTTGGAGGAGGGGGACTGGGATGGTCCACAATTGATAATCTATAGATTTAGGATGAACCATCCTAAATCTATAGAATGGAGCTCTCCAGATTTGTGTTAAAGCAAACAAAGACTGGCCACCATCAACAGCTCAATCTGCATGAGCTGCTCTGTTTTCGAACCAGACCAGAGTATACTTGCTATTTATGCCTAAAGAAACTTAAAAAACCCAAATAGCCCATCAATTGTGCCCTCAAGTCCAAACGTCTTCCAGATCCATGCGTAGGCAAGGTCTTCTCCAGCCCACCACACAGCACAGCAAAGCACAGCAATGTGTATCATCGGTGCGTGGACTCCAACATGTTGAGGCAGTCCCACGATTCATGAGAGGCAGGAAGAAATACATACAGAGACAAGCTATGTTTCTTGCCATTCTCACGTAACCCATCAGGAAATGGCAAACCACAGCAGCATGCACCTGGATCATGCATTCAGTAAAACCAACACAAACAAGTTGAAAAGTACCTCGGAAGTCACCTTGCAAGACAGTAACTTAGAGGTGTACTGGCAGAGAGGGAAAAGACCAGGGTTAGTACATGGCAGAGACACACTTACAGAATACCCCCCAGCCGGGAACCGGCACCACGCCAGGGGCAGACGTGACAGGAAGTAACATCGGGAGACCATTCCACACCTATGCCAAGACTTGCTTCATCTGATATTAGTTTATTTTAAAGTCCACGTCTTTTGGAGCAACCAGATAATCTATTATTCATTAATAAAAATATCAGATAAGCCATACTTTGTTAATTCAAGATTTTCTGCACTTTGAATTAACAAGATGCCTTCCCCTCTGTATACAACCAGCAAGGTCCTTGGTGGCCATTTTGGATTTGCTAGAATCTGTAGCCAAACAGCCTTTTCTCTTCCGATAGGCATCTCTGGACCCCAAAGCAGTCTTGTAGCCTGTTGTCCAATTAAAACAAGACCATAATCATAGATAGGAGTTGCTTTGAACGCAAAATTTGTGGAAGCAGGAGCTCTGAAACTGTCCTAAGGGTTAATCCTGCCTAGGGAGACCACACAGCCTCCCTCATCAAAACCTAAGTTCCTGAGAGTGGGATGATTATTTAGAATAATTATTCAGGATTAGTGTGGCATTTAGGAACTAAAATGATCCTTTAGTTCCTGTAGGAGACTAAAAGTCTTCTGTTAGAAAAGCGCAGAAAGAAATCTCCCAACTATGAGAAATGAGATAGTGGGACCAATTTATTAGGATAGCTCCCTCCAGAGTCGTGGTAATGAGCTCAGGTTTACACTACTTAGGACATTTGAAGCATTTATTGGTTTTGGGCACTGGGAGCCATAGACAGGTTAGGTGGGATCACACTTCTGTGACCATCAACTGCTTCTCATGTATAGCACTTAAGAGTCACAGTTCTATAGTTCTGTAATGATCAGGCTGGTGGCTGGGAGCTGACAGGTCTGGAGCTCTCCTTTCCTTTGCACCTTCCCTAGGGTGTGGGTGAGAACTCAACAGAGGGCTGGGGCAACACGAAGCATCCTTGATCGTGTCTGAGCTTCCAGTAGAGCCAGGGAGGGGAGCACTGGAGGCAGGTGGGCTTCCTTCACCCACTCAGGGAGAATAAAGCCATGAATCTCAATGCATGTCCTGGTCCAGGAGGGAAACATGTGCCAGGAATTCTTAGAGAAGCTAGGCCCCAGCTTTGACATAGCCCAGGAGAACTGATGATACGGCCTTCTCTTGTTCCAAGACTGGCTAGGGTGGTTGGAAGACCTTTCAGTAATTAGGTCTTGGGGTTAGACAGAGAGAAAGAGCACACAGGAGAAACCCAGTGAGAGCAGGTCTGTGCCAGCAGTAAGGATGGGGCTGACCACCCAGAGGGCTGCGATTTGGACTCTGGCCAGCTTCCCTTCAACTGAGAAAGGGAAATCAAATCCACTGACGTATTCCAGAGCATCGTGGACTCAATGACCCATCACTTTCACCTTCTAAGGCTCAGGTCAGGTGGGGGGAACAACCGGACAGAAAAAAACTATTTGCCTAAATACGGTCATGCAATTCACAATGGACTGATGAATCACAGCTTCCGGAAGGGACTCTTCGTGCCTAAAGAAGAAAAACATCCAAATAGCCCGTCATTCGTGCCTTCTAGTTCAAACATCTTGCAGATCCATGAGTGGGCAACCCCACCTCTGCGGCGGTCCCTTTGCAAGGCCCCAAGAAGCCCTTCAGGAAACTATGATTCAGTAGTCCATTGTGAGTTGCACGACTGACTAGAAATGGCATCAGACCCAGATAAGGGGACACGTCCACATAGGATAATATTTCCCGATAAGGGAAACCCACGGTAAGAGGAGAATTACACACACTGCACAAAGGCACCAGGCTAAAGGGATGAACGGTGCTGAAACCCAGTCCCCCCTACTCCACCCCTCAAACTGTGGGGTTGGGGCAGGGCTGCATCTTCAGAGTTTTGAAAAAGGATGGCTTTTTCAAATTCACACCAAGGCCTTCGCTAGGCTGGTAAATAGCCCTGGTTAAGGGGGTGGAGGTGGGGATGGTAATCCTCCTTCCTCAAAAATTAGCCAAAGGGTTATGAATAAGTGGGGGCAGAGACCCTCATTGGTGACTCTGCCACACAGAACAAGGAAGCCAGCCCGGTGGAAGCAAGTTCTGAGCTAGTAACAACTGTGGCCGGCTGGAGTTAACTTTTTGAGAAAAGGGGCTTTTTCACATTCCTTGTCATTGATTTTTTTACCAGTTGCCAATTGACCAGAACATCCACAGATGACTTCTTATCACTGAAACAGTGACTCCTGGGTAGATGTTCCAAGACAGTTCAGGGTTAAAATTTCCATCTTTTGTCATTCTCGGAGCCCTCAGACCATCCCCTCATTTCCAGCAGGAGAGAGTGACAGCTCAGGCACATGAAAAAGAAAGGCCACCAAATGCTGCACGACTTCCCTCACACCACTCTCATGCATGGATTCCGTGAGCCAGGGGCCCCCTGCCTGTCCCACACGGGACTTTTTACGAAGTGGGAAAATTGAAGCGAGGAGGGCCCTGGGCTAGTGGACGGGACTCCAGAGACCGTCACTGCTCTGACAGGGGCCCGGGGACACTGCACCTGCTTTAAGGGCAAGGGTCACTTTTTCTCAGTTCTGTTGGCAAAAGTCACTCAGCACAACCGCAGGCAGAGCTTCCCTTGGGCTCTCTAGCCTTCTTATTCTCCTGTCCTTCACGCTCATCAATATCATTGTGTCCAGCAAATGATAGATATGCTGTATACACATCCCAATTATCAGCCTGTTTTGTTTTTAGGAAGCACAGCAAATAAGAATTCTTTCCATTCAATTCACAAAGAACTTGCTACTTTCCATGCCAACACATGCTTGGGTTCTGATCATGTGTGAGGCACTCTGATTCTCAGGTGTGGTGCATCATCTCTGGAAGGCACACCAAAATGCTGCCAAGGGCCTTACTGGAAGAAATACTGGCAGGTGAAGGTGCTGGGGACGCTGCTGCGTGCCACTGGGTGATGCTGCGTGTGCCAGCATGAGCCACTGAGGCTCTCAGAGGGTGGAGAGTCTAAGAAGCCACATTTTGCCCTGAGAGTAGTGTATACAAATGGAAACTGGAGACCAGAATTACTTTACCTTTAATAGAATTACCTTTAGCTTCTAGGGATAGGTAAGCCAGTTACACAACTCAACACCAAGAAATCCATCTGCTCTCTATTATTATCCTTCTGGTAGAGGAGATAATTAAAAAAAAATGGAGAAGGGGCCATAGATCAGGTAGGAAAAAAACGATGGTTTGTTCATCCCCACAGGTAAATTCAACATATTCACCAGTGATCGACACAGACATGGTGGGAAAGACACTGGGCTAGGAGATGGGCTCTCGTGTAAAGTCTGGCTGATGGCCACATATTTGCTTTAAAAACGATGTGAGTATGTTATTTTAGATTTGGATCTCTTAAAAGAAGATATAGTGGGTTTGGCAGATTTTGTCCCATTCCTAAGAATTTTCAACAACAACAAATTTGGTTCGACTGTAATATCAATAACAGTGCAAAACATGTGGCCGTGAATCCAAGATCCGGGGATCTTCACGGCTGGATTAGTTAGTAGGTTTTTTCCTTATTTGAAATGTTCGTTTACTTGGGAAATAGAGGGACAAGAGGCTGCCTCTTCAATTCACAAGTGAAAGGCAATCAGCATACTAACATGCCAATTCCGTATAGCTGCATGAAGTCAAAGGGGAAATCCCATCTGGTCAGCATTCGTCAGGAGGCTGCCTGAGTGTCAGCGTGTACACAAAGGAGGCTCCCAGCCCTCTGCTGGTATAAAAGGAGTGACAGCTGGCTCTTCCCTTCTGTAGGGAGTATTTTTCTCTAACATCTGCACTCCAACACAAAAGACGTACACAAGTGACAAGCAGAGTGTGCTTAGTAAACACTCACATGGGTCACATGCTAAGTGGTTCTTCACCATCCACACCAGAGTGTGAGGAGTCTACATGGCTAACTTTTACCAAAGCTGCTGATGTGGACTGTGGAATCATTGGGAAAAAAGAAATAAGATGCTTAGAGCACTAAGCTTCAAAATGGACACAGGCTCCAGAAAATTCCTAAAGGTGAACTCCATACTTTTACATGTGGCTGCAAAGAAGGGCTGGCCAAAGTGACTTAGTGGGCAGCAAAAATCTTATAGGCTCAGGGAAGGGGCTACTGGCACCCCCACAGTGAAGCCCCACAGTGGAAATGTCCACGGCCACCAAGGGGCAGGTCTCATCCCACTGGGGAATACAGAGAGCAGCCCAGTAGAGTAGCTCCAGCCTGATAGAGTAGCCGAGCCAGTGATCCATGCAGTTCAGGTGTAAACACAAGGGAAAGCTTGAGAGCTGCCAAGTGTGCAGTCAGACTGCTATATGTGTTTGCTTTCTTCTTTTCTTTACTACTATATATTTTGAAAGCAACTTTTGGTATCTGGCTTCAACTCCAGAAATCCACAGCCAGGATATAAAAGGCAGCAAAGAGTTCCTACTGTGAACCCCACAGCATTCAAGTTTAAGGTGACCAGAGAGTTTATCACCCAAACTGGGACACTTAAGAGTGAAAAGGGATGCTATTAATAATGATGTCAGGGTATCAGGCATAAACCAGGACTGTCCCAGGTAAATTGGGTAGGATCCTCAACCAACCCAAGTTATCTGTGACTTAAGGGCAATTGGGGAGAGGGGTGATTACCTCAATACATGCTAAGAGACTGATGCCAGAAGACTCCTAGCAGGTTGGCATGAAAACCTGAGGCTGATCCCAGGGCTGTCTGGAACAATAGCTCCTAAGTCTCATACTGAAGAAAGAAACCACAGAGCAGATGACTTCCTTCACAGTTAATGTGAATGTCAAGTGCAAAGTTATAAGGCTTACGGGTAGCAGGGTAACTGTGTGGTTTTTAACTGTCATTCTAAATGGCTCTTTCCTGCCAAACTATGCACATGGGCTTGGTAAAGTCCAAAACACATTTAGCCTTTTGAGCACCGTGTGACATCTATAGGGATTGCCCACAGGGTCGACACTGAAGGAACAGCATCTTCCTAACACTCTAGAGAAATAAAATCTCTATAGAGCAGGCCACGCAATGGTAGAAATCAGCTCCCTGGTACCTGGGGACGATTTCAGAGTGCTCACATCCTTTTTCCCTGTGTTGCCCCTGCATGTTGTCTTTTTACACACCAAGTATCTCATGGTCTAGCCTCGCCAGTGGGCTCCAACTATACTTGGCAGCAAAAGGACCAGTTCCTTGCATGATCACAGGATCAACATCTTTGGGAAGCAAGGCCAAAACCCAAACCCAACTCCACGCATGTTAAACTACACATTTGGAAATTGATTTTGGAACCGTGACGCTGACCAGACAACCACATACACATCTGTGCCTGAACTGGAATACCATATGCCATGCCGATGGTTGCCCTCGGAGAAGTGAAAGAGGAAAGGAGGAAAAACTTACACTACTATCATCCATTCTCTCGCGCCTTTTAGATTTGTGTGTCTCATAGTCTTCCATGAGGGTCTGCATCAGATTCTTGGGCCGCTGGGTTCCGGCAGCCTCTTCGGGGGCTAAGTCAGGCTGCAAGCTGGGGCCTTCAGTGGTAGGGGATGGAGGAGGTTTGACTTTCTCTATTTTCCCTGAAACAACACGAAGAGAACACCCTTTCTAAGCTTGTCTGCTCATGACTGCTTTCAGAAAGGAGAGAAAACCGGCAAAAAAAAAAGAAAAAAAAAGCAATCTCTAACAGAGAGTGGTACCAGACTGGTAGTTAAGTGCAAGTCATTTTATTACAGGGATCAAAGCACTTAAGGTTAATGCACAAACCCATCCAACAAAGACCTCAAAAACAGCAGTTTCAAAAAGTCAGATCAAACAGGCCACGCAGGTACTTAGACAGACAGACAGACAGTGCCTTCAGTTGTTTTTGAGGCATATTCTATCACAGATCATAGAATTAAGACTGTCAGAGGTGGCACACCTTGGAGCCTTAGCGACTCACTTCTTTCTTACAGATGAGGAAACCTGAGGCTCTGGAATGGGAAAGCTGTGTTGAGGTCCCTTAGGAGCCAGTGATGGCACCCAGGTCCCCTGGTTTCCTCACCAGGTTCTGTCCTCTATATCAGAGGTAGCCAGTTCTCCGCTGACATGCCCAGACTTTTTGTGTGGATAGCACAGTGTTGTAAAACCTGTGAATGAGAACGAGGCTTGTTCTTTTCGGATCACCCAAGCCTTACATTGGCCAGCTTCATTCATTTACCTGACCTGCTGGGATCCTGAAAGCATTTGGGTTTGAGAACCACCCCCTCCAGACCTTGAGGAACAAACACCAACAAAGGCAGTAGGAAAGGTGTGCACCAGACTTGGGACTGGTGTGATTTGAGCTCCTGGAATACCCTCCAGCATTCTCAGGATGAGCAGATGAGGTCAATGGTTAGTTAACCAGCGGTATGGTGACTCTGGGCACTTCCACCAAGACCCTCTGCATCCCTCCCTGTTGGGAAACGCCTGGCTCTGCTTTCTGGCTCACCGAGGGGTGGGTTTTATTGCCACAGAGCAACAAATGCACTTCTGAGAAGTATCTTCAGGGGCAGCGGTTATGATTTTTCCCAACTATGCCCTTTGTCAGTGACACAGCTGGAATCTGTGAACAAGGTATGTGGAGAAAACACACAAAATAAATGAGGACCTTGGCAGTTTCCAAACTTTTGGACTTGAATGGCCCCACTTGGAAAATTAAAGGCCCATTTGACCTCTTCTGGTCCCAAGCTAAAGGTGACTCACCTTACTTCATTTTACATCCCAGAAATCTAACTTGGCAACAGCCTGATGTAGCGGGAGTCACAGCGGAAGCCTGGAGTCAGTGTCTCTGTGTGGGCTGCTTTGGCCCTTTACTGAGCCCTCCTGATGGGAGCTGGAAAGGCCTGGAGTTTAGGAAATCCAGGTTTTTAATTCCTGCTTTTCCATTAACTGGCTATGTGGTTGACTATAGATAATCATTTATGGCTCCCACTTTAATCTGGGCTGATCTCTTAAATTCTCCAAGCTTTAACTCCCATAGCTGTAAAATGAGAACTTTGGAATTAGTCGTCTTTATGGTCTCTTCTAACTAACACATTTTATTCTACCAAATACTTTTGGCAAGATCAACCCTTATTGATTAAAAAAAAAAAAAAACCCAAACACAGGAGCATATGGCCATCACATTTGGGGATTAGGTGGAAAGTAGATTTTAATATACAGAAGAGGGCACTCCATTTCACAGACACATTACATTAATAATTCAGTGAAACTCATTGCTTCGGTCTGAATTACCCAGATAATTAAAAAGTCTTTTGATATTAACACTAAGATAATAAATATTTCAAAATCTCCAAATTCACTAGAAATGGTTTCTAATTTTTATTATGGAAATTAGGGGATGCTATCAT
The DNA here is from genome assembly GCA_028533085.1 of Varecia variegata. Classification (NCBI taxonomy): domain Eukaryota; kingdom Metazoa; phylum Chordata; class Mammalia; order Primates; family Lemuridae; genus Varecia; species Varecia variegata. The sequence goes on along the minus strand of CM052443.1, from coordinate 110,138,381 downwards.
GACCCCTATAAGCATTATAAACATTACCCAAAGTAAACATTTATCAAGATTTTACCATATTCCTTCCTTCTTTCCAACCTACCTACCTTCCTTTCCTTTCCTTTCCTTTCCTTTCCTTTCCTTCAACTTGTTGGATTACTTCAAAGTAATCCCAGACCTGAGGACATTTCACCCTTACGTACATTGTACATATCTCTAAAAATTCCAAGTGACCTTTCAATTGAAGGCTTGAGAAACAATACAAGAAACAACCGTAATGGTGAGCCAGCCAGGTTGGGTTTTAATCTACTACTTAGCAGCCAAATCACTTTGGGTAAGTTACTGTTTTTTTTCATATCTCAGTTTTCTCATCTGTAAAATGGGTATGATGATAGAAATGCCTACCCTCATAGAGTTGTTATAAGGACTAAGTTAATATTTAGAACAGAAGCGTCCAATGAATCTAGCTACTACTTAATTGGAATCTCAAAGCATACTATGACTACAGGGTGAGACTGAAGAGTTTTGTAGGTATTCTGCATAAAATTTTTGCAACTCTTTTGGGACCAGAAATAGAAACCAAATTGCCAGGTTGATTTTCATGATTTTCCAGTTGACCCCTCACATGTTCAGATCATCTCCCATGATAGCCATTCTTCTATCATTAAACTTCTAGAAAGCACAATCTATATTCACTCCTAGCTTTTCCCTTTCACACACAGCAGAGTGGGATCTCTGCCTCATAGTACTTTGTTTACACTTCTGTGAAGGTCATTTTCACATACTGACTTGTACCCTATCTAGTTACTGAAGCTTCTGTCTTCTCAATTAAACTTTAAAGTCACCCGAGGACAGGGGCCATTTCAACCACCTGTGAATCCCCTTAATTCATTTGAATGTAAACTCTACTAGAGTGGAACCTTGTCTGTCTTGGTCTCTGCTGGATGGATCCCAGCAGTAACTGTGGTATATGGCACAAGGTAGGAGTTCACGCTTATTGAGTAAATCACTAAGTACACCTGAAGTACACATAACAGCCACTTAGCAAATGCTTGTGGATTGGAACAGAATAAAGAGTTTACATGACTTCACCAAAGCATATGAAATAAAACATTCCGGGTCTACAGAATCACAGACTCAGTGGCTGCGAAGTAATAGGGAGATTTATATAGCGCTTCATCTGTAGCCCTCATGTTATCCAATCCTTACAACAACCACAACTGCGATGTAGTTAGGGTGGATACCTGGAAATGGCTTAGACCACGGAAGCTCAGATGCTAACTCCAGTGCAAGTTACCTTAAATAGTAACAGTCAGAGCTAGTCTGGAACCCAAACCCAGTGCTGATACGGCTAAATCATACGGTGGAATGTATGTTGAAAGAGAGTTGTAAAGAGAGTGAAGGGCTACTATAGAAAGTTACCAATTAAACATTAATGACATTTCCTGCTTGTTTCTTCTTGTTCCATCCCAAGGCAGGTTTTACTGGTTATAGCCACTAGAGGTCACATGAGTAACAGGAAAGAAAGGCTGTAATCTGACCATCCTCCCCCCCAGCGTAGTTCAAATCACCCACTAGCATTCTGTGTGCCATTGTAGGAATCACACAGACTGCTAAAAAGCTGGAGAGGGACCCGTTCCACACCTGACATCTTCCTCAGAGGTCCCGAGTTTGCCGCTAATGGTCCCCTCAATTAGGATAGTGAACACATTTCTGATGCTCTCCCCCTAGTAGCAGACGCTTAGACGCCATCAGCTTGGGGCTCGGAGGTCATTACATGAACGTGATGCCAATGGTCTGCACCGCGGGCCTGGGAGGTCGATCACATCCTTGGCCCCATACGGCCCCTTGAAGGCCTGGAGGACATACCATGTTAGAGTCCCCAGACAGTGATGGTTACCTTTGGCGCCTGTGTTTCATTGCTCAGGTGTGCACCTCACTCAGCACTTCCCCAGTTACCCAGGTCCCATCCCTGCCTACCCCGTCAGACCATGCTCTCACAGTGGTTTATTCCCCTGGTGACTGATTCCATTGCTAATAATCCCTGAAAGTAGCCTCCATTTTCAGTGATGACATCCTGCCACTCCGTTTCTCACCTGGACGGAACCCTACAGAACAACCAACTCTCTTGAAGGGCCCTAGTCACCACCATGGGAAACATGTATAGACAGTGCCATGCAGTCTGGAAGTCCAAGATCAAGGTGCCAGCATGGTGGGTTTCTGGCGAAGGCTCTCCTTCTGCCTTGCAGATGGCTGCCTTCTTGCTATGTCCTCACGTGGCGGGCAGAGAGAGCAAGCTCTCTGATGCCTCTTTTTACAAGGGCACTAATTCCATCATGAGGGCTCCACTCTTGTGACCTCATGCAAACCTAACTACCTCTCAAAGGTCATAACATTAGGGGTTAAGTGCTTCAACACATGAATTTGGGGGTGGGGGATACAATTCAGTCCACAGCAGACATATTTCAGACTTCTGACCTCTAGAACTGTGAGATAATAAATGCATATTGTTTTAATCTACTATATTTGCGATAACTTGTCACAGCACCAATTATACTAACACAAGTGTAGACCCAATATTGCCTTCCATGTACCTGTGTGCATGGAGAAAAACTAGAAAGGTAGTGGCTATCCCTGGGGCAGTAAGATTATGAGTCACTTTTATTTTTATTCTTTATTTTCCAGTATTTTCTATAATAAGCGCAAATTAATTTTAAAAGATAACACAAACCAGAAATTTTTTCTCTTAAATATTATTAGCCCATGCTGAGAAAAGCAGATAAACCGGCTTGTGTTAACCTTCATGGACTGGGCAGATCCACAAACCTAGGCAGTACAGGAAGCTCAGGAAAGAAAAAAACACAAACTGCCCATCTCTGTAACAGTGGTGCTCACAAGGTCATAGCATTGCAGGCAGACTAAGGAGCAAAGAGGGCAGTGGCATTTCAGCCCAAATGTGCCAACTCTGTCTCCCATCGTGAGTGGAAAAGAAATCTGGGTGGCATGAATCTGGGTTTCCTGTTTATTTATCCTAAGTAGTTAAACCACTTTCTGGTCCAGAGAAGGAAGCCATGCCTTGGCCTGGCTTCCAGATTTTCCAGGCAAGACGGATTTCCCCTGGGCATCTGTGGCGGGCTGTGCTGACAGGGGGCAGAGAAAAGAATCTGCAATTCCTCCCACCCAAGGGAACCCGAGAGAGAACTGCCCTTACGCAGAACACAGCTGTCGTCATCCCTGACAGCCCAAATCCTCCTTCTGTAGAAACAAGTCTAACTTCTACAAAGCCAAGAATATGAATTCCAAAAGTTTAGAAAGTTATTTTGATCAAACGTGATGACTTGGGTGATTATTCTACTCCAGATACAGCGAGTCTGAGGTCTTAAATCAAAGATCCTTTGTTTCTACATTTGTCAAAAGAAAAGAAAAAGCCATCACCCACGCTTATTTAAAAACCAAACCGAACCGAACAAAAACACCCACCAGATGACATGCCTCGGCCGGGGCTCCTTCAATGACGGCCTTTCTTCACGCAGCACCAGGGTGAGGTTGCAAACATCTAAGGCGACCCACAAGTCACCAGAAAGAAATGAGCTCAGACTTGCATTTTCAATTTCATTTCCTCTCAGTAAAAGGGAACATCCTGCTTGTCAGCCCTGGAGTACACGGGCCTGTGAGGTTCCAGCTGTGACCTGCACACCAAGAACTGGTCCCCTTCCTCTTTTATCTCCTCCTTTGAAGGCCCCAGGGGTAGAAGAATGTGATGATATGAATTTTCAGATTATAAACCTAGCTCAGAAATGAGAAATACCCCTGCCTGGTGGAACAAGTCAGAAACTGACAAATACTATTGCTTAAAGGTAAGTCAGGGTGTGTGATGAGTTACTGATTTTGGGTCTATCCCTATGACCTGGAAGATGATGAAAACTCTAGAAGGAAAGAGCTCTGCTTCTCCAGGGGAAGCACAGTTTAAAATCGAAAAAGAAAAACGTTAATTAAAACAGTAAGAATAAAAGTCATGGTGAACAGCAATTCCCCCACCAAGATCTTTTTGTGAAATACATTTCTACCAACATGATGGACTTAGCTGTGTTAAGATTACCTCTCAAAGTGTGTGTGTTGGGGGGAAGATTTAGGGTAATACTTGTAATTTTATTGTCACCCAATGCATTTAATCAATTAATGATGGACTTTGTCACGCCTTAGTTTTTGAAATCATAGAAGACTATTGAAAACTCATTCCTGAACTCAGGTTTTATAAGAGAAACTTTAATTCAAAGGAAGTAACTAAAAAAAAATTCTAACTAGGAATAGAAAGCAATTTTATAATATGTATTTTGTTATTTATTTCAGGTTCACAGTCACTGCAAAAGAGCAACTTATAAGTAACTCTGCTAAAGTTTTCTAGGCCTTTTCCTAAAACATAACAGTAATTGTAAGGACAACAACAACAATTACTCTTACTGGGAGCCTTTTATGTACTAGGCGCTGTCTTAAACTTTTTAAAGAGGTTGGTACTATTTTATTCCCATTTTACTGGCGAGCAAACTGAGGTTTATAGAGGGGAAGTAAGTTGCTCACACAGCTAGCAAGTAGTGGGTCCAGGAATTGAACTGTAGATAGGAATCCAGAGACGTGACTATCACATTTAAGCATGTGTTTTCCTGGACTGGCTTTTTTACATCTGGTATGAATTTATTAATATATTTGAGTAAGACAGGCTGGTAAAACTTGTGATGTCAGATGCATACAAGTTTTGGGAAGCCTTTATGTTTACCTTCAAGCTCAATAAAAGAAAATATTATGTGAACTACATATATATTCTTTGGATGCTTTAATAATCTGTCCTGCACACTCTTCCCCCCGCCCCACCTCACCCTCCAGTCTGCCACCTCCTAAATGTGTAGTAACTTATTCACAAAGATCAAATGGATCTGAAATGCCAGTCTCCTTAGGGAGGAACACAGCAAGTAACTATGGCTAGTAAGAGACAGTCATATCCTGCCCTGAACTCCAACACACAGAGGACGTCCTGCTCCCAAGCCTGGCTTTGATTAGCTCACATTTCTGACCAGGGAACTTGCCAGAATTAGGTCCTGTGCTTCATCTCCTCTTTGTCAGCTCAAGACTATGCATCTTTCTTTGTGCGTAGCTGAGTCTGATTCCCCGGAAGGTGCTGCCCTAACTAGGAGCACCGAGGAGCCACGTGGGACTTAGACACAGGGACACCACGTGGTGCCCCAGCGAGGCAGAAGCACCAGCAGAAGCCCAACCCAGGTGCCCTGGATATATCAGAAGATCCAGCACAATTTGCAGTAACTACGGAACCTGCTTACAGAAGGGAATTAAACTGATGGGGAATGTTCTGCTTTTTCCAAAGTCCTGCTGTCCAGAAGCCATAACCATAGGCTTGTCACAGAAGAAAGACTTCTGTGTCCGTATCGTCTCAAGAGCAAGGCTGATAGGTTTAAATTAACTGTAGCAGTTGCCCTTTTCAAACCTATGAGGGTAATGTCCAAAAAGAACTTGGAATTCTGTAATTTGAGAAGTCCTCATATCATCACATATCTTCACTTCTTGCCAAACACTGCTTCAACGTTGCCTTTTCTTACCAATTCCTTTCCCCACGGCACACGTTTTTCAAATAAACATATTTGCTGGTTGAAATAAATGAAATACAGAGAAGTTCTGGTCCAAGGAAGAAGGATGGATCTTAAAGAGTAAAAGAACAGTGGGAAACAGTCACGGTGCTCCATGACCACTACTCAGCAAATTTAGTTGACTTTGACCCCACTACGCCAAAAGTGTTCATGTTCAGGTAATGGACTGATGAACACTTACCCTGCCTGTTCTCAGATTGATTCCTTGCTTGAGTACTCAGTTCTTTCAGAGTTTTCAGGGAAAGAGCCTGTTTTTGGAGGGAACGGCTGAGCTTCTTCCCGGGAAATGAACTTTCAGAAAGAACTCACAAGAGCAGCCAGGCTAGACAGTTGACCTAGACTCTGTTAGTCCCTTTGCCATCTGGCTGCTCAGATCTTTGGACAGCACCAGCAATTCTGCCTATTGTAATGTGGGGCATTAGAATTAAGTTCCGAAAGCACAAAGGAACCATCCTGGGTCACTAGAGTAGTAGTCCTAGTTCATGGCCTTTGAGAGTCAAACTCATATACCCAGAGCTACAGTGCCTCCAAAAAGGAGGGACAAGAAGGACCCAAGAAAATGCAGGGGTCTGAGCTCGATCACTATAGGCTGAAGAGGGGAGCTATCACTGTCTACCTCCTGCGGCAGGCTCAACAGAGAAGCAGGAGAGGTTGGGGGCAAGAATATGGATTTTGGAGACAAATGAGCCTGGGTTTGAAACCAGACTTTCCCACTTCCAAGTTGAGTGACCTTGGGCAACTTAATCTTTCTGGGCTCAAGTATTTAATTCTTTGAAGAGGAATAATATTATGGGAGTCCACCCTTTATGCGTAATTCCCAAGTCCAAAAAAGCTCTGAAAACCAAGTTTTTTCATAACTTATTTGGCAGCAAAACCTGACGTGAGTTGACGTGAGGCTCTCCTTAGTATTTATTTACCCACTTAATGTAACTAATTCTTTTTAAGTTTTACAGCAGAAATTTAATTTGATGACAGGGTGCTGCCCTAGAACCTGGCAGTTGTGTTAAATAATATTATATGCGTTGCATGATTTTTCTAAGTAATAGTGAATACTTTCTTTTTTTTTGAGACAGAGTCTCACTCTGTTGCCTGGGCTAGAGTGAGTGCCGTGGCGTCAGCCCAGCTCACAGCAACCTCAAACTCCTGGGCTCAAGCAATCCTCCTGCCTCAGCCTCCCAAGTAGCTGGGACTACAGGCATGTGCCACCATGCCCAGCTAATTTTTCTATATACATTTTTAGCTGTCCATATAATTTCTTTCTATTTTTAGTAGAGACGGGGTCTCGCTCTTGCTCAGGCTGGTCTCGAACTCCTGAGCTCAAACAATCCGCCCAACTTTTCTACAATCAGAAAAAGTCTGAATCCAGAAATATATATTTGGCCTCAGGGGTTCAGATAATTTTGTATTATATTTTAGTGGGCTGTTGGGAGGATTCAATGAGAAAATGTGTGTGACATAATTAGTATTGTACACAGCTTTAAGGTCTCAATAAGTTGTAGCTACCATGATTAGACTTGTGTCACCAGAGAATGTTCCAGAAATATGGTAGTGGACAATAACCATCTGTGGACACTCCACATTTAGCTACCTTCACGGAGCCAGCTGGGCCCTATGAGCTGCACAATCAGTGCCTGCCTTGCAGGAAACAAAGGCGCTGATACTCCTGGTGGACGGCCCTCTCCTTCCACAGCCTGTGAGGAATCAGACCTTCACCAGTTGCTGACATAGAGTCTTCCTCTGTGGAGCAAGGAGAGCACCTTGAGTGAAACTCAGCCTCATCTGGCTCTAATTTAGCATCGAAAAGCCACTAAGCTCTGCTTCGTGAATACTGTGCAGACACTAGCAAACATATTTTTCTCTCTAAGACTTTCCCTGTAATTGAAGATAATAAAAGAGAAAGAAAAAAGACCCAGTTAATAATCTTTATAATAGTATTATAATCATGTCATGGGGAATCTTAATCCAAACTGACAGCAGAAGTTGACACTTCCTGAAAATCTTATTTTTATAACATGGTGTAAGATGGTGTAATTATCACATCTTTCACATATTAGAAGACATAAACAGACACTCTAAGTTAGGGAACTCAATAGCCACACCTTCTCTTTTACTGCTCTCCATAATGGGGGTACACAGTGGAATTCACCCACTGGGTGAATTAATTATCTGACTTGGTAGTCAATCCAAAATCTGGCATGAAAACAGAAACTATTTCAAAAACCAAAACTAATCATCACCTGACTAACTGGGTTTCTCTGGCATGCTTAGAACTTGGAAGTGAAACCAAAATATCTAATAATAGACACAGGCACTAAAGTGAGAACTGTCTGTTGGCACCCCCAGTATGAAGAGACTCAAAAAGTCTGCCCTAACTAGGAGCACCAAGGAGCCACGTGGACATTGCAATTTCAATAAAACGTTTGAGTACGACCCCCCCAATTCTCTCAAGGGCGTTTTCCAGCAGTGTGTGAGCTACCCCTTCAAACCAGGCTTGTGCACCTACCGACGTGCTTCCTTCACTCTCTACATCTAAGTACCATTGGCAGAGGGCGCACGTGTGCACATTCTTGGAGTGTGGCCTCTCAGGTACCATCAAGATGGAGCGTGACTTTAGACGTGCTCATACACGGGAAGAGCTCAATCCAGGCCTGTGAAATAGACTCATTAAAACAGGAAGAGTTTCAGTCTACCAATTCACAGCTGAAAGCAGGACAGCTTGGAAATGTATGCAGATAATTACCATGTTGAAAACTCTCACTGAACACAGGATAAAGTCTAAAGTTTAAAACCCTTAACATGATTGATTTAGCTCTTTTGTTGTCTGGCTCCAAATCAACGTTTGTTTTCTTTTAAATCTGTTCCTTGTTTTTTTTTTTTAAGAGACAGGAGTCTGGCTCTGGCACCCAGGCTGAAGCACAATCATCATAGTTCAGTAGCCTCAAACTCCTGGGCTCAAGCGATCCTCCTGCCTCAGCCTCCTGAGTAGGTGGGACTACAAGGTGCGAGCCACCACAACCAGCTAATTTTTTAAAAAAAATTTTTGTAGAGACAGGGTCTCGCTATGTTGTCCAAGCTGGTCTCGTATTCCTGACCTCAAATGATCCTCCCGCCTCGGCTTCCCAAAGTGCTGGGATTACAGGAGGTGTGAGCTGCTGCACCTGGCCCTTCAACCTCCTCCTTTAACCTACTCTGGCCTTATTTAAATACCACAAATGTGTAAAGTTCTCTACTCCCTTTGAGCCTCTCTGGGTGCCCCGTCCTTCTCACTAGAACAATCCCAGATACTTGGTCTTGGAAAATGACTACATCCTTTTCAAAATAGAACCCCTATCATTCATTCTCCATCTTTTAATGCAAAGAAACTAAAACAAAAATAAATATCTTTTTAATGTCTGGGGGATGGGGTTTATGTTTAGATAACCTTTCAATGGAAAGACTTGGCAGATTTCTCCTTCCTTATGGCATCTTGGTTATCAGTAAATTTTATTTGCCTTAAGGTTTTAGGGTTTAAGGTTCCAGCATGTCACCAGCATGATTTCTACCAGAGAAGGAGAAAATTATATTTTTCATCACCTAATGTTGAATCATGAAGCTGAGTCACATAAAAACCAGCTGAGTCACTTCTTCTGGCATGAAACGTGAAGTAGTGCGGTAGGAACTTAGTAATATCTCCATTCACAAAATCAACGCTGGAGCTGGCTGTACTGACCCTGGTCATGAATCGTCCAGTCTGGCTGCTCAGAGTAATGTGTCAGCCTCTTCCCTGATCAAGAACCTGGAGGCGGGCTGGCTAAGAGCTACTCCAAAGGTTTCCAAGCATGAATAGAAAGAAAATTGCATTTTGCATCAGTTGCTTTCAATCCATGTTGTGATTCTGGGAAGCCTGGGCAGTTACTTTAAACGTTCTAGAGATAAACTTGAAGGAATGGGGTGTACACATGTCATTCTCATGACTGACTGTGTTCAATGTGACAGCCAGACTGCAGCAAAGTGCCGACTTGCGTGGATGAACTCCCATCTCCCTGAAGGGGCAGGAGTCAATCCTATGGGGGTGGGGGATGGGAGAGGAGCTCAGCATTAACATGAGGGGAAGTGCTGGAGAAGTTGGTGCTGGGCTGCTGGGAGGCCAGGGGCAAACACGAGGACCCTGACTTGTTTTAAGGCAGCCTCGATCCTGGGGGAAGCCAGGTCAACAACAACAGGTAGGGGAACCGGGAGAAAGTGTTGAAATGTCTTTATATTCGACAATTGTTCTCATGTCAGAAATAAAGTTAGAGGCAATAGGGCAAGGGCTTCAATTAAGAGATGGAGCAGAGAAAACTGAAAATACCCACCACTATGGTCTGAATGTTTGTGCCTCCCCACCAACAATTCATATGGGATGATATTAGGAGGTGAGGGGCCTTTGGAAGATGATTAGATCACAAGCACTGGATGAGATGGATGCCCTTATAAAAGAGACTACAGAGAGCTGCCTTCTTCCCTTTCACCACGTTAGGACCCTGTGAGAAGGCGCCATCTACAAACCAGGATACAGGTCCTCACTAGTCAAATCTGCTGGCACCTTGATCTTGGACTTCCCAGCCCCCAGAACTGTGAGAAATAAGTTTCTGTTGTTAATAAGCCACCCAGTCTATGGCATTTTCTTATAGCAGCCTGAACAGACTAAGATACCCACAGAGCAAATGTACTTTAGAGAAGATTCTATAATGAAATAACACAAAGAGAGGGCAAGATAAGTGGAACTGGTTATAACTGGTAGGAGTAGGAGAATCACAGCACCTGCTGTCCATGTGAACAGAGGAGCTCAGATGCTTGCAGAACCTCCCTCCACCTGTGAAACAGCAGGTGGCCCTTACTCGGGTCCTTTAGCATCATTCACTTGTGCGGTAGGCTCCCCAGCTTGGGCCAAAAGCAAGTGGCACAAAGACATCTCCAGGATAGGATACTCACCTGGGACCTCTGTGCCAAGACAGCCCACAATAAAGAATTTAAAGGGACCATGACAACTAAGGATCCTTGGGAAAAGCCAACTGGCCACTGTTAAGCATGGACAAAATCCCTCCCTAGAAGTTTCCTTTGCCTTAAGCACTCAGCTGGCTCTGTGTCCCATGACTTGAAGGAATTAGACCCATATTAAGAAAGTCACTGTGCTCTTCCTCTTCTTCCTCCCCTCCCTTTCCTTCCTGAACAATTCAGTCCAAAAGTCATGAGATGGGGCTGAACAAGACGGTGCCTATAGTGGGGTTGGGAGTAGGCTTGGTGGCCCAGCGGGGTTTGCTGGAGCCACAGCAGGTGGGCAGGGGACAGCAGTGACTCACCATAGGGTGCTGGAGCCCAAGCAGGGTAGGAGGGTGTCGGTGAAGGGGGGTGGCAGTGGCCACCCAGAAAGTGATGTTGGAGTCCAAGTTTGGTAAGGAAAATAGGAGATTGGTTACAGATGGGGGGATTCATTAAATAATAAATATATTGAGGATAATGAAACCCAAGTAACTGATTGTCAAGAAGGTAGTTACAAATATGGAAAGGGAGAAAATGTGCATGAGCCCTGTATAAAAAGAGAATTAAAATCATGGTAAACTCATGGTTTTCAAGACAGAGAGACAGACAGATGTATATAATCTCTAATTCTGCCCACTGAGAGTGCCTGGGAGCAGTGACAATCCAACAGCAATGAGCATGTCTAGCATCCATATCTTGGTTTCTAAATACCCTTCTATACTAAAAAGAACTAGTACTCTTGGGAGAAATGACTGATTTCACGGTTGGGAAAGTATAAGATGAAACCGGAACATCTTGTGGTGCCATAAAGTAAGGAAGCGTTCAAAGAATAATGGGGACATCTCCAAAGGACACAGAAGTTAGCTCGAAAGGGCTCCCATGAGCTATATCTGAACAAATTGAGGATAAAAATAATAAAAGAAATGGATTATAACCCACTGAATATAATAGGAATCCATGAGACCACACTGACATAAATAAATAAATGAATAGATTTAAAGTTTGATAAGGAGTGGGATAAAAATTACATAGTACCAAAGCACCTCCCCACAAAAAATTTATTAGTTACAAAAGGAAAAGGTACCTTTACTGTGCAGAAGCCTGGCAGACACTCCCTCAACCGTGTGATCAGAATTAGTAGCAGATATCAGAGTTAACACCTGCCTCCGTAACAGGACAAACTGATACCGTGAGAATGCAGTATCAGCTCTGTGGTATTCCTGCCAATGACGCACAATCTGCATGTGAGCACGTGAAGCATCAGGTTGACCCAAATGGAGGAGCAGTCTATAAAATTGGGGGTGATGAGGCATTGTGTTGGCAATTTACTCTTAAATGGATTAGAATAAAAAGACATTTGTACTGTACTTGGGAACTTTTCTTTAGGTTTGAGATTCTTTCAGAATTTAAAAACCAATAATGAGAAGAGTGACCTTGTGTCATTGATGAAAGTCAAATGTCAAGATGAGATTAAGATCTGCCTGAGTTAAATGCCAACAATTATCACTTTAGGGCAATAATTCTTAAATTTTCTCTGGTGAAGGATTGGTTTCTCCCCCATCTCACCCCAAGTCCACAGTGGACCAATACTGTTGTAAAACACAAAATCCCACGCTTGGATTTCAGAACAATAACAAACTGCTGTAAGAGTTTTCAAATGCTTACTCTCCAAGTCTGAACTTAGCTCTGAATGGACCAGTAACAAACAGTTCCTGGACTGGCTCGGACCACACTTTGAGCAGCACTTCTCTACGGTTAAGATGCGTGGATCCCTGATCGCTGTCATATCCACGAGGGAAATAAAACTGGTCACACTGTTATCCATAATGGTAGCACCGATAATTACCACCCTAATTAACATCAGCCATTTATACAAAGTATTCAAGAAGGCGAATGCCCAGGCCATGCAAGGGGATTAAAGACCTGCCTTTCCTTGTAGTAATTCAACTTCTCTAAATGGGTCACCTGACAAGAATGGATGAGGCCATCCCTGATTCCGAAGTAGTTGGTTTGTGGTGACTTAAAGGAAGACAAATCTGATCACACAGGAGATGGACCAGGGCATCCTCCATGGGTCAATCTGCAATGCCAAGTCATGACTATCATCACTGGGAAGGGATCCAGCATTCAGAAGGGGTTAGTAGAGCACGTCTCCAAAATCGGATGGGTTGGATTTAACTACAGATATCTAAGGTCAAGCTGCACACTCGAACATAGTCCACACATAGCCCATTCTTACTGGTTCTGGGCCACCAACAGCCCCTCCCTCAGCCAAGAGGCAATCCTCCAAATAAAAGAGAACAATTCTCTATAACAAACCAAGACCAAGGCAGAACGACAAGAAAGGAGCTATTGCACCCACTGGGAAGTGGCAGACTCCATCCAGCCTCAGGGTTCCTCCAAGGGCACTGTGACACTCCTGTTACATGCCCCCAAACACTGAAATCCTCATGTCAGAGTCCCCCAACACTTACTCCAGACACGCACAGAGGAGGCTCCACATAGAAACCCGTATGCTGGAATCAACAGTGGCACATTTCCACACCATCTGCCTCTGGTACGAGGCACCTCACCTGGGGCAGTTTTGTAGCTCGGTGTTCTGGAGGGCAGCGATGGGGCATTCTTCGTCCTGGGGCTCGGTGTGCTCTGCAGGACCTGCCTCTGCCTCTTCAGCTCCTCTTCCCTTTCCTGAGATGCTCGGATCTCTTCTTCGATCATGGACAAAGTCCGCTGCTTCCTGGACCTCAGTTTGAAGGGCCCAACCATCACGTCGGATTCTTGAGTGGCCAGGAGGGAGGCTGTGCTTCTCAGCTCGGCGGCCTCCGAGTACTTGCTGAAATAGCCCCCTTCGGGCCTGGTCTCCTCCATGTTTATTGGGCCACTGGGCTGCACAGCTGGCAGCGGCTGGGAGGGCCCCCTTTCCCTGAGCGCCCTGTCTTCAGCGGGCAGAATCTTTGGTGTGACATCCCTTTTCTCTTGAACGGGAGAGGACACCTGGGGTGGCTCAAACATGCTCTGAGGCTTCTCTGAGCTGGAAGCCCCAATCTCAGCTTCCTCTAGAGTTGCTTCAGGTCCCCGCTGTCCACCTCCATCCTCGCTGGTTTTGGACACAGCTTTGTCCACCTGCTCGGCTATGGCTTGTTGAATGGCATTCTGCACCAGGAGACCAGCCTGATATTCCAACGGGTCATCAGCCGACAGAGAGTCTCCCAGGGTGGACGAAGGGGAATAGAAACCATGATCACTGAACGACTTGGAGACACCTTCTCCTCGGCCCTCTGAGGGGTTGTCAGTTTGTGGAGTCTGGGGCAGAGAGAAATCAGCCAGTGAATTTTCCTGGAGGGCATTGGCTGTCTCATTGGAGGCGCCACTGTCACTGATGTTGTCCATGCTGAAATCATTGGACAGGGTCTCCAGGACCGTGGTATCTTGGGACCTCACTGACAACTCATCCAAACCAGAGTCGAGCTCCTCTTGGGTCAAGGAGACATTGACTGATCTTGAAAACTGATCCAGGATCCCATGGTCATCATCCTTGACCACGGTGAGGACCGCCCGGGCGCTTGTAAACTCTCCTCCGTCCTCCGCCCACAGTTTAGATAAGGGCCCCCGTTTAGATGGCTCACTGTAGGGCCCTTCCTTCCCCTGGGGGGCTGTGCTGCCCTGGCCTCCTCCCCCCGACTGGCTCTCTGGAGCACAGGGGGCCTTGGCTGCTGACGCGTTACTGTCTTCTGGAGGTGCCCCGACAGAAGCTGGTCTCGAGACAGTCAGTGGCTTGTCAGAGTTAATTGACCCCAGAGGCCTGTAGAAAGGCTTGATGGAGAACAGCCTGGGTGTGCTCTGGCCCTTGGCCACTGTTTGCCTGGAAGTCTCCATCTGCTGGAACTGTTTGCGAGCGGCAGAGAAATCTATCTGCTCTGTGACAATGTCCTCCTTTGCTTTGTCAGTCAGGCTTGGACGTTCATAGGAGGACGCAGGGGCTGGGCAGGGCTGCGGTGGGGGCCGCTGCTGCAGCAGCAGCTGTTCCTGCTGTGCCCTTCTCTCCTTGCGCTCCTTGTACTTTTTGTGGGACTCCAGATGTTCCTCATCCAGCTGCTCCTCGAGGGTCTTCTCCTGGGGGGGATTCCACCACTTCGCCGCGATGCCGGGATTCTTCTTCACCGCCTGGCTGCGGATGAGCTCCCTCCTCTCCTTCTCCAGCTCCAGCATCTCTTCCGAGGGCCTCACTTTCCGGACGCAGTATTGTTCCTTCTCACACTCGTCCTCCTCGAAGAGCTTGGAGGGCTTCTTGTCCTCGTGGAAGGCGCGCAGCTCGAACTTGGCCTCCTTCTTCAGCGTGGTGAGCGTGAGCTCCCCGTCTCGGGAGGAGCCCCCAGAGCTGGCTGAGGAGCTGGGGCTCATGGGTGCCTGCAGCCCGTCCCCCAGCCTCTCTCGGGGCTGGCCAGGGGGGTGGCCGTTTGCGCTTTCCCTGTCTGCCATGGGGTCAGAGTTGCTGTGACTGAGCTCAGCGTGGGGAGGCACCTGCCTGCCGGCTGCTCTCTCAGCGGGCTCTGGCTGGAGGGCCGCGTGGGCAGGGGGGCTCAGGCTGCCCGCCGGGATCGCTGCACCTGGCTCCGGGGACGATGTTCCGTTGTAAGTTCCATCCACAACAGAATCACAGCAGTTGGCTTCCAGCACCTCGTCTAGATACCGGATCTCTCTGGCCACATCGTTATCCAGGGACTCGTGGTGATCAGTGAGGAGCCCATTAAGCGGGGGCGAATAGAAAGGGGAGGTGTGGTCCACGGAATGTGGGGTGGAGGTGATTCCAGGAACACTTTTACATTCTGCAACAGACACCTCAATTTCCATGTTTTTGTGATCTGGAGAAAGAGAGCTGGTGGCAGGCTCCGGGAGGTTGGCACAAGAGTTGTCTCTCTCCTTTTTTAGCCGGATATCATCCTCGGGAAGCTGAGGAGGCTTCTGGAATGAAGAGAAAACAAAAGTCAGGCTTGAATGCTAATCTTTTATGGCT
>CM052443.1:110101945-110122230 GCA_028533085.1 Varecia variegata | reverse complement strand
GTTCTATGGCACTGTAGAATGACTATAGTTAACAATGATATATAGTTTCAAACAGCTAGAGGAAGGATATTGAATGTTCCCAAAACAAGGAAATGATAAATGTTTGGGATGATGGATTGCTAATTATCTATCACTATACATTATATGTATCAAAACATCACTATGTACCCCATGGATATGTACAATTAGTATGTGTCAATTAAATAAAAGAAAAAATAAAAGAAAAAATCATGAGTTTATACATAGGATCTTAGATCAATTGTGGTAGGGGTGGAAATGACCATAATTTTCTTTCCAAACAAGTTACCATTTTAATTCCTTCAGGAATTGTTGATCATAATACTATTAAATGACTAACTTTTGAAATAAAAAGCAAGAAGAACAGTCTATTTTGGGGATAATAAATTGATATTAACCATATCGTGCATTTAGGCACAATGCAGATAAGGTAAATTTGTAATTGTGTGCTTCAGATCTGCAAGGCAAATCAGTTGATTTTTTTTTTTTTAACTTTCAGATACATTCAAATAGTGACAAATGAATGTTAATTTGCATACAACTTTTCAGGAAAATATCAATCTCATAAATGAAGCTATTTTGCTATTATTTTTCCCAGTATGCTTTTCATTCTTCTAATATGCTTATGAGACCAAAAAGAAGATGTAATAAAATTAATTGCCAAAACTTTTTTTTTTAAGACAGGGTCTTGCTCTGTTGCCCAGGCTAAAGTGCAGTGGTGTCATCATAGCTCACTGTAACCTCAAACTCCTGGGCTCAAGCAGTTCTCCTGCCTCAGCTTCCCGAATAGCTTGGACTACAGGCACACGACACCACACACAGCTAATTTTTCTATTTTTTGTAGAGGTGGGTTCTTGCTCTTGCTCAGACTGGTCTCAAACTCCTGGCCTCAAGCCATCCTCCTGCCTTGGCCTCCCAGAGGGCTGGGATTACAGGCGTGAGCCACCATGCCCGGCCTAATTGCCGGAACTTTAGAGTAGGGTGGTTATTCCATTACCCTAATATAATCAATAATTATTTTATTTCCTCCTAGTCTTTTTTAATCTGTGTTTGCTACAAAGATGTAATCCATTTTCCTAGATTCTGTTTCTTAATTAGCCTTAGAGTGTTTCAAAAATCATGACCCATATTGCTTAATGAGTACAGAGTTTCTGCCTGAGGTGATAAAAAAATTTTAGGAGTAGTGGTAATGGTTGCACAACATTGTGAATGTCATTAATACCACTGCATTATATACTTAAAACAGTTAAAATGGCAAATTTTGGGTATATTTACCATAATAAAATTAAAGATATAAAAATTACACCCCCAAATTATTTTTCTCTTTATCAAAAAGTACAGCATTGACATATTTCACAGTTTGTAGTGCAAGGAGAAAATTTCAGTGTGGAGTTTATTTTTCATGGGGCTCAAACCCCAAAACTTTTTAATACTATTTAGTATTTGCAATAATAAGCCTATAATTTGAAGGAAAATTGTCAGCAGCAGAGTGGCACCTTATTTCACCTTTCTGAGGTTCAGAGGTCATATTTCAGCCTGAGGTATTTACAGCCCTCCAGGAAACACAAAAGCCTCCTATTGAAGTCCTTAGACCTAGGAGGGAGGGCACTAATGACAGCCCATGACTGACAAGGACTCATAAATAAATCACTTTCCAATACAAACCTGGCAGGTCCTCTAGAACTAGTGGCAGGTGTGACTGTGCAGTTATATCTGCTGGCATGTGGGTAGTCACCAGGACACTTCACGTGGGAGCAGCTTTAACCTGGGCCCTTGCTGAAAATCTGAGATGAATTTGTTTTAAACATCTCATCTTCTCCGAGGTTATTGTTTTTGTGTTCATATCACAACTCTGAAATGAACTGGCCTAATACATGATTTGTTAAACATGAATTAAAGAGTGAAACCGAGAAGTGATTTTAAAGAATGTTTCTCATAAGATGTTCAACCACTTTACTGAAAGGAAGACATAAGCTAAATGGTACATTTCAGCATCACACGGTGAAATTGAGGGAACCTGACCCAGTTAGGAGCTGGCCAACCTGTTGCTACCATCACAGCCTTTGCCAGTAAAGCCTTGCCCCATTTACAGATACTCTTAACGGCAAAAGGCATTGATAAGATGAGATAAAATAATTTTGAACCATCTGCACCAATTCTGAGGTTTAGCAAGAAATCACCAATGTACACAGCCTGACTTGGGGCTATATGTTTTTTATGTTGCATACAATGTGCTCAGGAAAACTGAAGGGAAAAAATGGGAGATTGAACACTTACAGAATTTAACATGAACACTTACAGAATTTAACAAAGCTACATCTTGACTCCAGTCAAGCTTTTGGTTCCAGCTGCCTTCTAGCACTAACAGCTTGAGAGGTTTGTTGCTCGAGTTCCTGCTGCACTGAAGCCCCCACCTCACCCCCCAACCAGCACCTGTGATTTCCTGTTGTTAGGTCCCCACCTTTTGCCCTGCTTGTTTGTGGGAGGAGTCCGTGTCTGGAATGGACTGGCTGCTCTCTGCTGTTACAGAGATCTCTGCAACTGCACTTGAACCTGTGTACAAGACACACATTCTTGGGAGAGGCCAGATAGTATCTAGAGAATTCCAACCACTCAGCTGGAGAGAAAGTCACTCACCTAGAGTGTTTAGAGGAGAACGCCAGGCATCTTAAGTAGGGGCAGATGGCAGACACAGCCTTTTAAAACTACCATCCAAGATGCAGCTAAGAGCTCAAAGTGAACTGGTAGATTCAGTGAGCCGTGGCACATCCTGTGTCTTGGGAAAGCAGATGACGTGCTTCTTTCTGGTGGGCTTTGGAGAGCAGGACAGACCAAGGCTTGGATCTCCACTCTGTCACTTACTTGCTTTGTGCCTCGGGCAAATGACTTAAGCCCTGAGCTGCAATGTCTTCATCTGCAAAATAGGGATTATTCCTGCTTCACAGAGTTGCTGGGAGGATTTACTGTGATAATGTATGTAAAGGGCACAGTGTTAATAAAATGCCTACACATTGTAGGGGTTAAATTAATAATTGTTACCATTGTCATCCATATCATTCATATTTCCTGTAAAGGAAACTGGAATAGCAGCTGAGCCAGCCAGCATGTGGGGAGAGCTCTAGGACCCATTTAGAGTAATGGTAAAGTAGGAAAAGAATCTCGAGGCCACTCTTCCTTGTTTGATAAGCCTCTTGTCCAGATTGTTCCAGTATCTACTTTTGTATCTGCAGGAGGCAAGACAGTGGATAAAGGCCCTGAGATAGACTGCCTCGGTTCAACCCCAGCTTCGCCACTGGAGCCTGTGGGCAAGTTACTCAGTTTCCTGAACTGTAAAATAGAGACATCAAGACTACTGGCCTTGTAGGCTTGTTTTGAAGAATAAATGTGATTGTGTATAAAAATCGCTTAGTCTAATGTATGGCATATCATAAATACTCAATAAGGGTTATGATCACCTGTTCATCAACTTCAGCCACCACCTTCGAGGACTCTGGGCCCCAGTTTGACACGGTGCATACCCATTGCCAGCTCCAGGGCCAGCTGTCTTTGTAAACTGGCCTCTGCATATGACACCATCCATGTGTGCTTCAGCTCCAGCTGGGCAGTAGGTAATCCTGCAGCCTTTGTTGCCTGAGTATTCTGCAGGTATTCCTTATTCTACAGGTATTCCTTTGCTCTTCCTGTTTCATGCACAAGTTTTAAAAAGCACAAATACCATGGGGCAACCTGCTTCTGATAATGCTCGAAAAATCCTATCATTGGCCTGCTGCCAGAGTAGAAAGTCAGCGTGAACTACCGTGAGTTGAGGGCCTACCACGTCCCTGTCCTGGGGCCAGCTGCTTTCGCATGCTCTGTTTGGGAATCTTTATAACAGCCTTATAAGGTAGATGTGTTGATTTCTTATCACTGCTATAACACATAACCACAAACTAAGTGCTTAAAACAAAAGCAGTTTATTCTCTCACAGTTCAGAAGGCCTGAAGTCTGACATTACGGATGGCAAGGCTGGTTCCTTCTGGAGCCTTTGGGAGAGAATTTGTTCCATGCCTTTCTCCTAGCTTCTGGCGGTCACTAGCAATCCTTGGCATTCCTTGGCTTGTAAATGAATCACTCCAGTTTCTGTCTCTATCTTCACATGGAGTTTTTCTCTGTGTATGTATCTGATGTTCTCTCTTCTTGTAGGATTTAGGGCCCACCCTCTCCCAGTATGACCTCTTCCTAACAAATTACATCTGTAAAGATGTTATTTCCAAATAAGGTCGCATTCGTTCCAGGTGGACACGAATTTTGAAGGTGGGCACTGTTCAACTCATTCCAGTAATTATTATACCCATTTAACAGATAAGGAGCCTGAGTCTCAGAGAGGAGAAAATCCCTTGCATAAGCATCACACAGTTTGTGATGCAGGAGGATTCAAACACCCTGACGTTCTTTTCTCTAGACCCGTGTTCTTCCCACTGGATCACCATACCACACATAAATAAATGGAGAAGAAAGTAAAGCTCTAAAAGCCACAGAAGCAAAATGGCCAGCAGCAGGCAGCTCGCGGATCAAAGGGGGTCTCTGGAGGGAAAACAGGATGAAGCAGAGGCTTTGTGCAGGCGAATGGTGACCCCTTTCCTTGTTGATGGGTCTTAGACTATATCCTGTTTCCACAATCAGTGTTACTTATTGGCCTTCAAACACAGTGCCCTGCTCCTGGGATTGCATGGCTGGACAGAGAAATTCCTCATAAATGTGGAGGAGAGGTCGGGTTTCGTTGGCATTAAGTGAAGGAAACAGCACATTTCTTTGCACAAAGCCAAATACCGTCCCACGACTCCCTGCTGCCCCCCGTACCCCTGCTGGCTTATGCTTATCATGCATCCCAGGGGTGGATGGAGCAATTCCATGCCTTCCTTCTCCTGCAGAGGTTCCTTCCTGGCATTCAGAGCCACAAAAGCAGTGGACGGAAGCAGGTGACCGGCCTCAGCTGGCCCCACAGTCTGGTCGCTCAGACTTTTCCCAGAGTGTGGTACAGCAGAGCTGCCCCAGGGCGGGCTTGGGAGAGCAGAGCTGTGGGCACGAGAGGCGAGAGACCCCGTGCTCCCCTGGTCCTGGCTACTGTGCCAGAATCTTGATCAGAACTGGGGTCAGGCCCTCAGTGTCAAGCACAAATATCTTTTGGTTTACACCGCAAGCGTACCTCTGGTCCCAGACTCAGAATCCCATGTAGACTGTGACATCAGGTTGCTGCATGAAATGGGAATTTGAAAATTTGGGTGAGCCTGGCTTGAGTCTTCATTGCTCCTTGGCTGCCCACCCTGTCCTCCTCTTCATCAAGCCAGTGTCCCCAGTGCCTGTCCTGATCCAGAATCACTACTTAGCCCTGGCGGAGCAGGACTCTGAGATTGACCAGCTGGACTTTCCTGGAGTTCTCTTTTCCTGCCAGAGTGTGTCAGAATGAATTGGATCAGAGGTCTGTTTGCTGCACAGTCTGGCTTTGTATGTGGCTTTGTGCTTTTGAAGAAACTTGAGAAAAGACTGTTCATGAGTTCCCAGAGTGGGTAACACTTCATAGAGACGCTAATATCTGTGATGATGGAGCTGTTCTGTGCAGAGGGTTCTAAACCGTTTATAGCCAGCCACCAGTTTCCTTGCAATCAATAGGTAGCAGATTCAATCAGATCAAACCTTTTTCCTGTTGGAAAGTGGTAGGTCCTTTTGTTAACTGTCCTTAGAACTCAACAGGTCTTTCATTTAAAAAGCACCTTTGAGGGTTTTCCTCTCTCCTCTGGAATTGTGAGTGCTGTCTAGGGGAAGTGAAGCCTTGCCATTAAGCACTTGCCTTTGAGCAGGGAAGAGCATGGTGGGTGAATCTATGAGAGAGGCCTGTTCTGTTCCCTGGATTCCACTCTAGTCTGAGTCTTTTTGCTGACCTTTAGACTGCCAGGCCCCACCCAAGGGCTAGGGACTGGGTGGCAGAAGGGCAGGGGTCCCTAGGCAGAATTGGCACTTGGGCCCAGGGTTTGGGATTGCCCAAGTGCAGAGTTACTGTCTGTCCCAACCCCCAGCATTCACTTTAACGTTAATAAGAGATATAGTGCTTTTGCTGACAGATGACTAGATTTAGCAAACGCAAAATACTATTTTTAAAACTTTACTCAAAGCTTTGAAATACTTTAACTAAAACAAACAAACAAATAGACTCAAAATCATTAAACCTGAGTGTGTATGACTTGTAAGTGGGTGAGGTGATTACTAGATTGACTCAACTGTACATTGAAGTTGAATGGAGCAAAAAATGACTATTGTTTAGAATAATAAAGTCAGTCTCCAACTTTTTCCTTTACTTGACTGATCGGTCCTTGGAAAAATCTTCACTGGGGTTTTCCTATGACATATTCTGTCTGTGACATAGTTGGTGAAATTCTATGACATTTGACTCCCAAGAAGAAATTTAGTTATTCAGTGTGTTTCACAACTTTTCTGGGAATAGGCAGCCCATGGAAGGAAAATGTCTATGTATGGCAGTGAGCCAATTACTTATCTTCAATGAAAAAGGAAGATTACACTGTCATATAGTTGTGTAGAGTGAGAGTCTGCTCCTAAACGTGTGATATATTACAGCAAGAAAGCACAACTTCCTCGAGAGAAGGCCAAATTTGGATACACATTTGTTCATCACAGCTAGGTAAAGGACTCACTATTCAGTAGCAAGATAGAAAGTGGAGACCAAGAGGTGTTGCAAAACCTAACAAGAGATGAGCCCTGGCCCTTTTAAAGTCTAAGTATATACAAAGTTCAAATTTGTAATTTTTAGTTTATGCATGATACTTCCAACCATTGCTTTTTCTTATTACAATAGGAGTACATGTTTGATAATACAAATCTTTATGTAATAAAAATTATAGACTCCACTTTAGCTTTTCATCCACCCTTCAGGGTCAGGTTTCCCCCTTCCCTCTTCTCCAGGGTTAACAGCTATCTTAGTCCATTTTCTGCTGCTGAAATACCTGAGATGGGGTAATTTAAAAAGAACAGAGATTTGTTTCTTGCAGTTCTGGAGCCTGGGAAGTCCAAGGTCAGGGGGCCTTGCATCTGGCCAGGGCCATCTTGCTGCGTCATCCCATGGCGGAAGGCTGGAGGGCAAAAGAGCACACGCGAGTGAGAAAGAGAGCTGAGAGGGCAGAGCCCTCCTGACCTAATCACCCCTTTAAGGTTCCACCTCTCAACACTGTTGTGTTAAGTTTCCAACACATGAACTTTGGAGGACACATTAATACCATAGCAACAAAAGTTAACATGTTGATGTGATTCTTCCAAACAGTATATATACAAATGATATCTTGACTTTTAGATAGTGAATCAATCTCCCTCAGGTGCCTAATTGCCCACCATAGGGGCCATATTTGCTTTTAGTTCTTGCTCACATGTCTATATTTTTATGTGTTTTATTTTTTTCAGAGGTTAACATATACACATGTTCGAACATTCAAAATGTGTAGAAAAGGACACAGTGAAAAGAAGCTTACCTATTGCCGATGTCTATTGAGTCCCTCCTCCCCATTCCAGAGAAAATCTTTATCAGTTTTTTATGTGTCCTTCCACATATGCAAATATACATACATACATATGTGCATATATACAAATAAAAATGTACATGTATAATATTATATATTCATATTCATTTCTGTTAACACCAGAGCTATCATGCTGTATACAATGTTCCATAGCACATGTTACTCAGTAATAGGTTTTGAAAATTATTGTATATCAATTCCCATAGAGCTGGGACCTGTCCTATTCTTTTAAAGTTGCATAATATTCCATTTTAGGAATATACCAGTCCCCTATTAATTTAGGTTATTTGTAGTTTTTTATTATTGCAAGCAATATGGCATTGGAGATCCTTGCATATAAATCGTTTTGTACATGTGCCACGATGTCTGTAGTATACATTCTTGGAAATAGAACTACTGGGTCAAAGGCATTGTGTATTTTAAAGTCAGGTACCTATTGCCAAATTGCCATTCAACTTCATGGAATTCGATAAGGGTACATTTTTCCTCACATGCTGACAACAAATTTTATAGGTGGAAAATTTATCTAATAATTTTATTTTGCATTTCTTTTAAAATAAGTGGGATTGAGAATCTTTTTGTATGTCTAATTTATATTTCTTTTTGTGAACTATTCACATCTTTTGTCTATTTTTATGTTTGGGTTGTTGGTCTTTTTCTTGTTCATTTGCAAGAGCTCTTTATATATTATGAATATTAAGCCTTCATGATATGTGTTGCAAATATTTTCTCAGTTTATTTCTATATGAGCCATCATTCGTTGAGTCCTTTTACTGTATAACAAGCCCTGTGGCGAGCACCTCTTGTTTTACAACTGCTCCCTGGAATAGTAATGATATTATGCTATTTTACAGAGCAAGAGGGCCCCAGTTTGGATATCAAAGTCAATTCTTAACCAGAACTGCACACACCTTTTTGCACATACATATTTATATAGCATCGTTCCAGATTGCCATGCAATTATGATAAATATTCTCTCTACAGGTTGCATAGTGTTCTGTCAGTTATGCAAATCATAATTTTCAGATGCTGATACTTATACTGTAGATTTTCATTACCCACAGGTTTTCCCAGTTATAGATAAGATTGCAGTGCTTTTCTTGCAAAGCTTTGTCCTCCACCATGCACTGTGATGGCCCCGGTGCTCTTGCAGGAGATAAGACTGTAGTGCCTGAGGTAGTCAACACTAGGGATATTTTGAGTCTAAGATCCTTGAGAGAGGGACTCAGGGTGGAAGTGGGGTGCATGTCAGGGGATGGGGGCGCCTTATTGGCCTGCTAGACTTCTTAGGCCTTTCCCTTAAATGTCACCACTAGCTTCATCTGGTTCTGGAACGAAGTACAATCCACATTAGGGATCTAGACCCTCTTCTCTTCCATAGCCTACTTTCTGAGCAGCAACACTGGAGACAGAGGGTACAGGGAGACGCAGGATGCAGTGGGGAGGGCAAGGGCCTGGGAGTTGGCAACTGTTTCTTTTTTTGTAGAATAATGTTTCTTACAGGAATAAACGAGACCTTGGTGTGTGACACAGCTGAGTGGTCCCTATGGTTGTATGTTCTGTGGTGTCTTCCCAACCCTCTGCTCTGTAGCTTTCAGGGCTCTGAGCCTGCAAAGGTGTTGCTGGGTCTGAATGTTCCTTAAGCCTTTCTAAGGGAAGTCACTGTTCCTGTTTGCCTTCTTTCATCAATTTCCCTTTAATAAATTAAGGGTTGAGCGTGTCTTAGTTTCCCATACTTTACCCCAATTAGGGATTCCTATGGGCAAACAAGCTCCTGCGTTAAGTTGTAAATATTCCCATCGGATTCACATCTCAGTGTAAATTGCTTTAAAGACCCAGCTCCATGCTGAGATGTGGGGTCTCTTGGTGATAGGACTTGGAGGAGGAACCTACCCGAAATGTAAGGGGGGAGGTCAAGTCTGGGTGTCCGGGGAGTGGGGGCAGCTGTGGCCACTGAGACGGGGCATGGGGTGGTGCTGAGGCCCAGGCTTCTTTCTTTGTGTGCCTTAAATTGGGCCTTGAAGCAGGAGGAAAAGCTGTACCTCCTCCTTCCCTGTGCCCTAGGGAGCAGGGAAAGGGAACCTTCCATGCCAACCTCCCCGACTCCCGACTTTTCGATTTCACCAAAGTGCCGGGTCTTGACAGTGTTTGAACCAGCATCTCCACCCTGCACTGCTGGCCCCATCAAATCTGTTTCTGGAACATTCTGTCACCCTCAGGTACTAGTGACTGGTAACCATCATAAACGAGGTGGTCACATTTCGCAGAATAAAATCCTTCCATTAAAGATAAAAGTAAGTTCTCACAAGCGGAATGTCTAAGAGCCGAGCTTCCTTCTGGGAACTCTTGAACTCTCTTTTGGCAAAAGTCTCAACGGGTTTCAAAGGCTGCTGTTGCCCACTCTGCTGGCTTGCTTTCTCTCCACGCTGCCCACTCAGAACTACTTCGCCTTTGCCTCAAGTTCATGCTAAAATGACAGAATTACGGAGATCAGAAGAAGTGACTTTTGAGGGTTTACCTAGTTGGAATCTCTCATTTTACAGACCAAAAAACTGAGACCCAGGAAGGAAACATGGCCTCCCCAAAGCTCCCTAATAGCAAACCTGTGGTTTCAAAGCCTCTCTTGCTGCCTTTCATGACAAATGCTTCTTCAGTTTTCCTTTCTAACCCCTTTGTTTTAGCCCAGCACACTTCCTGGGTCTGCTCCCTCCCGAGCTGCTCAGAGTGGCTTCCAGGAGCAGAGAAGCCATGTGGCTTCTAGCCAGAGCTGTTCCTAACCAGCTGGGTGACCCTGGAGAAGGGTTGGCCACCAAGGGCTGGGGTCTGCCCCTCCTGCAGAGTGGGTGGGAGACCCCAGCTTGCTGTTGATGGGAGGATTGACTAGAAGGTGTGCAAGGGTATGTAGCACAGACCTGGCACACTGTAGGTGCGCCGCAGATATTTGCTGAATGATGATCACGATGGCATCGACTGCCTTCAGACCCCAGCTGCTAGGCCCCCACAAATTGCACTTTGCTTCCCAGTCAACCAGGACCAAGTTTCAAAACACAGCTTCATTTCCCTCAGGGCAAGGCACCCTCAGAGACTAAACAGAAGATCAAGTTTACAGCACCAAGAGAATTTAACTGGCAAATTTATTTTCAGAAAACCCACCTGAGCTCAGCTGTGCTTGGAGGGTGGTAGAAGTGCCAGCCGTAGCGCGGTGCTGCCTGCTGAATTCCACTCCGATCGTCTCTGTCCGGGGGCTCTGCTGTCATCACATGTGGGACAGCTCGATTTATGCTTTGGTAGCCCAAAGCTGGCTTGCGGTTTAATTTCTCCCTCTGCCTCTGGATATAATTGGCTTGTCTGGAGTACCTACCTGTGACTTTGCCACAGAGTGTTTTTCCAAACTCCACCCTATTTTTGCAGTGGGGGAGAGGGTCGGGGAGATGTGTGTGTGTGTGTGTGTGTGTGTGTGTGTGCGTGCGTGCGCAGGCATGTGTGTGCATGTGTGTTCACGCATGAATATGAGTGCATGAGTGTGTATGTGTGAGCATGTGTACTGCTTTGCTAGGGCTGCCTACAAATCAGGTGGCTTAAACAACAGAAATTTACAGTCTCACAGTTGTGGAGGCTGGAAGTGCAAAATCAAGGTGTCAGCAGTGTTGGTTCTTTCTGAGGGCTGGAGAGGAAAGATCTGCTCCAGGCCTCTCTTCATGCCTTATAGATGTGTGTCTTGCCTCTGTGTCTCCTCACATTGTCTTCCCTCTATGCCTGTCTGTCTAAATTTGCCCTTGTAAGGACACTAGTTGCACTGGAGTAGGGCCCACCCTGTGACCGCACTTAAACTTGGTCACCTCTGTAAAGACTCCTATCTCCAAATGAGGTCACATTCTGAGGTCCTGAGTGTTAGGACATCAACATGAGTTTTCAGGGATGACACAGTTCAACTCATAACAGTGTGCACATATGTGTGTGCATGTCTCTGTGTGTGTGTGTGTGTGTGTGTGTGTGTATTTAGTGAACCGTGGCATCTCTGAGACTCCAGGTCATATTCATGCCTAGTACTTAGGAAACACTTTAGGAGCACATACAGGTTTTTTGTTTGTGAACAGGGCAGGTTCAAAACAATTTTTTTCTACAAATCTCCTCACAGGTGAGAGGGGCAGGTGAGATAACGTATGAGGTCCTGGTACCACGCCTGCCTCATAATGGACGGTCCTGTCCTGTTCTTCAGTCTCTGGCAGAGCAGTGCCACCCCTTGGCGGGTGATTTCCTCAACTTGTTTTACTTTAGGCTGTTAAGTAGCATCTTGAAATGCCTTTGGCTGTGCAACAGAGCATTCCGGTTATTGCAAAGGGCAGCATAAATTCGCAGTTCCCATGGAGACCCCTGGTGACTTGGTGCTGTCAGGTCAGTCATTGGGAAACTCCCCGATATTTCTAAACTAATTCCAGCGTATGAACAATGTCATTTAGATGTTGTAAGTAGTTGTATCTTTTAGCTTCCTTTCCAAAAGCTTGGGAGGGTCCCAGGAGGCCTGCAGTGCTGGCCAAACTGCAGGCTGCAGGCGAGCCCTGCACCATCTTTGCGTCACTTACTCCACTTCAGTGGGACAAACTGCTCTCAAACTGACCCCAAATAAGCTAGCCCCGCAGGATGGTGCGTGGTATTTGCAGTCCTTTCTCCAGCTTGCTGTAAGTCTCAGTTCTCTTCGTTCTCTAACATCTGCCTGAAGAAAACGAGTACTTCCTGGCACTGAACTGACCTGGAATTCTGACTTTCTAGTCAGCCAGACCCTAAGTTATGCCCCCAATTTCCCAAGTCAACCTAGAGTTCCAGGGAACAAGGTGGGGCAATGGAGTCAGGTGGGGGGCTGGGGGTGTCCCCAGGCAGGGGGCACTGATAAACGCTGAAGTCAAAGCCCCGTTAGACTGAATCTGATGCTGTGGTGACACTTGGCAGCGCGGGTCTGTTTGCTTTGTGACAGGAGACTGTCGGTGAGCTGAGGGATGGTGGAGCCGCGTCCTCCAGGCATTGCTCGAAATCAGAGCCTCTTCTGGCTTCAGATTCATCCATCCGCTTCAGCATGGGACATAATCTAGCCATTTAAAATACATCTTACAAAAGTCATTGAATAATATAAAAAGTGTTTGTGAGATAATGTGGGCTGAAAAAAACGGCCACAAAATTGCCTGTACTGTCTGATCGCAACTATATTAAATATGTATTTCTGAGAAGACGACAGCGGAATGAAATAAAATATTAACTGTTTTTCTCCAAGTGTCAGGATGAGGAATGTTTTTTATTTTCCAAATTTTCTACAGTGGGCATCAGTTATTTTACTCACACACATGCACACAAGCTGTCCTGAAAAGTCTATTTAACTGGAGATTCCCACAGGATCTTACAGATTTTTTTTTGCTGCCTCAGGACCACTGGGATATCAATTCCCTGCTTGTCCCAAGGCCCGTCTCTGGGTTTCCAAGAAGACGGTGGTGACCGGCTCACGTCAGCATCGCCGGCTCCTGCCGCCCGCTCAGCCCTGAGAGTGCCAGCAGCAGACTAGGCCAGGGCCGCGCTGGGAATGCCTCTGCCCGCCCTGGGAGGGCCGGGCCTCTCTGAAGGGGGTTAAAGTCCTTCTTTGTGTGAATGGCCTTTTAGGGAGCAGAGGGAGGGCCCGAGGTGACATCACAGTCTTCCGTCAGGAGGCTCGGAAGGAATTTGTCCAGCTGGAGCCAGTGTGTGCACAGGAATCTGTCTGGAAAGGGAGGCAGTTCTCACTGAGGAAGTTTGAGGCGCAAGCTCGGGGCAGGGTAAGCCGAGTCTGCTGACCTATCTTTCTGTCCTTTTCTTTCTAATCTGAAAGGCGTCCTTTTTGAGGCCAGCATCTTTGTGGAGGTGGGACTCAGAGCCTGAACGGGAATGCTATGCTGTGGAGTCCTTCCCAGCTAGAGAAGGCACGGGCAGCTGAGCTCGGGCTGGTGTCTTGCTTCTGTTTGATGGATTGATTGATTGCAAATCTTGTAAAACTTTCAGCTTTCATGCTACAAGGCAAAGAGGAAGCTCTGTCCCGCACATACAGTCCAGAGCTGCAGACGTCTGTGGCAGATCATGCTTTGGAGATGGTGCGTGAGTGTGTCTGTCAGAGACTACGTGTGTGTCCTTGTCCAGAACAGGACCAAGGGACCCAGTGATCCTGGTGACTGGGTTTCTAGCCATCATTGTGTGTTTGTTCAAGAGACTCACCACCCTAGTCTACAGCTGTGAAACTCACCATAGTCACAGGGTGACTTGGGCCTTTTGGGGGGAATGTGTGGCCCCCGTCTCTTGAAGTCCCCACGGCGATGGAAGGAAAACCTCACTAGCTTTGTTCACAGGTACAGAATCCTCTGAGGACAGAGGGTTAACCTCAGATGCATCTGGCACTGTTTTCTCTTTTCTCGAGCCTCTGCCTCAACCTCGTGGATTCTGCCAGGCCACAGCAGTGCTCAGTCTTGCTCCCTGCCCTGACCGGCTGGCCAGGAATGAACCCAAGATCCTGAACTATTTTTAAACCGAGGGACATGGCTAAGTTATAAAGAACTAAAACGAGGCTTGCTTTTCTCTTCCGCAGAATTGGTTACCCTAGAAATTTCAGGCTGTGGGAGCCAGAGTTCCGTCTGTGGCCTTGATCTCGGTTTATTCTGGGCTGGGGACTTCCCTGCAAACTAGTCTCACAGTGAAAAGGGCCCTTGGTGGGAAGAGCCCCCGGTGACTTCTGGATAGATCCCTGAGTGTCTCACATTGAGGAAAACATGAAACTCGAATCCCTCCTTCTTCAGGGGAAGCCCCGAAACTCCCAGTGGTTCTCAGTCCCTCCTGTGAGGAGCGGGTCTCCAAGTAAAGGAAAGAAACGACCCTTTCATCAGCTGCCGCGGAAAAGGAACAGCTTCCTTCCTTTCCTCCCTCCGCACCTCCCAGCCCCACCGCGCACACCATCCTCAATGTCTTTCACAGAAAGCCCAAGCTGTAAATGTATTCATCAAATAGCACCTTAACGTTTTCCAGATGTGCAGCCTGACATGTGAGCCAGTGACTTTTCAGCAGGGCTAAGGGGATGTTATTAATAGGGCCAGGCTGTGGGGCTGGGGAGACTCCGTCACATGAAACATTAACCACTTTCCTCCCCCAGGAATGTGAACCAAGACATAGGTGAGCCTTGTTTCCAAGGAAGGCGTGTATGTGTGTGTGGGGTGGGGGTTCCAGAAGTATGTTCATCCTGTCTTCAAGCCTGTACCTGAGGCATAAGCCAGAGAAAATAGCAGGATGGTGATTACTGTTTTGGCCAATACCTTAGAAGCTCTCAGGGAAAAAAAAAAAAAAGGCTGGGCCTGTAGGAGCAGGAACGGGGACTCCTGGCCATCCAAGGGTTGGGTTTTCTTTTTAGAACTGCCCTAGTCACATTTAGCTGTAATGGCTTCGTGGAAGATAAGTGGAGGGAAACCCAGGAGGCATTGTTAGTGTCAGCCCCTTTCAGGGGTCACAGCACTGACCCAGCCTGCTGGTCTAAATTTAGCCTGCCTGTGCCCCAGGAGTGCGTGGGGTCTGAAGTCTGGCCGGCTGCCTTCCATCAGCCAGGAGGGGGTCTCTGGCCTCCGTAGGGGGTGGTTTGGCGCTGGGTTTCCCACAGTTGACACAGGGCGCTGGTTCTACAGGCCGGAAGAAGCTCTGCTGGGGGGTGGAAGAGGAAAGGCCACTCAGGACTGGAATGTGGCCCGGATTATCACCCGGGGCCCCTCTCTCCCACTTCCCACTTGGAGGCCTGAAGCCTAACCAAGGAAGCAAGCAGTTCTCAGACATCCCTGCTCTCCGTGCCTTCCGGGGAGGGGAAAGGGGCCCACCCAGAGTCCCAGCCCCTTCTCTGTCCTGCAGTCTTCAGCAGGCAGGGCCCGAGGAGCTGCAGGCCAGCCTGTGTAGGAGCTTTGGTGCACCCAGCTTTCTTCATAAACTCTTCTCGGCCTGCACAATTTGCACTGTTGAATAGGGCTGGAATTTTCTTTCTAGTTATTGCTGTAGCACTTCCTTCCCCTTGTGCTATTTGTTCTCTTTATGTGGCCTGGTACTCACTCCCTGCAAGGCTGTAAGCTCCTTGCTGGGAGTAGGGGATCGCCTCAGAGCTCTGGGGACCTCCCATGGCCCGGGCACAGGGCATGTCACTCTGCAGGGTCTCAGGATGTGCTTGTGGATTGAAGGTAGTGTTGCAGGAAAGCGCTTTGACCTCTTCAACCTCTGTATTCCCCTCCCATGTGTGTCAGGTTCCCTGGGTTTGGGGAGTTAGGCCCCCCCCAGACCTCCTGATTGTAGCTCCACCTGGTTCCTTCGAGGCTGAGGAGGTTCAGCTGATGCAGGCATCTTTCGGGTCTCTGAGCACTGTCCGCCAGCCAGGTTGCAGCCCCTCCTCCCCCTGGCCTTCGTGCTGGAGACATCCTGACTCAGCCAGAAAGTTAGGAATCCGGGAAAAACTCTCCTGGAGACAGCCATGCATGGCCCATGGAACCACTTTTTTGCTGTGATAATAATTGTGTCGTATGTACTAAAAACGTGACTTATAAAAGAGAGGGAGGGTGAGAAGTGAGAATGAAGATGCCCTCTGGTTTTGTGGCTATGAGGAAGTCTTGTTTTATAGCCATGCCTCTGTTCCTAGGCCAAGAGTGAGTTCGTACTTTTGGTGGAATTTAAAAATAACTGGATTAAAGGATCGGGTCACCTATTGTCTGGAGAAAAGCATTTCTAATTTAAATATCGTGGCTTTAGTAGGAAGTAATCTGGGTTTTTCAGAGCAGAGAAACCTGGTTGTGCAGCGGGTGCCTGATATTTGAGTAATTTGGGTCACATCGTGCATTTAGGCTAGGAGCCTGGGAGATCACGGTGGGTGAGGGACGCTGTCAAGCTTAACAGCCTGCGGGGTGGAGAAGGGGGGACGCTGTGAGCACAGCGGGCATTTAAAGTGAGTCAGAGCTTCAGCTTCTTGCTTGTCTTTGCAGCAGAAGACACTGTTCTGGGGTTTGCCAGGGCTCAGGCAGACCTGCTAAGGAAAATGCACTTCCTTGAAGTTCTTTCTGCTCACAATATGCCTAGCTGCGGGCCCAGGGACCCTGGGCGGAAGGAGCACGCTGGTGTCCATTGCCCAGCGGGGCAGGAATCCAGACCCTGATGTTTTGTTTTCTGTGCGAACTTAAGCTTCTAGAATCGCACCTGTCATGTTGGTGGAAAGTTACAGCCTTTCCCCACGGTGTCCACTGCACTGACATGGACCTGAAATCTTAATATTTTACCTCTGGGAAGCTGTCAGAGTAAGCAGAGAACTGCATCAGAGACTAGCTCAAACGGTAAAAATCCTTTGATCTTGGGGAAAGTCCCTCTATTTCTCTAAACCTCTTTTTTCCAAGTTTTAAGACAGAAATAAAATCCCTGCCTTTTTTGCTTAACGGAGGGCCATGCTTTGAGCATCCGCTGACATCATATATGTGCACGTACCGTGGAATGATGAGCTATTATTAGACATGTGTCAACAACAGAATGGGGACGTGACACTTACAGTGTGTGCACAGGACAGGCTTGTTAGCCTGCCTCATTCGTTCATACATTTACTGAGCATTGGAGATGGACCAGGTTCTCTTCTATCCGATGTGTGACTTCTCCTCTGCTTCCCATGTGACTGGAGCCCAGGTCTGGATGGTTCTCAACTGTTCATTCTACTTTATGCATCTTCAGGATTTGACTGTTAAGGACATTTTATGAAGTTATTCTGTTTGCTGCAGCAACAAATGCATCTTCCTAATTTTGCTTCGCTTTAACTAAAATTCACATTTAAGGATCTCTGGAGTGGGGAAAAGTTAGGGAGATGAGAGCTGCCTTAAGAGTCTGACTTTTAGTCTCTCCTGAGCCTTTTTCCTTTAATCTCCTCATGGTGATTTCTTTTCTTCTAAAAGCCAAAATCTCACCATTACTTCCTACTCTTTCCCAAAAGAAAGTCGATCTGCTCCCAGAAAGAATTTAATATTGGTCACGTACACCTCGGTGTAAAATGACTTAATAATAATGAACTTTTGCATTGACTATTTTACAGTTTATGTAGTACTTTTAAATACATTTTCTAATTTAATTTTCAAAACTGATTTCGGAGATATTATTATTTACCCTGCTTGCAATGGGATTATATTCTCAGCAGAGTTTATAATTTTCTTCCATTAGGTTTAACCAAACTTGTATAGGTAGAGCCAAGAAATGACCCCCAGACTCTAGTCTTTGGACTCCAAACTCTGAGCTACCATGTTTTCTGCATCATGTATTTTTTATTTATTAATTTATGTTTTTCACCTTGGGAAAGCTCAAGTATTTCTGCATCATTTAGATGGCCAAAGGAGACCCAGGTGCCTATGTTTTAAATCAAGTCATGCAAATTTGCTTTGCATAACTATTAAACATTTTCAGGTAAATAATGGCAGCTTTGGATGAAACCTTACTACCAGGTTATATTAAAAGCAGGTCCTGGAACAAATTCTCGCATGTAGACAGATGCTTATTAAATAAATATTTGTAAAAAATGGTATAAGGAAGTCTCAGCTCTCTAAATTTCTAGGTGCTCCAACCCCACCTTGTATGAAAACAAATGTGGCAATTTTACGAAGACAGGATTCTCTTCAATGGGTGTTAAATAACCAAAGTCCCCTGAACCAAAGGGTGGAAACGGGCTGATTAGTTCTCAGACCTCGAGCACCATCCCTAAGGGTGTATGAACCAAAGGGCTGACTCTGTTTGTATATCCTGTTAATGAAAAGATGGGGAATATCTCTAATCCACAAATTTGAAAACCACTAATTTCATGGATTTCTAACATTCATTATAGTAACTGACAAGCCACTAATTTCACTAATGAAAACCCATTTCTCACCTTAATTATGCCAATTAGCAAAGCCTCAGGGGTCCCTGGGAGTTAGAGGGAGCTGAAGCCCTGGAGGAAGCCACCTGTGGAGCGTGGGCTTTCTGATTAGATCCTAGTTGACCACTCCTTGAGTGTATATTCCTGATTAGCATCTTTGCCTGCCACTGGAATGTAATTGACACTAATTGCAGAAACACACAGCTGCATTATATTGTCTCTGCCCAAGTATTTTTAAGTTAATTGTAGACATCCTAACAACAGCTAGCCTTTCTGGGCAGCTGGTGGGAGGGCAGGTTCATGTGTTGGGGTGTTAGGGCTCCACCTGTGGGGTTAGCTGGGCTAATCAAAAGTTCTCCCCCAGGCCCCTTAGCACCTTAGTTTTTCTCTGACCTTAGAAAACCCAGTTTGATGGTTTTTTTTTTTTCATATCTTCCTGTTTTTTGCACTGGGACATAGTTTATTTCAGAAAGGACTTTCCAGTTGATTTAATGAATATGCATTTTATCTGAATCTGCAATCAGGTCCACCTTATCTGAAGCATGGAGAAAATTCTAGTCCTTCTTATCTTCAAAGGGAGCAGTAAGCATTTATTGGTTTAAACAAGACATCATTTAAGGATACCAAGCCCAGACTCCTGCCAAATCGGATAGGTGGGATTTCCAGCCCATTTCCATTCACCTGGTGTCGTCAACGATGGCTTTGATCACATCAGGCTGTCATGCGTGAAGGCAGATTCTTACTGCTGACAGTAGAACTCAGGAATTTGCTCTTTTGTTATAATTGTTGTCTAGCTTTACAAAAGCTCAGGACTTCTGATGTGTGGTAGTGAATCAGTAATGCAGACTTGTTTATCTCTTTAAGTACTTCTACCCTGATTAGGGTTTAGAGCTGCTGCTCTCTGAAGTAGATAAAATTGAGTGTCAGGAAGAATTTTCTGAATTTATGGAAAAAAGGAGACTTTGCCTCATGTAACTCTTTCCTGTTTACACCCTCCATTGTCTAATTTTTAAAAAATATATATTAAAGGAATCATCTCAAATTACACTGGCACCCCAAAACTTTGACTTTTTAACAAGTAATTAGCATTTTTTAAAATCTCAGTTTGACGAATCACAGAAGACGTAACTACTTATTATCATTTCTAACTCAAAGATAAAGGCAGTTTTTTTGGATACTGCAAAAGTGTACTGTCAAATGCTCTTTTCAGATTTTTAGAATTTTGTATCGAAACAGTTTGTTTCTAGTTCAAAAAGCATGCCTTGGAAAGAGCTGATGTAACTTTTGAGTTCTAGAAAGAACACGCTGACAGGACATCTGCTCACCTATCATCAAACACATAAGTGTGAAACATTCAGGAGGAAGGGACAATGCTGGTGTAGTAGCCAGAGTGTTCTTGGGAAATGCAGTGGAGATAAGCCCAGTCATCCTATCTCTGTGATTAGCAGCAAGAGACACACACAGGCAAGTTCTTCACTTCGCCAGACCAAGTAAACTCTAAAATAGACTTACAGCTCCCTGGGAAGAATCGAGAATCCAATTTTTCTTAAGAAAAGGGTATTGTCTCCTGGAGCTTATTGTTGCTGCTGATATCATCATAGCCCTGCAGAATAAGTTTCCTGCATGTTTAATGAATGGATTAATGAATAAATGAACTACAGAATTACAGTATTTGCCTTTTAGCTTCCTTTAATATTACATTGCCCTCTTTCCTCTTCTCAACTGTTCTGAAGTGGTTTATGTTTCACCAGAGCAGTGATTTTGAACCACATTTCAGTCCCAGTGGCTTCCTACTATTC
>CM052443.1:110072116-110101445 GCA_028533085.1 Varecia variegata | reverse complement strand
GCAGGTTAGCACCAATGAACAGTAGGGTATGAAGAATAGGGACAAATACCAAGGGCTTTAAGCATATTAATTTGGAGCCACCAAACGGACCTTATTGAAAATGAACTCCTAATTATTTCTAATGACATATATACAGTATATATACATATGTGGATAAGTAATGAGAGTCCTTTAAAATAACCACCACCTAATGTTAATGACAAAGTCTGCTCAAAACTTTAGAGAAAGGTGCAGCTTCTATCAAATGTATTGAAGTTGATTCAATTTCCACATAGGGTCCACAAAGCAACCAAATTTTAAGTAGCAATCCTATAAACATTTAGATGCCACCATGGAACCACTAGCATGGACTATGGCTATTGCATAGGAGCTACAAGGCATGCATTACATCACAAGTTTATTCTATGTACTCTTTTCAGGTATAATTAAGCCAAAAACTTTCCTGAAAGTCAATCTCAAAAGAAGACACAGGATACATGTGTATTTAAGCTTCTGATTTATTAACCCTCCAGGTGAAACTCTATAGAAAACTAACCAGTAGAAGGTATAGAGATCCCTGCCTGAATTTACAGTCTAGAAGGGGTTCATTCTAGCCTTCCTCCTTTTGCCAACTTTATTTCTTCTCCTGTAAAATGGGGATACTTTGTAGGATGACATAGTATATAACCTAAGAGATAACATCACCAACCCAAGCAAGTTTATCAATCTGTCAACTAATATCTCTATCAGGGGGTTTGAGTTCTCGAGAGAAGGACCCAAGGTAGTATCCTGACACTTTGGACATATCTGCTACCATTTTGCATTTCGGTAGCACTAGGAAGATAGAATCAGTGCTTTGAAGACTTCAACAACAGCTTTATGAGATAGCCTGTAGCTACCATCATTATGATTCACAGATAAATACACAAAGAAGTGGAATTCAAGGTTCGAAACATTCTTACCAGGTGCAAAAATCTCAAGTGAGTCCCAGTGTTAAGCACATTCCAACTGAGTGAAAGAATCAGGTTTTGAAATTGGTTTCATTCCACATCTGTGAGCTTTGGCAGCTCTCTATCTTAGCTCTGCCTTCTTGGAATTTCTAAGATGGTCCATTCTGCTCATCCCAAATATTCAGGTCTAAAGGTTTCCAGGCCACTGGAGCTGATAAACCAAGGGCTTATACCAGCTATAAAAACCATCCTTCAGAACTTGATAAGATGAGGCCTCCAAGGCATTCATGCTTATTTTTCAAGCCACTGGAACACAAGCAGATTAATCATTAACTGTTTTTGCCATGAGTGTTTACTGGGAATGCAGAGATTCAAGAACTGCACTTAGGGTGGCTTCAAGTAAGGTACACCTTGTGCTGGGGGAGAAATCTTAAGCATTACCTCATCTAGACCAGTTCCATCTTAAAGCTCAATTTGTTTGGGGCTAAATATCTGAAACCCCAACAAAAATCTAGACAGAACTCAAAATATGACACCTCGCTCTTAAAAAAAAAAAAAAAAAAGCAGAACTCCTGTAAGTTTCCTAGGCTGCATTTAGATTAAAGACAAGGAAGAAAGAGCAGGATGGTATGGCCAGTGACAAACCAGTCATCAGATGGGCAGCTCCCTGTGGGAAACTCGCTGGGTTCCACTGCTCCAGGATAGAGACACTTGAATGGTCCTAAAGGTGATGTGACTCAAACGTAAAATGTTCAAGGGATCACAGCATAGGCCAGAAAGGAGAGGGAAACAAATGGATCCAAGTTCATGTGGCCAAAAGAGAAGTCTGAGCAAGAAAGAAAGATATGTAGGTATATATGAAGGATCTTTTGCTAACATAGCAAGTAATTTCTCTCTTCAAAGGGGCCCTGGGAACAAGGGGCCATCTAATTCCAGAGAGCTGGATTCAATGCCTCTACTGACAGCAGCTCAAATCTCAAACACAAATAAACCTGCTAGGGCAACTTACATATGCCACATGGATTCATGCGGGGACATTTTCCCTCAAGATAAAAATTTGAGAAAAAGTAGAAAAAACAGCCACAGGAAAAACTGCAAAGATTTTCAGCAGCAGCTGTACTCGAGGTTTTAATTCCTAAGTAGAATGCACATGACGTCAAAGATGAAGGCTTTATCAAAAGCTGAATCTTTGGAATTCCCTTCTTCTCCCCTCAAGGAGTCCTCCATAGGCTATTTACACTAAGAATGGCCTAAAAGTCTGGAAACTTGAAGTGAGAAGTGACAAGCTCTCCTTTTAAATTTAACATCATTACTAAGAAATGTGAGCTGTTCACCTGCTTAGTGTCTCCCTTGTTGCAATATTAGCACAGCCTGTGCAATGATGATGGGCATGAGATCTGAATACAGCTCTTGGCTTTGCTTCATTCATTCATTCATTCACCCATGCAACTGAACACCTACAGTGTTCCAGGCCCTGTGCTGGGCACTGGGGCTGCAACGGTGAGAAGCAGGCACGGAGCTGCCCTCTCGAAATGTATTGTTCTGGGAAAACAAAACATTTCTCAATCACAAATAAATGTAGAATTGCATCTGTGAAAAATGCTTTGAAAGCAAGTGCTTTGTTAACTCATGATAGGAGAATTTGAGCTATCCAGGGAGGTCAGGGGAGGCTTCCCCGAGGAAGTGACAGGTGAGCTCTTCTCTGAAAGATGAGGCGTTAAATAAGCCATGCAGGGGACAGAAGCCTGTTCCAGGCAGGAGAACCAGCATGTGAAGACCCTGCGGTGGGAGTGAGAGAAGCAAGGACAAGAATGGCAAGTGGCTTTGGCAGCATGGATGGAGTAAGGGGCTCAGAGGTGTCTAAAGAGGTGGGCGGGGCCAGATCACGTGGACTTGGGGCTTAACTGGAAGCATCATTGAATGAAAACATGGGGGCGGGGTGGGCTGGGGAATGACAGAGTCTTGGTTTTCTGTCCTAAGACCGGCCTGCCGGTCTAGCTAACCCCCACAAGGCCAGGAGTCTGGCTGGGGAGATGAATTGAGCATCTGCTTCAGCTGCCTTGAGAGGCGAGGAGTACTCTGAAGACTTTAAGACAAAAACTCTGCGGCCCCTTGAAAACAGTGAAGCTGGCCTCAAATAATTTACTTTTGAATGTCTGATCTTTTTTTCTTAACTTAATCTTTCTAAATCCTGCCCTGGAGGTAACACAAACACAAAACATATGATGCCAATAACCCTGGATGACAAATTTATTCTCTGCTTGATAAAATTTATACTCTAATGTTTACTATGTAATAGTAAATCCCTGTATTATTTCCAAACACACTACATCTAACAGCTCAATAAATGGTGTCTAGAATACAAAAGTAAGCCTGATCCCATTAGGCACTATTCCGCTAAGAAGGCTATCCCCGCTTTTGGGTGGTGGCAGATCAGCCCTTCAGGCTGAAAGGCTGATGCATTTCACACACAAACTGTGCTGCAGAGGAAGAAAGAGGGTGGGATTCAGCGTCAACCAAAACTGGTTTTGGATCTTGGTTTTGCACCTGCTCACTGCAAGACAAGCTGCTGGACCTCTCAGAGCCTCCGTTTCCCTTTTTGAAAATAAGACAAGACTGGTCTTTGGAGCACCACGTGTTAGAGGAGATCCTGTATGTAACATGCACAGTGCGGTGCCCGTCGGCAGGGACCCTCTCATGGTGGTGGACGCAGTGGCGGTGGTGGGAGTAATCTGAGAGGACACCCACAGCTCTTTGGGGACCAGCGATCCAACAGGCTGCCCAGCAAGTGGGTCATTTATTATATCCAAAAGGAAAGCAAGCAATGAAAAGGAAAATGTTTCATCCAGAGGATTTCCCAGATTAACCTCTGCTGAAACTCCATTGCTTACACTGGAAAAGCATGTGGGCAGCTGCGGACGATCGTAGGCCCTGAGAAGTCAGCTGTGTCCTCCCTCCGAGGCCAGCGGGAAACGGCAGCAACAGCTGCCCCGGGGTTTCAAGTGAAGAAAGGCACGCAGCTGCCTTTGTCCACCCTGCCCCGGCCCCTCCCTAGAGAGGCACTGACATGTTTTCCTAACCTATTTGTCTTTCAAGCAGATCCAGAAAGTGACAGGAGAGAGCGATTGGCTCCCAGCGAAGGTTCTGGACGCAGCGATGGAAGCCGGTGGCTCACTCAGCAGAGGCCTTGGGTCTCACGTTGAATCTGCAGCCAGAGTCAAGTCAACTGGGAGAACCCATCCTTGGCAGAGGGGAACTTGGGCCAGCCTCACCTGTCTTTGTCATGTATCCACTATCAGAACATCCCAGGAATTTCTGTAGTAGTTCAGAAGGATTTCTACAAAGATCCCTTGAACAAATCCTATTTAATAAGAACAATCCCCCCCCCTTTGGCAAAAGTGCCCAGCTGGCCTTCATGGAGTCAGGGAACAATTTGGGGCTGCTACATATCAGAAGCTAGGTGACATGGTTTCCTATCTTTCTTTGGGACACAGTAGAGGACCGGTAATCAAGCCTTCCATTTCCAATGGCCTGTCTCAGACCCCCCTACCCCACCCAATGTAAACACCCCCTTGGTGGGGTGGGGGGAGGGGAATCACCCTATTATATGAACCAAAACCTGAGCCCATTTTTTTCTTAAAGGCTTTTGCAGTGTTATGATAAGCTACCTCAGTTTCCCCTGTGTGGCTAAGAAAAGACTAGGTCCAGAGACAAACCCTGAAACAAGCAGACAGGTATCAGCTTCCATATAGAAGGGTGGGGAGGTGCTGCACAGGTCTTCACCACTGCCTCAACCGCCCCTCAAGACAGCAGCAAGGCAGCCTCCACCTTTTTCTGGGCCCCATGATACCCACCCTGCCCTTTCAAACCTCTGCTTAGGTTAAGGTTGAATTTCTAATCCTTGGTAAATCAGATTTATAAAAGGCCTGAGGTTGTTTGCTGAAAGATATCTATTAGCCAATTCTCTGCCTGATAAAATGTTTATGTCAAATGTGTGTGTGTGTGTGTGTGTGTGTGTGTGCGTGCGTTATGTGTGTGAATTGAGTGATTCTCCTCTGACCACCTCCTTCCCCTCCAACTTTCAGCTTTCAGAGCTAAATTATATGCCCCAAATGCTAGAGTCCTAGGAAAAAAGACAAAGGAAGGAGGCAAAGCCAAAAGGTATTTACAACTGGTTTTTGCTCCTACTTAGAAGAAATGGAAATCAATTAAAAGCCCTCTCCACCACAAAGGTGCCAAAGTGCTATTGTTATTACCTGCCATGTCAAAGCAGTTTCAGGGCAAACCTGATTTAGATGAGTAGCTGTAAGTTACAATCCTATTTGACCACTTTTCACTCACCCGCTCAACTGATTCATGCAAAGCAAATGAGATTTCATAATAGACTCTGCTACAATTCCACTCCCTGGGGGCAACTTATTCATTAAATGTGGGTGAGGTAATGCCTCCCATCTGCTAGGAAAAGCCTGTGCCGTCTGGGCCACTGAAGGAAGACCTGCTTTAAGTTCATCTTCGGGAAATGGATGGACCAATAGCTTGCACCTTCGTATGTTTCCTTCCAAAAGATAGTTGCTGAGGATGCTAAAAAAACCATCTCATTCACAGCTGCCTGGAAACAGCTGGTAGCCACTTTTTCCTGATAGTAATTTTATTAGTTCAGGGGAAGCCATTTTCCCTTATCCTAAGTACCAGATGTCAGTGGAAGGAAGATATCCCAG
Organism: Varecia variegata; assembly: GCA_028533085.1. Taxonomy (NCBI): domain Eukaryota; kingdom Metazoa; phylum Chordata; class Mammalia; order Primates; family Lemuridae; genus Varecia; species Varecia variegata. The sequence goes on along the minus strand of CM052443.1, from coordinate 110,095,798 downwards.
AAGAAAGCATATGGCACAGAAAATGCAGCAGGCTGATGGGACCAGAAGGCTGCAGGACAACTCTAGATCCAATACAGTTTCTATTACTATGCACATGTATTCAGTAGGAAAAAATTTATATTTCTAAAGCAAGCCTCATTTCTGATATACTCGTGATCTTTAGACTTAGTGGTGAAATCTCAAGAATGAGTAAGATTGTCTTCCCCATGTAACAAAATTTGTTATTAGTTTTTGGCAGTGGTGATGAGTGGGTTAAATTTTAAAGACTGCCCCTGTCTTGCAATAGGAAGTTTTCATTCTTCAATGCCAACAACTGGGGAACTGAAAGCAATTGTTTAACAGAAAAACCTAACTGAAAATACTTATTTTATATTCAGAGCTGGGTGAGGGGAGAAGAGGGATTGGGTAGAAATGTTGGCCTATTTTTCATGGTATATTTGTGTGGGTATTTACAAAATACCTGTCTGACGTCTAGGAAAACATTGAGGTGTGTGGCAGGTAAGGGTATGTGCAGAAAAGAGCTGGTGAAAGTAGAATGCTGAGGTCCTTAAGTCACACCACTATTCTTTCTTAACTTAAGGTTTGGTTCTGCACCAGGACAGAAACTGACCGCAGCCTCCAATCTGAACTTCAATCTTCATTTGATTCCTGACAGTTCGCAAAGAGCTGGGCTTATGTGCCAGGGGACGTGAGCTCTAGAACCACCTCTGCCATTCACTCACCTTGACCAAGTCACTGACCTGCTCTAGGCCTCAGTTAAAACAAGCAGTGCACAGCACATAATAGGTAATCAATTAATTTTCTTTTTATGACAGCTGTATTAAAATATATAATTCACACACCAAAAATTCACCCCTTTAAAGTGTACAATACATTGATTTTCAGTATATTCACAGGCTTGTGCAACCATCATCACTATTTAAGTTTTGTTGAATGAATGAATCAAAAGCTTAGAGGTAATATGGCTTAAAGGCAAAAGCTTAGAGGTAATATGGCCAGGCTGTATTCTGAACACTTATTATGAATTAATTAATTAACCTCCCATCCTCTATAAGTCTATGAAATTGGTGCTATTACTATCCCAGCAGCTGGGACCAGCAGCAAGGCAGCCTCCACCTTTTTCTGGGCCCCATGATACCCACCCTGCCCTTTCAAACCTCTGCTTAGGTTAAGGTTGAATTTCTAATCCTTGGTAAATCAGATTTATAAAAGGCCTGAGGTTGTTTGCTGAAAGATATCTATTAGCCAATTCTCTGCCTGATAAAATGTTTATGTCAAATGTGTGTTTGTGTGTGTGTGTGTGTGTGTGTGCGTGCGTTATGTGTCCCATTGGTCCCAATGGGACCAATGCTGGTCCCATTTCCTATTACAGAAAAATCAACTGAGATTTGGGTCCAGGCAGTCTAGCTGCAGAGCCAGCCTTCTTAACTAGTTTGAAAATTCTGTGATTTTATTAAAAGAGGCTGACATAATGAAGTTATTTATTATATCATTCATGCCATGAATAAAAATATCAACAGCCTTCCCATTCATGTTTATGAGGAACTTGCTGCCCTGGACCAAAAAATGTCTCTTTCCTAAGAAGGAGCAGGAAGACCACTAGACTATACGCCCCTACGGGCAGAGATGCAGCTGATTTATTTTTGGGTCTCCAGCAACTGATACATAGGGAAATCTCAACAACTGTTTGACTAGTATGAAAAAAACATTGCCTGCCACACATCATACATGGACTACCCCAAAGTCCCCACCAGGGTCACTGCAAGCCTGAAGGAAGATCCAGGTGCCTATGACACGTTTTTATACAGAAACCAGACCCGAATCACATTGGCCATCACTACAGCCAGAATGCCTTTGGCACTAATGTTGCTATTTTTTTTTGGAGCAGAAAGAATAAATTGGTCAGGATAAACCAAGGAGCAACACCTCACTCTCCATACACAGGACAGTAGCATGGAACTGCCCAGCTTACTTTACTCTAATTGGAAACCAGATACACACATGTGCTTGTAGACATCATAGGCTCACTGATTCAGTGGCTTGATTGAAAAGTGTTATACATTTTAGCTGGCAGGGAGGAGGGAAAGACTTAGAGATGGGCTACTTCAACACTGTGCCAGTCCCAGTTCCAACAGAGACATGAAGTGGCATGCCCAAGGTGGTCCCACTCTAGGAGGGCAACACTCCTTCCTTCCAAGACTCTTAAAAGTCATCCCTTTCCCACTGCTATGGCCAAATGTAAATCAGCCTAGAAAAAAGCTAAAATCCTGGTGCCCAGAAAATAGCACAAGATGGAGAGGGGGTAATGGAAGGGAAAAATTATAGTAGTATATTTTCATGCGGAAAAAAAAAAGTCTTTTTCCCCCTCTCCCACTTGCTTTGCACAGCTCCCCAGGAACAAAAAGGCAATTCTCATGCTTGACAGCAGGCCATATGTGATCTCCTTTCACAGCTTAGGGTCCATATGAAACAGAGTTAAAAGGAAACCCAGCCGGAAGCCTGGTGGCTGGCTCCTTGCTGTTTCTAAGGCATACCACCAACCAAAACACAAGCAGCTCAAGTTAAAAGCAGGCCTCTCCCCCATGGAACTCACAGAGCTAGCAGGATTGTGCAAAGCAAGGCTGCCAATGTCCTCTTGGTCTGAAATATTTAATAACTCAACAGGTCTCCATCCTGCATCATATATTTAGGATGGTCCTCTTAGACAATGTCCCCTATTTATATGGTTTGCAGAGATGTCTCTAAGGGGATTTTCTGAGGTTCTCTGGCTGTCCCTTGCTCCCAGGCAAAAGCGCCAGGGCAAAAGGGAGCTGCTGCTTTGGGCTGACACTTGGCATGAGAAGAAAAGAAGTCCAGCAGCCAAAAAGAAGACTTAAGATTTATTATTTCTGCTCTCAGAATTGTTAGTTTCTGATTTCTCTTTTCTTTCCCATTGAATTTTACCAACCCAGATTCCCACACATATGGTAGGGAAAACTCTAATGTTGAGAGGTGAGGGCAGAGATAACAGTTCACCATATAAAATGTAAAATTGGACAGCAACCTAGGTATACCCCCAAAAGAATTGAAATAAAGGACTCCAATGGGTACCTGTATGCCCATGTTCATAGCAGCATTATTCACAACAACCAAAAGGTAGAAAAATCCCAAGTGCCTTCGATGGATGAATTGGATAAACAACATGCAGTGTATACATACAACAAAATATTACTCAGCCACAAAAAGGAATGAAATCTTGACCCATGCTACAATACATTATGCTACACAAAAGAAGCCAGACAGAAAAGGACAAATATTGCATGATTCTGTTTGAGACGATGAAAACGTTTTGCTAATGAATAATGGTAATAGTTGCAAAACATTGTAAGTGTACTTAATGCTACTGAATTGTATACTTAAAAATGATTAAAATAGCAAATTTTAAGTTATGTATATTCTACCAAATAAAAAAAAAAATTAGCCTCTCAGAGGCTGATACCCTGTCTCAGCCATCTCTGTATCTCCAGCACCTACTATACTCCAGCTTATTAGGACCAGCTGCACAAATGTCTGCCAAACTGACCACCTATGCGGTGGGGTGGCTGTAAAGTTAATGCTTACATCACTTTACAGCGCACCCCCTACCTGACACATCACTGATGCCCCAGGATCCAACCGCATTGGAGTTATCACTCCAAGAGTTCACAAAATAATTCCATCTGCAGAAGTAAAAATTCACCTTGCTCTATTTCTCCAGAAGCTTCTTGCCCACTAACCTTATAAAGTTTCATATATATTTTATTTCTCTTGCTACAAAGGCTGAACATTGCTATTATAACCTAAGCCATTAACAGACATATTAAAATGGCCCTAGATACACATATATTTGGCACAGGAAGATAGAGATAGCTCTTGATGAGTCTTCAAAGTCACCACTATTTGATAAATATGCACAGATTTGAATGGTGTCTTTGAAGTAATCTATTCCAAAACCCTCAACTAAAGCATAAGGATTAAATTTATTCAATAAATAATTATTGAGTATCTGCTATACACTGGGAGTCCACCGTTCAGGGATGTAGTGCTTAGTGGGATTTCTCAGATTCTACATCTTTGAAAATCAATTCAATCTGAACAGCTTGTCCATTCCTAAATCATTCATAGGCAGGACATATTACCCTAATAATGACATAGTGATTTTTTTTTAATGTACTATGCTAACACCATTCCTTTAATTTCTTCCACTATTTGCTACAGTAAACCACAAAGTTCTTTTTACAGAAGAGTGAAAAGACAAAGGCATGACAAGATAAAGAAAACTTCAGGTTTAAGGCTACCTAATGCAAAGATGAGTAGGGACTCTGGTTGTTTCTTGGTCACTAACCTAGGAAATCATTTCTTCGTCTCATGTACCCAATCATCTTTACTCTCTCCTGAGGACCTACCCTACACCAGGCATGGCAGTATCGGAGACACCGATGGAGATCACATGGACCTGAGCCTAGTGTTGAAGATAAGACTCCAACAGAAACATCCAACAATGTGGCAAGTGCAATGGTAACCAGGGTTCTAAACTGTGGCACTAGTGACAACTTGGGCCAGAGGATTCTTTTGGGGGGCTGTCCTGTGCCATTGTAGGATATTTAGCAGCATCCCTGACCTCTACCAACTAGATGCCAGTAGCATCTACCTGTCATGACAATCAAATGCCTCAATATTGCCAAATGTCTCCTTGGGGACAAAACAGCCCCTGGTTGAGACCACTGGGAAAGACACACAAGGTATCATGAGATTGCAGAAGAGGGGCTCTTAAGCCATAGAGGCACAGTTAAGGAATGCTTCTCAGAGAGAGAATCTGCCTCCTGAACTTAGTCTTAAAAGAAAAAGCTGGAGAGGTGGGCAGGGTCCAGATCACAGGGGCCAGGTTTTGGAATCTGGACTTTATTCTGGAAGCAATCACTCTTCACAGGATTAGACCAACTATGCCAGTCTTTAACCTCCATGAGTTCTCACCAAATGTTCCTAATAATATTTCTATCCAACACAATATTTCTGCTCTTCTGACAATAGTTATCAATGCTGAATTTTTGATCGATTGCCAGTCTCTGGTATCTTTTTTTTTCAGTCCTGGCTCTTTACTCTCGAGGCCAGGTTCCCTACTCACCGATCCCTTCATAGGCACAGGACCAGTCTTCCGCAGGTCCCACCAACTTAACTTAGCAGAGTCCCACAGTCACTCAATTTCCACTATTCTCCAAAAATATGACATCTCACAGCCAGGAAATGGTTGTCATCTCACAGGCCAAAAAAACAATCAATCAATTCTGAAACTTTTGCTTGTTTGGAAGGTTAGCCTAGAGTAGATGTTTATTAAAAATATTTAAAGACAGACAAACAAAAACAATTGGCAACATGGCCCAAAGACCCCTGTAGAGAACATGTGCTTTCTTGATCTGTCTGACAAACACATTCCTTGATTTCCCTTAAAGAACTATTTCTGCCCTGTGGTCTAGGGGAGCTGGCACACCTTCAGCTCCAGGGGTGAACATGTGACTCACGCCTGGCCAATCAGAACACTGCACCTTATCCCCCCTCCCCCAACCCCTGGGAGCCAATAGGGGCAGGAGAACCAATCAGAGCCAATGAGACTCCATTCTGAGATTTGGAACTATAAGGAACTGAGAAAATGAGATAAAAGCCTGGAGCTGCTCTCAGTCATCTTGATACCACAAACAAAAGAGCCTACCAAAGAATGGAACCAACACAGAGGGAAACAGCTGAGTGAGGAAAGAGGGATGATGTCATTTAAACTCCTGGATCCCACCATGCCTGAAGTCTATCCCTGTACTTTCTGGTGATGGGAGCCATTAGGTCAGTTTGTTATGCAGTCTACATACAGTCCTTGCTCCCAGCAGCATTCAATGCCCTTAAAGCCACACTGAACTAAGCTTACTTTAAAAAAATAAACCTAAACTGCAAAAAATTCACTTTTTTCATTTTCATTATATTATTTTTACTAATTATAGTATTTATTACAAATTTCTTTCTTTTTAAAATGTATAATGTATTATACTATTCTACATTGGTTAATTAAAATACAAAGAAACAACAAATCAGATCGTGCAATTTCCCCATGTGTAACTCTCTGAGAAAAGGGTCAGCAAATCAGATCTTGCTTCTGACCTCTCACTAATCTTATGCATAAAAAGTATCAGATACTGCTGTGCTATTTGTCACAAAATGGCTTGGCTCTGTCTTCAGAAGTAGTAGTAAACTTGATACCCAAACATGCCAAGAGAAATTTGAAACAAAATATATTTTGAGAGAGAATGGAACTGTTCTAAATCTTGATTGTGGTGATGTTTCCTCAACCATATGCATTTGTCCAAACTCATAGAGATGTACAGCAAAAGGACTGAATGTCACTGTATGTAAATAAAAAATGAATAAATCATAAACAAGGATTTCTAAAAAATCCATTACACACACACACACACACACACACGCACACACGCACGCACGCGCGAACCACCTGGGATCAGAAAAGTAACAAGGTCACACATGTTATATAAATCGGCACATGTAAATGTCAAAGAGTTCTGTAAATGAGTCACCTCTCTTGAGTTAAGAGGATTTTTTCTGAACAGCCCATATTGACCAAGGACAATACCGGATCTTTGTGGACTTGAAAAAGTTCCTGGGTGCAGCTTCATACGTCCTTTCGCAGCTTCACTATCACTATGCTGATACAGACAGGATTGCAGTTACCTCCCCCACTCTTTGACTTGGGCTAAATGAGGCACACAAATATAAAAAGTGCCCCTAACCCTTGCAAGGTACAAAATGCCTGGCTAGAAGCAGGTCTGAAAGGGAACTCATTTAATTGTCTTCAAACCCTAAGAAGGATATTCTTCAGCTTGACCCATGCCTACCTACCTTGCCAGCATGTTCAAGGTCGGTGGCAAATGATTTGACCAGATTTTAAAGCACTGCATGTATATCTTTCGTGCATTCCACAGCTTATGAGCTGTGTGCCCAGTTTTCCAGCAATGCCTCTAAAATTATTACTAGGTGGTTTAGAAATCATTATACCATTAAAACATCAGGTTAAAAATCCCAGAAAACATTTCTACCGAAGCTTTGTCTCCCTGAATAGTACGGTATTACAGTAATTACTAGGGAAAGGGAAATGATTTACAATAAAATTGGAACTTGAAACAGAATAGCATTTTTACAGCCTTAGAGCTATTCTGTTTTAGATTTCTTAAAGAAACATTGGCTAAAGGAGCACACCATTAGCCATTTAGAACTTCCAAAGCCTGAAATGTCCGGGATGTGTTTTTTCTTTCTGGGTGACTCAATGCCTTGAGTTGATAAATGAAATGTCCCTAAAGAATAAAGAAGAAATATGCCTTCATGAGTTTGAGGCACAAAAGGTATAAGTTCCCTCTGAGCAAACAAAAGTAACCAAAGAGACCTACCGTGAAGAGAGAGAACAGCATCCAGGTGGCAATCATGACCTAACTTTCCCTCGGTCACACCTGATCTTGAGAATCAGCTTCTGCTCTTACAGCTTCGCCCCAGTTTCCCCTGTCCTCGGTCGGACATCCAATGTAAGGACACAGCCCTCTGCCAAGTCACAGCGTTTCAGGGGAAGCAGGACTGAGCTCGCATGCTGCACCTGAACGCACGTACCTGGTGGACACTGGCCCAGGAAGTACCCACACTGCAATGTGAACCGGCCCAACTTCTCCGATTCAAAGGTACAGTTTGGAACCATGTTAGAGCCTTCAAGGGCAAATGAAACAGGAGTCGAGTGTATTTATTTTTACACAGCTACTAATGATCAGATTACATTTTATCAGATCACTTATGATTCAACAAATGCTAGCTGTTAGTTGAATTCAAATGTAATGGGATAATGAGCCCTGTGTAAGCAGTGGGCAGTTTGTTTTTTTTTTTTAAAGTCATGATGACTAATTTTATAACATAAACACCAGAAAGTGACCTTCAAGACTTTTTTCCTTCTATAAAGGTGTTGGCTTTCCACAATAAGGAAGAGTCACTGGACACTGTGTTTACAGTAAAGAGAAGTAACTCTATTGGTTCAAACAAAGGCACCTTTACAAAGAGGAAGAAAACCTGTTTAGCAAAGAGGCAGGCGCAAAAAGGGCCAAGCATCTTGTGAAAAGTGATACAAAATGAAACCAAAGCACAGATGCTTCTGTTAATGGAAAAAGAATATAATTCCAGCCTCCTAAGACACAGAAGTCAAAATCCTATTTTCACTAAGAAATGTATTAAGAAGGATTTTTTTTATACTGTCCTGTTTTTAAGAGATTTGGGGTAAAGACATGGGAAATTATGCTCTTGGCTCCTTCCTTCTAAGGCCAAAGGACAATCCTGTGACCTTGTCCACTGGCCACTGGACTCAATCAGTATTAACCTCGATCTCAGGGCTTGCTGTAGCCATGCCATATTCCTCAATAAAGATCTTTTCTAGATTGGATTTTACATGCTTTATGTTATCTCTGGAGATCATTTTCATTCTACTTTTAAAAATTCTATCAGCCATGTCTAGTCTTGGCTTCAGTCTTGATTTCAACAAGGGAAATTAAAGGAGGCCATTCTTTGAAATGCACACATGCACTCTGACAAGCAATCTAGTTTCCCTTTTGCACTGCTTCTCCCATTGGCCTCCCCAGTGTTCCCTCTCCCTACTGCTCTGCACTGCCCATTAGGTTAGCCACTATCCACAGGTTGGCTACTACTTGAAATGTGGCCAGTGTGACTGAGGATCTGATTTTTCAAATTGTGTTTACTAATTTAAATGCAAACGTAATAGCTACTTGTGGCCAGTGGCTACCACATTGTACAGTGTAGGCATAACTCGTCATTGGAGCAGCTCTTTTTCATCATTCAGTCCAGTACAAACGCTGTTGTCTCAGAGGGGTCCTCCCCACATCAGCACAGATAAGTGGCCTCCTCGCACCCATTTTTTCCTTCTCAACACTTAACTACCATCTGAAATGGCTTTGTCTGTGTTTGCTGGTATTGTTTGCTTCCCTTCTCTAGGATGTGGGGTGCCTAAGGACAGAAACCTCATCTGTCTTCCTCACTGCTGTCTCCCACATACCTAGAACAGTGCCTGGCATATGGCAGACATTTAGTAAACATCTGCTGAGTCAATAGATGGATGAATCAATTCACCTGGCCACGGTGCTTCCTTGATGGGTTGGAGAAAGAGAGAAGTCCACGCAGCTTGGCTAGTAAATTGCTTTTATCAGAACTCTGACTCACGGAACCACATTCTACAACTCATTCGCAGTATCCAATTCTGCATTCAAATGGCAAGGAGGCGAAGGAGCCTCTAACCAGGATCATAAGGTTGGAGACTTGGAGGCCATGGCCTTGGGAGTCTCCACGCATAGACATAAGGCTTCTCTCATGGAGTGGAAAAGAGCCACCTCTGCACAAATGGCCATGACCCTAAAGACCCGTAAGATTAGCCCCAACCCTAGTGGGAGTGCGCTGTGGCAAGCACTGGGCATAGGGCAGCAGGAAGAGCTGATTTTTAAGCTGAGTTTTGAAGGGGGCAGAGTTAGTCATGTTAGAAAGAAGTACTGGCATGGTGGTGAGGTTGGTGGTTAGGTGTGACCGGGAGTTGCAGAATGGCTATGCCAGGCAGGAAGGATAGCAAGAGCGAAGATACTTGGGCATGAAATAGCACAGTGTTTAGGAGAAATGCAAGTACTTTGGTTTTACTGGAGCATAAAGAGTGAGGTCTGGAGTGGCCAGAGCAATGGGTAGAGGGTCAAATCATAGAACACATAGGCTTTGAACACCAAGGATTTGAGGTTTTATTCTTAGGGCAATGGGGGAGAGGCTTTAAGAAGAGAGATGAAATGGCTACCTGCTTTTTAGTGATCTCCATGACCCTAGAAATGTACTGGTGGTAGAGAAATTGGAAAAGAGGATAACACTTGAGACAAATACACTGTGTAGAACAGGGATGGAAAATACCACCTCTGTGTCCAGAAGCCCGACGGTGTCAACTGGGCCAAAAGTGAGATGGCTGACAAAGACAGGCTGATACAGTCCCGTCATTAAGACTGACCTTACAACCCAATGTACGTGCCTGTACACGCACACACATGCACACACATAAGCACACACCCATGAGGTCATGAGCCCAGTGCCCATGGGTACAACACTGGTAATCAGTGCAGCCCCAGCAAGAAATACCATCTTGGAAAGTCCGTAAATTGTACAAGTCATTCTCTGCGGCTTCTCAGCAAATTGTCTCCGTGTGAGTCTGCTCAAGCATCCTTTAGACTCACATCCAGCAAACATTTATTTCATGCCTGCTGTGTGCTGAGTGCTCTCACAGACATTATCTCCTTTAATAATCATGGTAATAAACACATCTCTTAACAAGATTAAGGAACCTTTATACTGCCTAGATATCTGCACATAAATTGTTCTCTTTTTTATACTTTAATCAATTTTTATCTTCATTAGATAAAAATATACATAGTATGCCCATAATTTTAAAAAATCAAATGGGAGTTTAAGGGTTAAATTATCAAACAGGTGTCCCACCCCTCCCACTTCTCAGTCTTACACCACTTCCAAGTCTTTGTAGTATTTTCTTATGGCATTTACCAAAGTTTTCTAAATAAGATGTTTAGGTTATATTGCTTTTTATGTAACAGTTTTAGACATTTTCCATTGACTTCCCATCTGTCTGTTATCCTAATATTTTTATTTACTTCACAACTTTTGGTTAATTATTCTTCAATATTTGTTACTAGGCTCAAAAAATTTGTACACTGCTGACATAAGAAGTATAATTATGTTTTCTTGTCTAATTTGTTGGTTTTTCCCCCTAGAGTTAATAATTACCTCATATTTCCCAATTTGTTAGTTTTCTGTGTATTAATACATATTGCTAACTCTTCTCAAAATTCCAGATTTGTGAAACCTCCCAATAGCATTTTCTAAATAGTTAAATGCCATCAGAAAATCTATCAGTTCCATTTTTCCCATAGCCCTTGGTCTTCCTGCTCTGGTATTGCTTGGTTGCTAGACTTCACTTTATACTCTCCTGAGCTGAGATCCCTGGTTTTCTGCAGCCCATACCTTCCATGTTTTAAAATTTACTCCCTCATCTTGCTGGAGCATATCCTTCAGTACCTTTCTATTTCCTTTTCCCACATTCTCTTTCATTTTAATTACTATTATTTATTAAAGATACATAGGCACATAGTTCAAAGTACCTAATAGTTCTATGGATTTAAAAAAAAAAACAATTCCTCAACACCACCACTTCAGCCTCCTTTCCTCCAATTCTTCCTCCAAAGGGGGAAGGACAGTTGGCCCTCCACACCTGTGGTTACACATTCGTAGAATCAATCAACTGCAGATTGGAAATGTGTTTTAAAAAAAGCAGGGGGGGATAGTTGTGTCTGTGCAGAACATGTACAGACTTTTTTTCCTTCTATTATTCTCTAACAATACAGTGTAATGACTATTTATATAGTATTTACATTGTACTAAGTATTATAAGTAATCTGGAGATGATTTAAGGTATATGAGAAGATATTCGTATGTTATATGCAAATACTACACCATTTTATATGGGGGACTTGAGCATTTGTGGATTTTGGCATCCGAGGGAGGTCCTGGAGCCAATGCCCCATGGATACCAACGGTGTCCTCAGTACTTTAACTGGCTTTAGGTGATTTTTATAACAATTTTATATTGCTTCTTTGTGATTTTTCAGTTGTTGGCATTATTTATTAACTTCCCAGTGTGGAAAATGAGAATTTAATAACTTTTTCTTATCTATGCCCTCACCATATGAGGTTACCCTTCCTAACATAATGCTATGGAAACGTAAAGATCAGTATTATAATAATATAGCATTGCTTTCAGCTGAGCCATTTGGTAAACTATGATGACTTTTCCTTTCCTGGACATCCTACTATTTTCTCCAGAGTTAATAATAGTATTTTCCCCACCTTTGCTTAGTATTTTATAGTATTTAATAATTCTTACTAATTCAAGCCCAAGCTTTTCATCATATCTCTAGATCTCTTCTCATGACACTGAGGTGCTTCAAGCATTCCATTCCAAGTATTCCTTACAAAGGAAATCACTTCCTGAGCCTCTGACACACTTAGGGAGCACAGGTGTCGTGCTGGGATTTCCCACCCTCAGCATCTGGAGATTTCCTCTGCCTCTCTCATGCTGGATCTCCTATTTCCTGTGTCACTTGTAGTTTTCTTTCCCGGTTTACTCTCATTCAGTGGACCACCTCCTCCAGTTGCTTCCTGAAATTTGTATGTCTGAAATGTCATTATTCTACTGTCACACCTGATTAAGAGTTTGGCTCAATATAAAATTCTAGCTTTAAAATCATGTTCCGCCACACTATCACAGGCATTGCCCCCAGTGCCTTCTAGCTGCCAATGTTGCTGCTGAGAAGTCAAACCTATGTTGATTCTTGATTTTTTGCATGTGATGATCTATTTTCTCCCCCTGGGAGCTTATAGTATCTTTCTTTGCCACCAGTGAAATTTCTCAACAAAACTTTGGAATATTAGAAAGCAGACAGATAAGTAGAAAAAATAAAAAAAGCTCTGAAGACTTAAAAAAAAACAAAACCCAGTATCCTAAGCTGTCAATGGCCAACTGATTCATATAAAAATGTGCAAAGGCTCAGGAATGTTCTGGCATTCTTAAAAAACAGACTAGGCCTCCTTATTTTAGCCACACACACCCCTTCAGCCTGATGCCTAAAAATGTCTCGCTGTTGTTTCCTTTGCTGTTATTCTTGTGCTTGTGGACTTAGGCCTTTAAAAAATTCCCTTAAGTGAAATAAACCAGTCACAAAAGGGCAAATCCTATGTTGCTGCACTTATACGAGGTGCCTAGCGTAGCCAAAGCATGCAGACAGAAAGTGCAATGGTGGTTGCCAGGGGCCGGGGAAGTGGGGACTGTGAAGTCATTGTTTAATGGGTATGGAGTTCCAGTTTGGAAAGATGAAAAAGTTCCAGACAAGGACGTTCCTTGGTGATGGTTACACAACAATATGAACATACTTAATACTATTGAACTGTACACTAAAAATAGTGAAAATAGTAAATTTTATGTTACATATATTTTACTGCAATAACCAAAAACTCCCTTTGTATCATTTTAATGAAGTTTTGTTTGGTAGATGCCTGTGTTCAATCCACAATCTTCATGTAGAAGTGTTTTGCAGATGAGATTTTTTTTTCTTTATTTCTATTCTTTAGGCCAGATCAGTAGTTTTAAACTTTAGAGTACATAAGAATTATTATAAAGGGTTACAGGCATAAAACCATGGTTTTTTTTTCTATATACTGTACTTTACATAGGTGATTTCAAGGGTGATTTTTAGCACACTGGGTTTCACCGTATACACTGCATTAGAGCCTGACCCTCCCGTGTTAAGATGCTACTTCCTTCACTGCCTTGGGCGATATTAACAAAAGTGTGAACCTAAGAACCAGGGAGGTGATGTCCGGGACCAGAACACAGGTTCCCCTTTTGACTCCACCTATTAAGAAGGTTGAGGTTGGTGAAGGGCTTTAACTGCCAAATCAGAACAGACATGGAGAAACTGGGGATACTTAGCCTGGTGAAGATTTGATGAGTTGGGGGGGTTGTTGTGAGCATGAGAACCCTGCCCCAAATCTCTAATATCAGAAGGACTGTCACAGGAAAGAGGAACTGCACAGATTCTGGGAAGCCCCAGCAAGGCCTAGACCCAGAAGAGAAGCCACTAGGTGTGAGATACCTGTTTAATATAAGGGAAAATTTCCTGTCTCTTGGGCTGGGCTACCACTAGAAAATGAGGCCTGGCTGTTGGCAGAAAGACCACCTGGGAAGGGGGTGATGGAGCCTGGACTAGTTCACCTTTAAGAGCCCTGTCAGCCCTGGGATTCTCCGAGAAAAGTTTCATGATCATAGAACATTGGCCTAAGCAGTAAGCAAAACGTTGTACCCTGCCAAGCCAGAGAGTAGATGTGCTATGCTCTATTTTAAGCATATAATCCACTAAGAAAAACAGACTTCTAAAAAAAGGAATACGTGATTGTAGACAACATGCAAGCCACAATTCTAGCCCCACCCCTGCCTCTCCAAAATTTCTCTTTTGAACAACGTAAATTCCAAAATGTAAACAACAGTAATTCTCAATGAAATGCTCTGGTGCAAGTTGTGAATTTCTTTCTTCCCAAGAAAAATATATTTGGATTCATCACTTTTCGGAAATGTAAACCTTCAACTTGAACTAATTTGACTGATTTTTCCAAAATACACATTTGCTAGAAAGCTTTGGAAAATTAAGCAAATAAAATATCAGAAGAATCCCCTTCTCCTGTGTACTAAAATGTGCCTGTTCCTTCTGCAAGACCTCTAAGCAGTAACTACACGTTACTGGTCGGAGCACTGCCTCTTCCTACGTAATGTATTCACTTTAAATGTGTATCTTTCATTCAGTCTCTGGAAAGATCCAAATTATTTAGAACACAAATCATGGATTCTTGAACTTCTGTTCACCGGTTTTTCCTCTAAGAAACTCAAAATACTTTACATATTCAACTCATTAACTAAATTAACAATGGATAAAGACTTTGTAGACAGAGGACTCAGAAAATCACTGATGACAGCAGCTTCTGCTTCTGCCACAGCACTCTCAGCACAGGCTTCCCAGTTCCAATCAGAACCAGTGAAATGTGTGCCCTGCAGATGTTTTATATCGTGCTTCCCCCACACATACTGCATCTGACATCACACCTCTATGGGTTTGACGATCTAGAATAACCTTATTGGCAACTCCTACTGAATCTTCTCCTAATAGAATAAAGCATAAAGATGAAAGTTGATAAGATGTAAGGCTTTTTCTCCCCAAAGGTCTCTTTCTCTTAGGAAAACAGAACACTGAATTTGTTAAAGCAACTCATTAAAGCAAGAAATGCCAATTGCCATCACTATCTTTGGTCTTCTTCTGGGATGCAGTCTTCAAATTATCAGCGGGTTAGAAGCAGTGACAGATATTACATGTTTTTACCCCTAGAGCTGCCTAGCATGTAGTAGCTGCTGAATCTATGTTAATGAAACTGAATAATGAAGAGAAAGAGAACAAAGTCACTTTTTGAGACAGGGACCCTTAATCCTCTAATCAAAGTCTATACTCTTTCTCAGGAGGCAACAAGGACAGAGGGACAGACACACAGCATGATGCTGTGTACCCTCTAGGCATGACAGTGCAGCTCTGGTCATTGGCTGAATCACAGTGATTTTCCCCCCAAGTCTTTTCTATACTATTCCTTGTGGAAAACCCAGGGAGACTGAAGTTTAACTTAACATCTCAGCTTGAAGGTTAAAATACGCTACACGTCCTCACTCCTTGCTGTATATCAGAAAGGCCTATTTGCTTCCTATCAGATGAAATGTTGACCATAACCAGGACATTTTGAGGCACTTCATCAAATTCTACAAATGAGAAGTAATATTTGTTGGCAGGCTAACATGCAATAATCTGTGAGGGCAACAAAGTACTGATTTTAAAAGAAAATACCTTTTTTTCAGCCAGGATTGAACTGCCCAGGGCAATATTTCAAATTAACTACACAAGTTTCCTAAAATTAGTTGTTATATGAGGTTGCTATTGTTGGACAGCTCTGTAAACAAAGCACAGCTAAATGTATTTCAGCCCGGGGCTCAGGAGGTCACCACTGTCATTTTCCACACCATGAGAAAATGTCCTTGGAGCAAACACCCCATGCATATCCACAAGCTGATTCTTGTCTAGATTACGAAGGGTGGTTGTTTACTTTTGAAAGAACATGTGTCCTTAGCCATTATTTTTAATTATTTGAGTCAACAGTAGTACAAGGGTGCAAGTGAGTTGTCTTCCTAATTAAAACAAAAGCTGTCTAAATCCCCTGAAGAGAGTTGTTGTTGAAAATTACCCTCAGTACAAAAGAATGAAAATAAAATAACAAACACTAGGAATATCTGAAAATATGTTTTGATCTACATTTGGAGCTAAAAGCTCTTTTCCCAATCTGCTGTTAATTTATCATTTCAGAACAACATGAAACAAGAGCAAAAGAAAATTTAAAAATTCATGGGTGCTAAATAAAACGTGGACATTTTAAAAAATATAGCAATATATAAATGCAGAAAAATTCACCATAGAAAAATGCAGACATGGAAGAAGCTCTCACGTATTTAGCAAACAGTGACCAAACACCTACTATATGCCAGGCCTAAGCTACCAGACTGTTCTTCACTATGTCTGAGACTTCAAATGAAGGTCATTGTGTGGCCCCTGCCAGAAATACCCTGACTGTCTACATCAGGGGTTGGTAAAGACAAACCATGGGTCAACTCTAGGTGCCACTGGTTCTAGTAAATAGAGTTTGATTATAGCACAGCCATGCACATTCATTTATATATTGTCTAAGCTGTTTTCAAGTTTTAACAGCAAAGTTGAGTACTATAGTTTAACAGAGACCATATGGCCTGCAAATCCTAAAATATTTACTGTCTGGCTCCTTACAGAAAACATTTGCTGATGTCTGGTCTAAATTAAGATGTGTGTAAGAGAACCTCAGGGTTTATTCAACATTTGCCCAGATAGCTTTGGACTTCCAGGTACAGAGTTATGCAACAGGCAGTGGATAGCTTGAAAAGGGCCCTGACCCACAACTCAGACTCAGCTTAATGGCCAGCCTCACCGCTTACTTGACACATAGCTTGGGTAGTTCATAAAATAACTATCTGGGGTTTCCCATCCGCCCAGTGAGAGAACTTGCCTACCTCACAAGATAGGAAAGTGTTTTGGCCACTATAAAAGCACAACCTCAAACTGAATGCACTGTTATAATAATTATGAAAGCTATCACTGAATGTGTGTTTGTAATTTGTTAAGTACCACGCTAAGTGCTTTCTATGTGTTATTTCATCCACTTCTAACAGGGTACCACCCTATGAGAGCATTACAATTCCTCTTTTACAGATAAAGGAACCAAGGCTCAGAGAGGTTAAGGGATTTACCTATTGTCACACAGTAAGTGGTTAAGCTGAGATTCAAACCCAGGACTGTCAGACTCCAGAACTTAATGCTATTAACTACTGAGAGCACTGATTTCCAAAAGTCTGCTTCACTGAGTGGCATCTACGAATTTATCCACTGCATTGAACAAAAGGCCTCCTGGGATTGTTTCTGAGAAAAGTGCTGGGCCTAGGCTTGGTACTGGGGTGCCAGTCTGTGTGACAGCCTCCCTCATGTGCTAGAGGTTATGAATTGCCCATAAAATAAACATTAAAGCTCTATCCACACAGGCAGGTGAAAGGGAGCCTCAAGCAATGATACTGTAATCTTACAGCAACAGGTACCAGGATCAATTTCAAATTAATAAGTAACCTATAAAAAATGGCTTGACACATACACAACAGAGGCAGCCTTGGCTATCTTGTCTTCGGTATGCTTCTAAACATTACATATGCCTAATTTGGGACTCTACCATTACATATGCATAATTTGGGACTCTACATTCTTGCTTAATAAAGCACCTCTGACAAAAATATTATAGAAAACTGAAAAGTATTAATAATGAATAACATAGGATGTATTCCATTGGTTTTTATTTTATATTCCTGGGTTTCAAAAATGGAGTTTAATTTGGCAACTTGTAAGATTCTATCCTCGCTTTCTGAAAAGCAATTTGGAAATACGTCTCAGGAGTCTACACACCTACACCAGCTTACCCAGTATTTTCATTTCCAGGATTCTATCACAGCATGCTTACAAAAACATAAGTATAAAGATGTTCACTGCAGCATTACTTATCAAGGCAAATGCTGGAAGCCACCAAATCACCCAACATAAACCATTAATGAAATAAGATTCAATGGAATATTTTGTAGCCATTAAAGATCATGTATAGAAAACAGACTAACTCACATGGAGGGACAGGTACTCTTCACAAATGTGAATGTCATGTAAGACCAAGAAAAGGATGAGGACCTTTTCCAGATTAAAGGGGGCGCAAGAGAAGTGATAACTAAACGTAAAGTGTGATCCTAGATTGGATCCTGGTTTGGGGGTTTAAAAAAATGCTAAAACATGAATTTTGGAGAAAATTGACAAAATTTGAAAATAGGATTTACATTATATAACAGTACTGTGAGGGGAGGCTCACACCTATAATGCCAATACTTTGGGAGGCCAAGGCAGGAGGATCCCTTGAGTTTAGGAGTTCAAGACCAGCATGGGCAACATAGCAAGACCCTATCTCTACAAAAAATAAAATAATTAGCCAGGTGTGGTGGCGTGCACCTGTAGTCCCAGCTACTCAAGAGGCTGAGTCAGGAGGATCACTTGAGTCTAGCAGTTCAAGTTTGCAGTGAGCTGTGATCATGGCACCACAAGACCCCAGCCTGCGTGACTGAGTGAGACACTATCTCTTTAAAAAAAAAAAAAAAAAGATAAAAAGATAATAGTACTGTATCAATGTCAAATTTTCTGAATTTTATGACACTGTTGTAGCTACACAAAGTAATAGAAAGGGGCATAATAATCTGCAACTTATTTTTAAGTTGTTCAGAAAAATTATATTAAAATTATACATAATATGTGTATAATACATCCAAATTACATCTAAATTATATAAAATATGCATATATATGAAGAAAGAAAGCAAATATGGGAAATGTTAACAATTGGTGAAAGGCACACAAATTCTTTGTACTATTCTTGCAACTCTTTTGTAAGTTTAAAATTATGTCAAAATGGAAAGGTAAAATATATATCTGAAATTTTGTTACATGGGAAAATGCTTACGCTAAAGTGAGTGAAAACATTAGGATACAAAAGTACATTTCAGCATGATGTCTCTAGAATGGGGCAGTTTAAAATATACAGATTAGAAGGAAATAAGCCTAAATGTTACCAATGGCATGTCATTTCTGAGTGGTGAGATTCTGATTGAGTTTTCTTTTCCTTTTATTATTTTTATACTTTTTTGTATCTACACTTTTATAATAAGCATGAGTTATTTTTATAATCAGGAAAAATGAAATAATAGAAGGAAATTATACATTTTTATGAATTATGTAAACATTTGATTTATTCTTCAAACACTTTTAGGTTTGAAGCTTTAGGCTTGGTATTTCATGTCAGTGGAATTTGAAGATAAGGCATCTAAACCTTAAACAGATTAAATCCTGTTTACAACAGCAATACCTCACTGGTAAATTTGATAACATATTTGAAATTACTTTCCATTCAAACCTCAGAAGAGTAGGTGTGGACTACAGCATTGGTACATGAAAAAGTTGGCTCTCCAAGATTCAGCCAGAATTTTCTCAAGATTGTCAACTGACAGCATAAATAATTATGCCCATATTCTCTTACAATGTTTTTTAACCTATTTCCAGTTCTAAAAATTAGAATCCTACATGGTGTGTATGGGTGTTTATAATTTTTTTCTGAACTATTTAAGTCAATTGCAGATATAAGGCCCCATTATTCCTAACACTTGAGGGTGCATTTCCTAAAAACAAAGACATTTTTCTATCTAACCACAGTCCAGCCTCAAAATCTTGCAATAAACTGAGAGAATTCTACCATCTAAACCACAGGCCTCACACAAATTTCAATGGTCATCCCAGTGATGTTCTTACTAACAAAATGGTCCAATCGAGGGTCCCACATAGCATTTTGTTCTCATGTTTCTAGCCTCCTTCAATTTGGAGGATTTTCTTGGTCTTTCTTTGTCTTTCATGAGCTTGACACTTAAAGATGACAGACCAGTTATTTTAAGTGTCCCTCAATTTGAGGTTATCTGATATTTCCCCATGATTAGATCTAAGTTACATGTTTTTGCAAGAATATCACAGAAGCAATGCTCTGTTTCCCTCTGTGCATCTTATCAAATGGTGCATAATGCCAATTTGTCCAATTACTAATGGTGTTAGCTTTGAATATTTGATTAGAGTGGTGTCTGCCAAGTTTCTCCACAATAAAATTACTATATTCCCTTTGCAATTAATATGGATTTGTGGGGAGATACATGAGACTGTATAAATATCCTGATGGGACATTATAGTCAAACATTTTATGTTAAGTACCAATCAACATTCAGCCCCCAGGGGAAAAAAAAATAGCTCTTCATATATATTTGTTAGTTACATTTAAGAATTATAATACCACTAAAACAAGTTTTCAGAACTTGCACAAAGAAAAGACTTTTGAGGGAAATTCCCATAATGTAAATACTGCAGTTTGCTAAAAGTAGATCTCCTTTTATATGAACAAGTTGAAGCAGTGATGACATTTAAATGTGCAACCTTTCATTCCTGGGGAAACTTTGAAAAATAAATATGATGTGCCCTCTAGTTCTCCAGTTATATCCTTGGAGATGACAACTATAATATATCCCTGACTCATCTGAACTTTCTTGTTTGTTCTTTAAACAAAAGTCTTTAACTGAGATAAAATGGCAAGCTGGGCTAACCCTGGCCTGAGTCTGTGGATCCTATACAAGGTGATCCGAAGAGTGTCATGGGTCCTGGTAGAACACCCTATAAAAGCCATGTCAGCAATGGGAATTCTCAGCTCAGGTCATGAGGCTCACTTCAAGTGTCCCAGTTGAGAGGGCTTCCAGGAACTCCCAGGGGAGAACAGTCTGTAGTCTTTTTACTTAAGCATCTTATTTCCCAAAAGCTTTGTGTTTGTCTGAAAACACAAGACCAGCAATGACGCATTCTAGCTCAGAACAAAGACTGTCATTAAGAGGGACTTGCAGATAGAGGCTTCGGGGCTTCGCCCTAAAGACTCATTCTGTGCTTTGGAATTTATGATGAAGTTATTACCAAAAAAATGCAGAATCAATTGTAATTTTCCTTTCTCATACCTGGCAAGTGCAATGGTAGAGACCTTTCCTAAGGCAATACTCAGCAGTTTGGATTTGGTGCTGTGTGGAGTTTCTAAAAATAAACACTGATGCATTTCTCTTGACTCACATGGCCTTGATTTTCCATGTTTCAATTAAATGATTCTCTTTAGAGAATCAAAATGGACACAGGCAAAGTTAAGCAAGGAAGGAGGGCAAAAGCAAGCTAGGTAAATTGGAGAAGAGACATGTGGGATATTAGATCAAGGTAGACCTGGGGCAGGAGACAGAGGATGCCAGCCCAGAGAGTGGTCTGGGAACTGGCAGCCCCCTGAGGTGGGTTATCTGGGCAGGCTGGATGCATTTGAAGGGCAAGAATCATGTGGACAGACTGTGCCTTCAGATGCTCCATACACTACTACCATGAATACTGCTCCCCCAAATAAGACATCACCTATGCACCCAAGGATTACTGAGTCTAACTCCAAATCTAACTCAAACCGTCTCTACCTCCGTCCTCTCATTCTTTTTCCATACAAACAGCTTTTATTATAGAAAAGAAACTATACAAAATGAAAGTGAAGAAGGAAGCTATACAAAGTGAAAATACGTTCCAAAGAGAGAGGAGCGGCGGTGGCTCACGCCTGTAATCCTAGCACTTGGGAGGCCGAGGCGGGCGGATTATTTGAGCTCAGGAGTTCGAGACCAGCCTGAGCAAGAGCGAGACCCCGTCTCTACTAAAAATAGAAAGAAATTATCTGGCCAACTAAAAATATATATAGAAAAAATTAGCCGGGCATGGTGGCGCATGCCTGTAGTCCCAGCTACTCGGGAGACTGAGGCACAAGGATTGCTTAAGCCCAGGAGTTTGAGGTTGCTGTGAGCTAGGCTGACGCCACGGCACTCACTCTAGCCTGGGCAACAAAGCGAGACTCTGTCTCAAAAAAAAAACAAAAAAAAAACCCAAAAAAACAAAGAGAGAGGAACGGGTCAGTCTCCACGAGTGGAGAAAGACCTACCTCTGTCCTTTCCACAAGATGCTGGAGGACACAAGACAAGTCATTTCTCTCAGGTCCCCCTTCAGTTTTTCTTCCATTTCCACGAATGACACAATAGGCAAATTCAGTCATCCATGTGATTCTGGAAAGATCCAAGCTAAGCTGCAGGCAGATTTTTGGAGACCTCTGAGAGATCAGGGACTGCCCCGTTCTGATTGGCCACTTACCAGGCTGAGCCGTGGAGCTGGTCCAGTGTGGGGCTACCATCCCGAGTGACTTCAGGGTGTTTTGAGAGGCTCCTTTTGTCCTCCTGGCTTGGGCTGCCCACTCGTGCATCTTCCACACACAAGTAGGAAGAGCCATGTTGCAATGAGCCCTGCTCCGGCGCTGGCCACCTGCCCCATGGCTGGACATCCCACCCTGTTTCTCTTACATGCCACCCCGGCTGATGAGTTGCTGTTTACAAGAAGCAAGAATTTACTTGCTAAATTCCCAAGGCATAATGTAAGTGCCAGATCTTGCAAGGCTGCTGTGGAATCTCCCCTCACTGAGGAGACAAGACAAAAGGAGGAAGGACAGGAACAGAGCCAGGGAGAGGTCAAATGAAAGGTCAGGGAAGGATGAACCTGTCTGCTCCTTGGGGTCCCCACGGCCATGGCCCTGCATCAAGCCCTCTGGGCCTGGGACCACTGCAACTGTCTCCCAATCTATTTTCTAGATTTCTGAGAAGTCTAACCAAATGATAAAACCTGTCAAAAAATGCTTTCATCGTTCTGCCTTAGATCTGGTTTCTCAATAGGCATCGAAATGCACAGTGCCCAATCTTTTCAGATGACAATGTTACTGATAGGCACTGTCACAAGGCATGGAAGTAGAGGAATTTATTCTTGGAATTCTTCCATTTCTTCAGTTTACTGTTTTTATCGACATTGCGAGACTAATAAGAGCCCTAGTAATAAAACTATGCAGACAAGTAAAACAGATGACACACAACTGCAGTTTTAATGAAACAAGATAAATCTTTAAAATATATGCAGAGAGATGTATATTATCACTCAGTATATGAAATTGTTGCGTGAGTTAGGTTTCACATAACCGTTACTTCCTTTTTCTTACTCTTTCAAAACACGACAAACAACACGACAAAAGACAAACAAGAAGGCTTAGCCTTCCCAAATAAACATGCTGGTGGAAAAAAAAAAAAAAAAAAAAAAGAAGGCTTAGCCTGTCACTTTTGGAAGCAGAATATTGGGTTGAGTTCTGTGGAAAATGATGAAAAATTTTCTTTGTCTCTTCTACTTCCTTCTCCCTCTCCTCTCCCTCACTGTTGTTCATGTCAACACTTTGCTTTACAATGAAACGTGGGTAAGATTCTACATTTCACTCACAGGCTTAAGCAAGCCATTTTCCTAGATGTAGGGGTTATATTGGGTCCAAGAAAATTTTTGAGAAGGAAAAATGGGAAAATCCAATAAAATGAATAATAGGAACTACTAATAACTCACCCTTCACTGTTTCCCTAACACTCACTGCCTGCATAATTTATAAATATATATTGTTGAGAAAGTCACAAATAACCAAATTTTTGACTTAGAATGATCTTACAGATCTTGTGCATTTATAACCAAGTCCTGTGAAGCCCATATTAACAGTTAGTTAATAGCATGTGCAGAGCACAGGTATCCCCCAAACCACCCCCAGGCTCCCACCACTAGAGAACACTACTTCAGTCTAAGGGAATTTTGTAGACACAGTATTAGCCAAA
>CM052443.1:109995423-110071616 GCA_028533085.1 Varecia variegata | reverse complement strand
GTGAGCCACTGCGCCTGGCCAGTCTATTAACTTTTGAAACAGATTTTCTACCCCTACCCAGCTTATCACAATGACCAAATTACACTCGTCTCAGTCTTTTGCTCTGTAAAAATGAGACGATTGGACTGAAGGATCGGTAAGGTCCCTTTTTCATTTTCTAAAATTCGAATAATAATGACAAATATAATAAACAGAATTTTTATTTTTTGGAAAAAATGATTATTTTTAAAATTGTCATCGTTCTTTGGAAACTACCCAAATAATATAGAAAAGTTTAAAGCAGAAAGAGCAAATCTCCCCTACCCCTAACTTTGGTGCTCTGTATCCATCTGGAATTTTGCCAGATGCCAGTGTGTGACCTTGAGCCATTCACTTAGCTTCTCTGAGACTTGAGTTTCTTTGTGTGGAAAATCGGACTGGACAATGTCAGCTCAGGCTCCTCTCAGGGAAGACGAATGTATTAAAGTAGGTGGAAGTGTTTCCACAAGGGGTTTTGTGCTAGATGAGGAGCCATGAGCACACGCTTCCCTCTCTGGAGTTGGCCAGGACACCGGCTGGGCGGGGGCACCGGCCAACCCTCTTCCTCACCGGGGTCTCACCATTCCTCAGCCTCCCTCCGTGAGTCAGGACAATAAGGGTTGGACATCCTTGAGCTAATCAAGTGACATCAGAAAAACGGAAATAGCCACCTGATTATGATTCAACCAAAATAAAAATTCTTATAAAACTATCTCTGAAAATCACATTTGCATCACTCCTGATAAATCAGACCAGGCGGAAACCGGTGCGTGTGAGTAACCACTGGGAATCACTGTTACAGCTCCACCCCAGCTCACTCGTCCCCTCAAAGCACAGGTTCTATGAGGCAGACGGGCTGTTTGGAAGCTGCGTGTCCTGGTTCTCTTGCCTAGTCCTCATGCCACAGTTTCAGAGTTAAGAGGCCAATAAGCAAATGCACACATCATTTAATCTTAGAGCTACCAGAGGCCCACAAGATCACCTAGTAATTTACACCACAGAACATGAACATAGTTGATGAAAACAGCCGAAGGTTCTGCTCCAACAAGAATATGGAAGGGTTTGAATTAACCACATTAATAAGCCACAAGAATTATATGCAAAGGGGTTAACGTACTTAAAATGCACCTATCTCATGACCAAAGGAGATTTCTCTTCTATTCCTGGGACAAATAAATGTTTTGAAGTCAACTAACAGGCATACACGAATATTAATACTAATTAACATCTATAGTTTTTAAAACACTTTTGCATGTCAACTCATTTGATGCTGAATGGTTGAGGGAGGAGAATTTATATTTATTGAAAATTTAGCATGTGCCAGCCACATTGGATTTGTTACTATACTTTATGCTTAATAGCAACAGCTAATCATAGGTGTTATTGGCCCCATTTTGCAGTTTGAAAAACCAAGGCTTTGAGAGGTGGAATAACTCAGTCGGGTCATTCTGGCCTCCCCACCTCTGCTGGACTGTTTCTCTACAACCTTTTCCTCTTAGAGACTCTAACCTTTGATCTTGGTGTTTCTGTGGATTGCTCTATGGCTTTAGAAAATAAAACATTTTCAAATTAAGTCAAGGTGACACTGAAACATGTCAGCTTCCTTCCTACACTATGGTCTCATTTCCACACTATCAGATCCTTCCGTGGTAAACAGCCCTACACTCTACCAACTAAGGGCTAATTGCTTCTGGTGTCTGTTTACCCAGAGGTAAGGCAAACCAAGAGAGGAGCTGCTCTCTTTTAAGAAAGTTCCAGTCTTGCTCTCACTAGAGAAAACATCAGATCCACCACCAAAGCAGCTGGAGCAAGGACTCCCATTATCACCTCATTATTAGCATGATATTGGCATGATGTGTCACCAAACCCACTGCCAATACACTCAGTAACTACCACCACCCATACTCAGCCCTTAAAGGAGGTAGCATAGAAGCCTAATCAGGAAAACTGAAAAAGAACAGAAAAACAAAATCAGCCAATGGAATCTGCTGGAGACTTTGTCTTACCTAACCAATCTGTCATGAAAGTTTATTTAAGTAAAATACAAAACCCAAAAGGATTATACATTCTATGTACTGTAATTCTATCTGCCACAAGTTCTACTGATACTCAAAAAAAAAAAAAAAATCTGGAACATAAGCAAATATAAATCTAAACCCAATCTGGGAAATTCTCACTTGCTAAATCCTCTCTTGCTTAAAAGTCACATTAATGGTATTTCAACCACTGCTGCCTTATCGTGCTCAAGAGATTTTGGCAAAAAGAAAAGCATCACAATTTAAATAAAATAAAATTAACCTCACAGTTTCAGTTTTGCTTTTAATGACAAATACAAAAATAAATTTTTAGGCAGCACAACATACTTCACCCACTTCAGCAGATTGAGCATTGTCAACATAAAAGAAATTCTCGGTCAGAAATGCTAACAGAGAATAACATGGGAGGTGCAAAAAGAACCCCCAGGAGATGCCTCAGAAGCCTAGCCACCTTGAGTTAATTCAGAAGTCTGCTAATCCAAGTGCAAACCATTCAGTTTTAACCAGGATTTGCAGGGAAATCTTCATTTATGCTAGTAAACAAAAACACAAAGCAATATCCCAAGGAAAGTTGAGACCTTGATATTTTTTTCTCTCTCACAATATTAGCTTACAGCTTAGCAACAGTCAGGGTGGAGGAGGAAATTCCTCTGTTCACACCCACCCCCCTCAGATGCCTTTTTTTTTTAAGAGGACTGTGTACAATGCATTTAAAAAAATCTATTGTTGGGGCAAGGGAGACTCAGATGTTTTTTCTCCTAGCTAATAATGGATTCGATTGCCTTGAAGTCAATGAACTCCTGGGTGGGAAATACCAAGTAGACAAACAGGAACAGAGTAATGCACCAGCCAGATGATGTGTCTTAACCCTACATTCTAGAATACCTTAGGGCACCCTTTAACAGCAAAATATTTCCTTCAGCAAAACTGTTCAATTGTACTCTATTTGTAACTTTAAAAAGTTTTCTTATTACTAGAAAAATGAGAGTATTTCAGTTTTTTAATAAATAATGTGATTTATCTATTTTTCTTAATTTTTTATTTTTAATTACTATGGTTACATAAGAGTTGTATATATTTGTGGAGTATATGTGACATTTTGATAGAGGTGTACAATGTGTAATCATCAAATCAGGGTAATTGGGTTATCTATCATCACAATCTAACACAAATTTATCATTTCTTTGTGTTAGAAACATTTTCAATTCCAGTCTTTTAATTATTTTAAAATATACAGTAACTTTCTGTTGACTATAGTCACCCTGTTGTGCTAGCAAGTGCTAGATCTTGTTCTTTCTACCTAACTATATTTTTGTACCTGCTAACCCTTTCCACTTTATCCCTTCCTCCCCGCTCCCCTAGATTGTTTTAATTTTTAGCTCCCACATTCAATATTGAGATTAAAATAATCTAAATATGAAGTCCTTAACTGAGAGAACTGCCGAGATCTCGCTGTCCACCCAAAAGAGAGACTACGTTACCAAAAGAGATTGGAACCTGGCATGCCACTCTCTGTAATCTGGAGACAGTTGGAGAAAGCTAACTCCTTGTCCGTTAGTATCTAACGTTAGAATGACTAATGGTCATTCTCCTTCCTCATTCTATATCTTTGCAATGATAAGAACGCCAGGCCTATTTACTTTCGCTATCAGTTATCTGATAAAACCAAATAAAGAGCTGTCTCTTTACTTGAGAATGAGTCTCCAAAACCCAGTATTGTTGGTGCTAAAACTACCATAATCTGAAAGGGAGGTGAGGTAGAAGAGACACAGTAGAGACCCTGAATCCTTGTAGAAACTGTAGTAAACACAAATACTAATGTTTACAGTCACATTAAGAGGAAGAACAAAATACTAAAAACAATTCAGGTGCAGTGGTGCATCTGTAGTCCCAGCTACTTGGAAGGCTGAGGCAGGAGGATGGCTTGAGCCCAGGATTCAAGGTTGCAGTGAGCTATGATCACACCACTGCACTCCAGCCTGAGTGACAGAGTAAGATACTGTCTCTTAAGGAAAAAAAACAAGCCAAAGTGACTGACATTTAATGGGCAATATGTTGCTTCCTCTATATTTTAATACTAAGTGCTAACTAAGTGCAAGGCTCTCTAACTCTTTATGTATGCTTTCTCATTTAATCCTCTCAACAACTCTATAAGGTAAGTACTATTATCCCCATTTTACAGATGCAGAAACCTAGGCTTACAAAGGTTCAACAATTCATCCAATGACATGAATAATAAGTGACAAAGCCCAGATTTAAGGTTGGGCTACCTAATTCTGGAATCCATACTTTAAATCCACACTCTTTATAAACCATCCTCTTCCAAAAACTCCAAGCCAGCCATTTTTCAAATCCACACCTATGCTCTTGTGACACATCTTGAACTGGTGTCTCATATTATGCAATTTTTGCACTATGATTTACTTTGTACTCTGTATTTGTCCTCTGCATCTTTTCTAGAGACAGTGAACTCCTTGCAAGTAGGGGCTGGGGAATTCTTTTGATCCCCTGAGGATCTTGTAGATGGGTCATGCCTCTCAAAAACCAGGGCAAGACAAAAGGTGAAAGCAACCCAAGTGTCCATCGATGGATGAATGGGAACACACAATGTGGCATAGCCCTTTTGTTACGACAGGGGGATCTGTTTGTCATCTGTGGCGAATGTATCTTGCTTTTGCTCTGTAAACCTATCTTGCCCTTGCTCAATAAACTTTGTTTCACGTTTGCCGAAAAAAAAAGTGGCATATACATACAATGGAATATTATTCAGTTTTAAAAAGGACAGAAATTCTGACATATGCTACACCATGGTTGACAACATGAATAAACCTTGAGGACATTATGACAAGTAAAATAAGCCAGTCACAAACACTATGTGATTCCACTTATACGAGGTTACTAGAGTGGACAAATTCATAGAGACAGAAATTAGAATGGTGCTTGCCAAGGGCTGGGGAGGAGAGAATGGGGAGTTATTATTCAATGATTATTTAATGGGTAAAGAGTTTCAATTTTGCAAGATCCAAGAGTTCTGTGAATGGATGGTGGTGATGGTTGCACAACACTGTGAATGTACTTACTACCACAGAACCGTACACTTAAAAATGGTTTAGGTGGTACATTTTATGTTATGTGTATTTTACCATACTTCAAAACAAAAGAACAAGGGCAAAAACTAGAAGAACAAATATCTGTCCCAGAAATGCCTTAGTTTTCTGTACTGTGCTTCTATGGGGCTGTCAGGCAAAAGTCATGCTGCCATCATAAGTGCCAGGGAGCTGGCCCTCGCCCAGAAAGTCATCCTGCAGGTATGACACCGAGGCCCACTCATGAGGACAAGGCATTCAAAGCTGCCACCACTGTTTACAGTCTTGCAACCCACCAGTCACTCTCAAAACATGCCTTTTCCTCTGTAAAAGCAAGAGGAAACATCAAACTCTAAGGAAGTATATCTTTAAAGACCTCGACAGACATCTCTTCCTGTTTCACAGACTGGTGCTATGTAGGGTCCCGGCATCTGGTGCTTTCAATGCCAGGAGACAAGTCTAGGCATCCATCATTCCCCTTATCATGGGGCCACTGTGACAAAAATAAATGGGGAAGGGGTCGTTTCTACCTTGGAAATGTGCCGAGCCAGCATCAATTGGCAAAGGAAACAATATTGAGAAGCGTGACAGTTTGGGATTCCTTTGATGACAGAGGCGTGGTAATTAAGGAACTGCCCCAGTCCCAGGGCCTGAGGGCTGCCTTGGCAGTAGGAAGCAGTTCAACTCCTACCCTTTCCTTCAAATTATAGTCTTGCAGCCTCCACTGAGGACACACCATTAACCACCCAGGTTTGTCCCACTGAGTGCTCAGGTGAATGGACCCCTTGAACCCTCAAACACCTTCTGAGCCAATTCACTACTTAGGGCCCACTGTGTTCAAGACCTGGGCTGGGCTCAGAGGTCAGACAAGACACGTCTTCCCTTGAGGGAAGAGGAACACACCCACCACTAGAGGATTGAAGTTGACTCTTCCTTGGCTTTCAAAAATTGTTTCCATGAACATTTTTTCTATCATAATCAATGTTTTATTCTTTTACTTCCTCCTCTTCCTCCTCCTTAGGTAGGCAGCCAGGCTTTTAACTGCTTGCTTCTAGGATCTTGTATCAAGGAGTTAAGGTTCTTCCAGGCTTTTGTAAAAACCTAAGCCATCAACAAGATTATGCAAGATGTTCTAGAAAGAGTCCTTTCTCCCTCCACCCCTGGGGTGTTTCATTCTGGTCTCTGGAAACTTTTAAGGTAACTGGCAAAACTTCAGAGAGGAGGGACTCCAGGCTCCAGAGTCCCAGACTGACTTACCAAGAGTTCCCATGTCCTGTCCCATGCCTGCATAGACTAGTAGATGGTCCAAACTTGACCACGTGGACAGAAGCGGTGAAAAGCAAAGTAGACATGTGTTATGGGATGAATCGTGCATCTCCCCAACATGCCCCCAATTATGTGGAAGTCCTAACTCCCAATACCTCAGTAAGTGAGATTATTATTAGAGGTAAGGTCTTTAAAGAGGTAATTAAATGAGAAGGGGGAAGGAGAGGATTAGATACCTATCAGGTACAATGAACACTCCTCCAGTGATGGGCACACTAATAGCCCTGACTTAAGCATTATAAAAGCTACCCATGTAACAAAAACATTTGTAACCCCTTAATATCCGGAAATTTTTTTAAGGTAATTAAATTAAAATGAGGTCTTTAGGGTGGGCTCTAATCCAATATGACCGATGGGTTTCATTTTTTTTTTTAGAGACGAGGTCTCGTTCTGTCACCCAGGCTGGAATGCAGTGGTGATTATAGCTCACTGCAGCCTTGAACTCCTGGGGCTCAAGCAATCCTCTGGTCTGGCCTCCCTAGCACCTTCTAAAACCTTAGGCCCTGGATGTAATCACAAATTGCGTGTGTTCTAAAAATAACTGAGGTTAAATTTTCTGATAGCTGGACAATTTGAAGGCTTAAAGACAAAATTAATTGATGGAAGTTTTAAAATGCTATGTATATATATTTTTGCAAGCTTTAGTTTATGGATTGAGATTCCTACCCCCAATCGCAGTAAAAGGAGCGGGCAAGCTTAGTTTGTATTAAGCACTAAGAAGGCAGAATAAAAACAGTAATGATTAGGAGACTGTTTATAATAACCAGACTACAGGGGTTCAAAGCCTGGCTTTGTCACTACCTATGTGCCCTTGTTCGAAACCCCTGTGCCTCAGTTTCTTCATCTGTAACCAAAAAAAATTATAATGATGATATCTCCCTCAAAGGTTGTTATGAGGCTTCAATTTGACAATCCATATATGGCACTTGACATAGGGCCTGACTTTCAATAAATATTCCTTGTCAGGAAGCAGCTCAAACTCACCTTAGTCTCAGAGTATCTGCTCTTATGGAAGGTTGAACTCACTGAAAAAACATAAAAATTTGTACTTTTTTCAAAGTTACACCCTGCTGAAAAGAAGCCTGGTCACAATCTGTGAATACAATGAGCCCATGTTAAAGGTTCAAGGTTTTGTTAAATTGTACCCATATTGTATTAGGTTTTCCTCTGTTCGTATAAACGCTGTCCTTGGTTTAGATGCATTCTTCTTCTTAAATCCTCGGTAATTGTTAGTTTGTATTTGCCCAAGTATTTGCAGCAGTCAGAGATATAATGAATTTTTCTAGCATTTTTCCAGGCAGACTTTGAAAAGCATAATTTGTGGCAAAGAGGGTTTCATGGGTCTCACAAGAGATGACATATATTATCAAGCCCAAGAGGACCCTTGTGGAATCCAGGAGATGTTGAAAATACACTTAGAGGGTGTGGGCTGGGAGAGGAGGTTGCCTCAGGGGGACAAAGGCCTCTAAGGAAAATGATGCACAGGCAGAGATTGCCTTTAAAATTAAGAGACTAAACGCCCGGAGCAATTGATGTTCAGAGTCCTCCAGAGGGTAGCTGTGAGGCTAAGATAAGATGGACCACAGCAGGCATTCCGTCATGGATTACAATAATAAAAAGTGTAATAGTCCATCTCTCAGACACCCTGACCTCTGGTTTTCTTCCTCTTGTTTATAGACTATTAAGACTGATATTGAAGAAAAAATTATTTCTAATACTGATTTCCAAATTCTTTTCTCAAGATAATTACTGTATTAGGAATCAATGACCAGGTACCAAATGTTCCCTTTCCATGACATAGCTAATAATCCTCTGTAGTAACTGCTCTCTTGTTCCCCCCTCCCACCCCCAACCACTCCCCAGAGCTCCCCAGTTTTCTAATGTAGAGCTTCTGGAGCAGATCAGCTGGTCAGGTGGAAAAACACAGGCTTCCCAGTCCTGGGAAGACACATTCCACTCTGGCTTCTTCTGCCCTGGCCTCCGAGTCCAAAGGCTGGGGTTGGACGTTCTGCAGCCAGCCACTGCCCCCGCCTCCTTTCATGTCCATGCCCCCACATTTCATGGGCAAGGGAAAATAGAAGTTATGAAAAGATGGCATACAGAAGTTGCAAAGGGATTTTTCTTTTCCTTGGCATGCCTTTATAAACTTATCTAGAATAACCTACTTCACAGATAACATCCATTAAAAAGTAGTAGAAAATGATTGTGAAAATATCAACAATTAAAGCAGGAGGACACAACAGAACCAAAAACAAAACAAAACAACAACAAAATCTGTTTTAGAATTCTGCACCTTGAGAAAAAGCAAGTTTAATCAGAGTGGAGTATAAACAAGAAAGCAGGCAGAGATACTTATGGCAATTCTCAAGAGGACACTCATACCCAGATTAGCGACAGGGGTTCTTTTCTGGATATGATTTCACTTGAAAACATTTTTTTGCATCAATACACAAGAAGTTCACTGGTTTCACTTTCCAGTCTTGATTCAGTTTGATATTCAGCTCACAAAGGGAAGAAAGGGAAGAAAAGGATGGAGAGAGGCAGAGAGGAAAGGGGGCAGATAGTTCCAGATGTTCTGGGCCAGAATCTAAAGAGAAGAGAGGAAGACGGAAGAGAGGACAGGTGTCTACCAGCGGAAGTACCCACAGTGTGGTGGGATTAAAGGAGTAAAAGAGGGAGAGGCATGATCATTCATTTATTCCATTCCTCCCCCAGCCTCCAGGTGGCACAACTGGCACAGTACAACTTGCCTGGGAACCGAAAGGTAGGTCAGAAGACTGAGCAAGACTTAGCAACAGAAAAAAGACACAAAAGACACTGTTGCCAGCCAGGATTACCGGAGGAGTGTCACCTTGTAGCACCATCAATGGTAAGCACTGAGTACATGCTTAGAAACATTTCCACTGGATTATCGTTTGAGAGCCTGACACTCTTAAAACTAACGGAAATCTTTCATGCTTCAATTCAAGTTCTTTTTCTCTTTTCAAGTTCTGATAAAAAGATTCACATTTGCATTGCACATTGCAATTTGTATCATCTCACTTAAGATCCACTTCCTAGTGATTTGCATACATTTAAAGCTACAGAAACATCTCTACAGGATGTGAATTCCAGATACAGGCAACTAGACCGGGGTTTCTCAACATCAGCACTATTGGCATTTTGTTCAGGATATTTCTTTTTTGGTGGGAGGGGTACCCTGCACACCAGAGGATATGCAGCTGCATCCCTGTTCTCTACCCACTAGATTCTAGCAGCACCCTTCCTCGCTTGTTGAGATAGACCAATCTCTCATGTCCAGTCTGCTGATTCTAGTTCTGAGGCTTGGCCAGTGTTTTGTGGTAACTGCCAAGCCTTCCTCCTCCAAGTCTGCAGTAGCAGAGCTTCCTCATACTATAACATGCACAAGAATCACCGGGGATTTTGATAAAATGCAAACTCTAATTCAGTAGGTCTGAGATGGGGCTCAGGATCCTCTGGTTTCAACATGCTCCCGGGTGACAGGAATGCTGCCAGTCCCCAGACCGCACATTGAGTAGCAAGGCCCTACAGCACTAGTTTAGTAAGAGAGGGAGTTCAGTAGGAAAACTGGCCCAATAGTGTGTAGCTGTGGGATCCTTGGCTGGTTTTGTGACCTCTGAGTGTCTCAGTATCCTCATTTGAAAAATGATGGCGAAAATAAAGATGAAGGTAGATAATAGATGGAGGTAAAGCAACCGACTTAGCATCTGGCACTCAAAAAATGTGAATTCCCTCCACCTTCCCCCTTAGCTCCTCCTACCACCACGCCCAGGAACCTCAAGACCAAGCCATGCCTGGGGATTACAGGGAATTCCAGAGAAGAAAACTCAGTCCCACTCTGAATGGTGGTTGGAGAGGGAAGGATTTCTTCTCTTTTCATTCCTCTATCTTAACACCCTGTATGGCGGTCACACTATAACATCTGTCATCCTTTGGAGGCTGTGAATTGTTTTGGTAATGAAGCATACCGTGAAAAGAATATTTAAAAACAATGTACACATTGTGATTCCATGCGAAAGCAATGCCTCCCACTCTTGGGGCCCATCTCTGCCTTGCATTTAACTCTGATCTGAACTGTTCTCTAAAGGAAAAAGGATGCAAAACAGGAATCATCACAAGTGCTTTGGATATGATCTAAGTTTCCAATACCAGTTTGTTCATTTTTTTCCCCAAAGGAATGAATTCTGCTCATCTGTAATGGTGTCAGAGGAGAATGCTCACTTTCCTTTGCAAGGATAAAATGTTCTGATGCAAAATACTCATCTGCCAAACTAAAATACAGCTTTGGAATCACACAGCACATGGCACATGGACTCTTGATTTTAATTCACATACAGAGAGTGCTTTGGAATTCAGGGTTGTTAAGTATATGAATTTTCTAGAATATTAACTAAGATTTATTCCTCTGGGAAAAATCGCTGCCCCAAACCCCCACATAAAAACAGCTAAACAATGGTGTCTTTCTCTGCTTGTAGGCTGTATCGCAAAACTTATATGAGGCACCGCTCCAGACAAAGTAAGTGGCTGCATTATCCCACCGTGGATATGATGTCATGATAATGTAAGCTGAGGCAGTCAGCCACTGGGAGAGGGGCTGAAAACAGTCAGTTAACCACGGCCAGGAAAATGTGGTTTGGCCTTCCTCACACCTTCGATACACACCTCACCCAGGTGCTGGGTTCCGCAGGCCCTGGCCAGCTCTGCATCAGAGGCTGAAGCCAGGCAATCACTGGTGGGGGAAGGGCAGGCGAGTGTCCTTCCCTCTCCCCTGCCTGGGGAATGGCGCTTTCCATGGGTCTGCAGGGCCAGTCTCGGCTACAGGAAGCCCTAGCTCAGTCCTAGCCAGAAGGGTTCCCCACAAACACCCTGGAAAGAGTCATGCTGTACAGACAGGATGGCCACTTGAGAAACCCTCTCTCTCTCTCTTCCTGGAACTTGGGTGGCAGTTCCATGCATACACTCTTTTGACCCACAAAAAGACCCTAAAAAACCATTTGTAACCCCTAAGTGTATTAAAATAACAATTTTTAAGAAGACTAAAAGTTCTGACAAAATTCTCTTCTAAACCCTATATGGGGAAACTTCCAGTTCAGTCCCGTCTGACAACCCTGGAAAAACTACTCTGGCATGACTGTTTATCTGTACCATGTACAATGAGAATCCTTCCAAGGTCCCTGCTATGGGCTGGATGTGTCTCCCCCTCGCAATTCATATGTTGGAATTAGGAGATGGTGCCTTTAGGAGGGGATTAGGTCATAAGGATGGGGCCCTTATGAATGGGATTAGTGCCCTTACAAAAAGAAGCCCTAGTGACATCCCTCGCCCCTTCCACCATCTGAGGACACAGCGAGAAGGTGCCATCTATGAACCAGAAGGTGGCCCTCACCAGACGCCAAATCTGCCAGGGCCTTGATCTTGGACTTCCCAGCCTTCAGAACTGTGAGACACAAATTCTGGTGCTGGGGCCGGGCGCGGTGGCTCACGCCTGTAATCCTAGCACTCTGGGAGGCCGAGGCGGGCGGATGGTTTGAGCTCAGGAGTTTGAGACCAGCCTGAGCAAGAGTGAGACCCCATCTCTACTGAAAAAATAGAAAGAAATTAGCTGGACAACTAAAAATATATAGAAAAAATTAGCCAGGCATGGTGGTGCATGCCTGTAGTCCCAGCTACTCGGGAGGCTGAGGCAGTAGGATTGCTTGAGCCCAGGAGTTTGAGGTTGCTGTGAGCTAGGCTGATGCCCCAGCACTCTAGCCCAGGCAACAGAGCGAGACTCTGTCTCAAAAAAAAAAAAAAAAATGTCTGGTACATATAAGACACCCAGTCTGGGCCGGGCATGGTGGCTCACGCCTGTAATCCTAGCCCTCTGGGAGGCCAAGGCAGGAGGATTGCTTGAGCTCAGGAGTTGGAGAGCAGCCTGAGCAAGAGCGAGACTCTGCCTCTACTATAAATAGAAAGAAATTAGCCAAACAACTAAAAATAGAAAAAATTAGCCAGGCATGGTGGCGCATGACTGTAGTCCCAGCTACCCGGGAGGCTGAGGCAGAAGGATCCCTTGAGCCCAGGAGTTTGAGGTTGCTGTGAGCTAGGCTGACGCCACCGCACTCTAGCCCGGGCAACAGAGTGAGACTCTGTCTCAAAAAATAATAATAAAATCAATTAAAAAAAAAAAAAAAAGACACCCAGTCTGTGGTATTCTGTTTGAGCAGCCCAAACAAACTAAGACAATACCTTGCTAAATCATGTGTTAAGCAACAAAATCCATCTTTACATAGTTCCAAGAGAGCTTAATATTTCTGGTCCTGCATGTATCTGTCTTTATACATTGGTTCAGTTTCTCACCAATGCCGTGCAGCAGATAAGGAGTTTAGGGCTCCACAGGGCAGAGAGCTCAAGCAGAATCCATCACAGACCTGTTGAAGAGGTGCCAGGATGGTCTCTGAGTTCTGGTGGTACAATCACTCAAGACCTAAGGCGGGCAAGTCAGGATTTATCAGCTTACTTAAGCATTTCACTGGAGACCTGGTCCAGGGCATATTTCCTCCCATCCTAAATTCGAGGTGGGACTACACAAGTGGGCAGGTGGAAAGGTAATCTGCATCCACCATAGACCTAGCCCCTAAGGCAGTGAGTTCTCCAGCTGTATTCGGCATCACCAGGAGAGCTGCTTTCAAGGGCAGTGTCCACGGTCCTCTCAGATGTGTGACTCTGACAGCCTGTGCCAGTGCCCAGGAATCCCTACATAGATCCTGGGAGTGACTGAATCCCACGTTCAGACACGCTGCCCATGCTGCCCAAGTGAACAAGGCAGAGTCCTATGAAATTGGGTCATTAGTGCAGGGCCAAGGTCCTTAACACAGTGTAGACACTGAAGAGTCATCGGACCTGAGTTAGAAAGT
Source organism: Varecia variegata (assembly GCA_028533085.1). Taxonomy (NCBI): domain Eukaryota; kingdom Metazoa; phylum Chordata; class Mammalia; order Primates; family Lemuridae; genus Varecia; species Varecia variegata. Next base: position 110,058,233 of record CM052443.1, on the reverse strand, counting down.
ACAGTCCCCACCTCTACAAACAAATGTAGGGGGGGATTTCCCTCCAACAGACACTAACTGAAAGGAACACTTTTCACAGAGGCACCACAAACGGGGTCAGGTGCTGTGGTTTTCTGCTTTTTCAATCCTGTTGCTTGTGAATCCCTAGCTGCTCTTGCTAACTGACTCATCCTTAAATGTACAGGCTCATCCCAGTCCAGGACTGCAGCACTGGCAGCCACCTCCCATTTGGTGGAGAGGCTTGGACCAACGGTGGAGAATACCTTGTTTATATGTTTAAAAGAATGATGTGTAACACTTATGAGTTAACTCAAAATAGTGTTTCTGCTGTGTCCACCTCACCATGGTGCTATGTAATAATCCATCCAACCAGCAAACTCTACTGCAGATCTTGAAAAGTTAGATGATCAGACAAAATGGACTGGATTAACTAGGCTTCTCAGGCTCTTTTGAAAATCTTTTTTATTTTAACCCTCATTATAAATCTACACTTAATATACTCAATCAACATTCCTGCTTTAGGAACAGAGTAAAGACAGAGTTTGCAAAGAATCTTAGAACAGTCTGGGAAGGGAGTCCCAGTGACATCCAACACACCGTGGGTCACTTGAGTGAGCTTTAAGACCAGGATTAGGGTCCTGAAAATTGGGGTACATTTTCCCACTGAGGAGCAATTTCTGACTTACTCAAAGTTTAAACAAGGAACAAGCAAAGAAAAAATGGAGGAATTACCAATAGTGTAAATGCGTCAGGGGTAATGGGATGTCAATCAGACATCTCCAAGTCAAAAGGAGGAGAAGGGGGTAATGGACACAGAGGTCAGCCTTGGAGAACCTTCAAATTCAAAGCTTCTAGATCACTGCAAAGGATGCATAATTAACCTGCTGTACAATTGCTGGCATTTTTAAAAATAACTTTAATAATTGTTTACTTATCATTTGCACCTATCATAAAGAAGAAAGAAGACTGGTTAATTTTAGAATACAACCAATTTTGGGGTAAATACAACATGGAAAACATACTTCTACATACATCTCATTTAATACAAGTTTTAAAATAGGTACGTTTCCGTATCCTCATTTTTATAGACAAGGAAGCTAAGATTCATTTATGTGGCATGCTCAAGATCTTACAGAGAACTTGGCCAAAATGCTAAAGTGCTTTGGCCACATCATGGTCCTGGATAACTGAGGCATTAAAATATCTGCATATCTGGCTCTGCTCACCCAATCTGCTCCAATCGAGCATCAAAACCAACCACAAAGCCTCTGCCCTATAACTTAGGGAAAAAAAAGGGTTCAAAGCATAGTAACCTTTCCCACTGAGTCCCACGGCTCTCTCCCCTTCCCTGACCTTCACACCACAACCCCCTCCACCAGCAGATGTGTCCTTCCCAAGACTTAGAAGACAAAACAAACAAAAAACCCAACCCCCAAACCCACTAGAGGAAAACTGCATCATGTCATCTTTCCCCCACCCCTTGTCCTCTGGCCTGGGTAAGGATGCCAGCAGCATCCTGCCTCCACAGGGTACCTCCTCCAGTTACATGGCCCATTACGTCACTCTGAGACTGCCACCAAATGTGACCAAGTTCCAGTTACATGTCTTTTGATCCTACTCGAATTTGTCCCCTCAAGCCTAGTAGCACTGGTGCTCCTAGACAGGAGACAGCAATACTAGGAGTCCCTCCTCCCATGCTGTCCTCTCCTGCAGCTCCTCAAGCTCAGAATCCACCTCAATGGAGAAAAAGAACCCGTCACTGAGCCCTGGAGAAAGCACAATTTATTTTAGTGTAGGAAGAAGGGAGAGATTTGATCATTTTATTTTTCTGGCACTCAACTTTCAAGAAAGTGGGGCAAAAAATTGAAATTAAATTTGGATTGGGGATTTTAGTTTTCCAAAATGCTAGCCTCCAAAGTCTGTCCTGGAGCAGGTCCTCAATTACACTTCTACAATCCTATAAAACCACAATTCATATCTGTGCTAATATCACGCTGAGACCACAGAAACCTGAATTGTCAATGGAAAGACAACAGTATAATCACTACCCAGGTGCAGTGGTTCACACCTGTAATCCTAGCACTCTGGGAGGTCAAGTTGGGAGGATCTCTTGAGCTCAGGAGTTGGAGACCAGCCTGAGCAAGAGTGAGACCCCATCCCTACTAAAAACAGAAAAAAAAATTAGCTGGGCATGGTGGTATGCACCTGTAGTCCCAGCTACTCAGGAGACTGAAGCAGGAGGATCACTTGAGCCCAAGTGTTTGAGGTTGCTGTGAGCTAGGCTGACACCATGGCACTCTAGCCCTGGTGACAGAGTGAGACTCTGTCTCAAACAAAACAAAACAAAACAAAAAAACCACCACAAAAAAAACAGTATATTCACCACAGTCAACTCACCACGGCAAGAAGGGAAGGTAGCCATGTGTTACATCTTAGAAACACTTTCATCAACAACAGTTGAAACAAATTTTAAGAACTTAGGTTTAAACTTCAGTTATGTTACTTGGAGCACTCCATTTCTTAAGTACTCCAGTTAATCAAGTACTACTTAAAATCATGTAGACAAACTCTGTAACTTTCTCTCCGAGCAAAATAGTGGATTTTCCCTTTAGACTAGAGATCATTTCAACTTTCCTATAAATTTGAACGGTAGTCTTATGTGTTCTTAGGACTATCTTACAAAGAGTGATTTATATAATTTGTGTGTGTGTGTGTGTGTGTGTGTAGAGAGAGAGAGAGAGAGATTATCTTATCTCCCATCATCATGGTCCTCAGAGGCATGCCTACCTCCCTCAGGCCCAAGCCACCAAAAGTGCTGCTGGGGTGAGCCTGGTACCCGTGGGGGACCTGAAGTTTAAGGGTTTTCTCTTTTTAGCTGCACAGAAAATCTGCCTCTGGTTTGAGTTTATACAATGTAAAGAAAATAATTCAATTTTCTACCAAAACTTACTACAATTGTTGAAGCTCATAAGCATATTAATCAATTACTTCAAACTTCCAATAGCTGACACTAGATCCCTGATGGATAATCTAAGCAAATGTTGACTCCTATGTTTCTCAAGATTGAAGAACAGCCATTCCAGAAGATAATTAAAAATAGAGCATCAATTCTACCAGTGTTGAGACACGTATAAAATTAAAGAATGGAACCAAACACCATACTCCTGGTCTTCAGAAGTAAATTTTCAGCATACTCCTATTGCAACTGTTAAAATCCCTTAACACAACCTCCATCCAAATTCACTGTCATCTTTATCTGAAACATTTCTCATTACCCTAATAAGCAGAGACTAGTAATAACAACTGAGATAGAAATCTGGGACATGGGTATTTTAAGAGCCCACCAAATCTATTACAGTATCTAGACAATAATTACCAATAATAATTAGAAAGTCCAAAGTGTTGGCAGTTTTTAAGAGCAACATTTAAAATGTTAGTTCTATAATAAAATATTTAAAGTTTTAGAAATAAAATGACCAGTGGATTGTTTTCCCCTCACTTGATAATGAACTTAAGACAACCTACTTTACCTTATTAGCCAGAGATCTGGAGGGTACTGAGTAAGCCACTTACGAAAGTGAAATAACTCTGAACTCTGCAGGCAGGAAGCTGTGCCAACCGTCATGCCAGAACTATGAGATAATGAGTATTTCAAAATGTTTGTCCCATCTCAAAGCCCAGCTATCCCTCTCACCCTAGCACCTACCTCAGCATCCCAGAAAGAAACTGAAATGAACTCCGCTGCGGAGTCTGTTAGGGAAGGGATTGGGAGACCCGGGCAGTATTATTAATACTTCCGTTTTTCCTGGCTGGAGACTAACTTTGTTGGTGCTGTTCAAAATAATTGCAGGGCCCACATGACTCTTGGTGTGCTCCCACTCAAACCAGAAGATGCCCTTTAAGGAAAGGACCAAGGCTCAAAACTGGGAAGGAGAAAGCTAGCAGCAGAGAGCTGTTCAGAACGTGCTTTAGAGCAAGTCTTTATGTATAAAGAAACAGAATAAACTCCTCACTGCACACACTTCATTTTTAGACATGTTACTATAAAATTTTATTGATCAATGTTGGGGAGGCTGCCAGACTGGGAGAAAGAGATGTTTAATTAAATTGGGAACATTTCCATAAAGAAAGTGTGATGTTTAAGTGGACTGTAATCAGAACAAAGACAAGGAAATGAATCCCGTGGGATCACAATGGCAAGGTGGGTTTGTACCTACTCAGCCTCCAGCTCCTGTGAAGGTGAATTGAGACAGAAGGGTGCTTCCTGGGAGACGTTAGCTTGTTCACAGATTCAAAGATACAATACAGGGAAAGCTGTATAGACGTGTGTGTAGGTGAAGTGCCTTTTCAGAAATAGATAAATAGAGGAAGTCTGCCTAAATTATTGGCGCTGCACTTAAAACTGCTACAGGGAAGGGTGCTGACTTGTCAGTCTGACCACGCAGTCTCTCGGAGCCAAAACACCACTATTACCCTACGCGGGAAACTGGCTTCACCGGGCCTGGGGAGGAAATCTACCATCTCCCTAAACGAGTCACCTGCCTCCCAGACGCCCCTTTTTCCTGGGTTGGGGAGGGACCCCCAGGGCTGGCGAGCGCCTCGCTTCAGCGCTGGGGAGCTCGCAGCCCCGCTGCTCGCCGCCTCGCCGCTCTGGGCACGCAGCCCGGCCCCTGGCCTTCGGTTCCCACCCGGCCACCAGCGCCACCGCTCCCCGGCGTGGGCTCCCGGCTCTCACGGGCTTGGTTGCAGGCCCCTCTCGTCCACTCCATTCCTCTAGAATTTCTCAGGGCCGCCAGCCTCTCCTCGCTCTCATCCCTGCAGGCGCGCAGCCTCCGCGGACATTACGGGCACCGCTCGCCCAGCGCTGTCCCCCACGGTCTGCTCCTGCCATTCCCCAAAGGGTCCTCACCAACGGCCAGGACAGACGTAACCTCCGGCTCGATCCCGCGTGAGACAGGAGACCCTAACCACTCAGGTCCCAGCCTCAGGCCGAACTTCCAGGCTCAGCTCGACCCGGACAGCGCTCGCTCTGCTGGGGCACCAGGGCTGCTCCCTCCTCCGGCATCAGCTCCCGAGTTCAGCTCCCGGGACTCCACTCCGAAAAGGCTCCGGCTGGCCTGGGCCCCGCCCCTCCCCGGGCTCGGTGTCCCTACAAAGCTCAGGACGTCCGAAAATGCCCCCAGCGCTGCCATCCCGGGAGGCCTGACCCGCGCCTTCCTCGCGAGCTGGAACCAGTGTCTCCATCCCCGCCGCTCCCGGGTCCGGAGAGACAGCCACAGCCACGTCTGAGTTCCCGGCTTTTCCTGTACAGCCCGGCTGTGTGTGTGCGGGGGCTGCGGGGGTAGGGAGTGGAGTGTGTGTGTGTGGCGGGGGTCCTAAGTTTACTTTTTTAAATCATACATAAGTGAACAAGTATTGAACAAAGCACCCAAAGGGTGGCTCTCCCCCAAACCTAGGAATTCAAATGCACATGGCCACAGTCCTCCAGCCAGGCCCCCTCCTCGCACACGCTCCGCAAGGCACTGATCGTAAAAAGCCCTTTAAAGCCAGTGGTGCTTCCGAGCACTCCCAGATCTCCAGCCCCTCCAGGACCGCCCTTTCCCCACGCCCGAGGACACCCCAGCACTGGTGTCCTCCGCGCCGCAGCTTGGACACTCACCTCTGGGCGCCGGCTCCCGGGGGCGCAGTCCTCGGGCTCCGCTCCAGCACGGCGCGGCCACTGCCGCCTCCTCTGGCGTGCGGGGGACGCCGGGTACAGGCGCGCGGCAGCCCCTGGCAGGGGCAAGCGCATCTGCAGGGAGTGGCGGCCGCGGGGCGCGCTGGAGGGCGGGGAGCCCCGCCTGCCGGCTCCCGGCGCCCGCCCCTTCTCCGCCCCCTTCGCCCCGGGCCCGCCGGCCGCCCCTCCCCTTCCACCGCCCCTCCCGATCCACCCACACCTTCTCCCTGGCTTCGGCGGAATCTACGCACAGAGGGCAATGGATGGAGACACTGGAGGGATGGAGAGATGGAGGGGTACAAGGGGCGAGCGAAGCTGACTGTTTCCTGTGTCCGTTTGTGTGAACAAGTGTTAGCGCACGGGTGGGCGTGTCGGCGTGTGTGCACGTGGACGTGTATGTTGGTGTATACATATATGTGTATGACTGTACGTGGAAGTGTGTGGGCCTCTGTGCGCGCTCCAATGCTAGGAGCTGCTGAGTTCCTAGCCCAGGGGGGAGCGAGCCCCTGGTCCCTTACCCAGCACCACAGCTGCCCGCCAGGTAGGTGCGACAGCTGGAACTGGTTGGGACGTGTGTCTCTGGGGCAGTTATGGTGTCTCCGCGCGTCTGGGGACTCCCCCGGATGTGATCCAGAGACTGAGGTGTGGACAGCGGGGCTTCCAGCTCGCTGGAGCCGTCCCGCTGCCCTCCGCGCCGTGGCAGCCGGTGGCCTGGTCTACGCGGGTGTGTTAACAAAGCTGGCGGTGGGGAAGGAGGCGGCTGATACGCTCGCTGCGTGGGGCTCGGTTAGGCGGGTGGCCAGCCATCCCCCACTCCTGATCAGTCTGAAATTTCAGTCTGTCCTCCCCTCCCCCACCATGAATATTTAAATAATGTTAATGACCCTTTGAAAATGGACCGTCTAGAAGTCCTGAGAGGACACACACGCACAATTACCCCACATAGCAAACAGCATTTTTAAAGAGCAAGCTGTTGTCTGACTCTGCTTTAGGACGCGTTCTTGACAGAGGAGAATCACAAAGTCAAATTTCTTGAATTCAACTTTCCACTAGGCATGATTTTCCCAGTAATTCTCTCTCTCCAGCTTTGCAAGTCAGAACTGCTTTCTCAACCCCTGGACTAGGCCCTGGGGTCCTCTTCTGAGAGTCAGTTTTACATATCAATCACAGCAGGGAACGACAACTGCCAGGGCCTGATTCTACTTTGCTAATCCACAAAGGTCCCTAATTTCCAACACAAAGAACTGATACCACGGGGAGCTACCTAGAAAGCCATCCTGGCTAAGAGCACAATAAACAGCACCCTCCAGAGAAAAGATTCTTTCCTGCCTTGAGCTTTTTCACACCTTAACCAGGGAAGAGGATAAAGTCTACAATGGAGACATCAACTGTTCTCAGGGTTCCTGAATGTCAATAGGCTCGTTTTACTAGGCATTTAGAAATTCTGTCACTATCTTTTTTCTATGTTTGTCTCTTACACTATTGAATTTCAATAGAATTCACTGACCAGTGGTTGGAGATGCCAGAACTTCAGTCCTGAATCAACTACTTACTTACTTTCTCTTTCTCTTCTCTTCTTTCTCTTTCTTTTCTTTTCTTTCTTTCTTTCTTCTCTTCATGTCACTGATTAAGGAGTTAAATATTGAGTGCCCTACATCCTGATCTATTTTTAATATTTTAATGTCATGTGAAAAACTCATATTGAAATGAGCATACATGGGTATCACACTTATTTATTTATATGGACCACAGACTCTCCAAGGAAGGATTTTAAAATTACAGCAGTGGTGAGATTTTATAAATAGTATCATGGCAGGTACTTCATCACTCTCTCCTCATGTATTCCTAAATTAGAATAAGTATAAATTTCACAAATAAAATTAGTTTCATTATTAGAAAGAGTGAAACAAGTCATACCAAATTTATTCTGAATTACTTCTTTCTGAAAGCAATGTCAATATTTTGTTAATATTTTAAAGTTCTGGAATATCATTCTACAGAAAACTATTAGGAATATTGATTTAAGAAAAATGCATGCTCAATCCATATTAATTTATAAGAACATTTCCTTTTCTTCCATCTTCTAAGATATTAAAGAAGTAGCCATGATTAAACATTTTTAATATAAAAGGCTTGGCACATACCAGATGCTCAGAAATAGCTGTTTAATTTGTTCAATGAAATCAATGCAAGGGTATGAATGGCTGTATGTGAAACTAAAAACTTTTTAATTAATAATTTCTTATTTATTTTCTCCTAGGCCAGTGGTTCTCAATCAAGGGTGATTTAACTCCCCAGGGGACATTTTGGCAATGTCTGAGACATTTTTAATTGTCACAGTTTGGGAGTGGGTTGCTACTGGCATCTACAAGATGCCCAACAACAAAGAATTACTGAGCCTCAAGTGTCAATAGTGCTGAGGTTGAGATATCTTGCCCCAGAATTTCTCAAAGCTAGTAAATACTAAAGACCACAGATATTCTGGTTTGTGGTTCTAAAAAAAATAGAAAAAATTAATGGAGAATAAATAAAAAGATTTAAAAAAAGAAAAAAAAAAGACCACAGATAGCAGAACCACCTCTGTGCTTGTTAAAAATTCACATGCCTGGGCTCCACCTTAACCTACTAAGTCAGAATCTCTGGGAGCAGGGCCAGGAGAATTGTGTTTTAATAGCTCCCAGGTAATTCTTAAAAATATGAAAGTTTGAGAAACACTGGAGATGGGAAAGTTGGGCTTTATCACTTAGTAAATGCTTACTGTTCATCACATCATATGTTTCTTAACACAATAATGGTTATTAGAGCTGAGAATATTTTATAGAAGAAGCACATCTACTCTCCTAGATGTACTTTAGGAGCACATTTGAATAAAATAAATGGTTATTAATTATGTGTAAGGACTATGTACTCATTATTCCAACATAGCTGGAATGTGTAAATGTTACAGGCTCCCCGAGGCCCAACACCATCAAGGACACAAAACTTTGTCTTAATTTCCCTGTGGAAAGAGGAGACCAAGGTTTCTTTCACCGTGGCCTAAGTGTACATTTTTGCTCATGTTACCTCTCCCATGCTGCTGGCCCACTTAAAACTGTGCCCCAGAGCAAGAGTGGCCTCCTGGGGAACCAAGAAGTAGAATGTTCTTACTAAAGAAACACAAAAAGTAAAGGCTAGGTTTCTGGGAAAGAAGTTAGCCTAGATACAAGTTGACAGAACCTCTTCTCCCTCTCTCCCCAAACTTAGCAAAATGAACTAAATCCATCTAATAATAATGTCCTAGCAGTAGACACCTGCCCCCAAGCTTAGAGAAGAGTAGCAGCTAGGAAACAGACTTGTGAGTGGCTCAGCTGATCTGAAAACCAAAAAGAGGGGCTGAGACTGGTCCATCATAAAAGGGAACTCACTATTTCTTACTTGTAGCAGGGAGAAAGACCAAAAATCACCAGCTGGGAGTAATATGTGTCCCAGAGAAAATAAAGGTTTGCCAGGAAAAAAAAAAGAAAAAGTAAGAAAAAGAGGGAAAAGCTAACACAAACAACAATAACAAAAAGGCTGGCTTACACTGAACCAATAATAGGTCTAGGTCTATGGGGCTTTCCCACCAAGCAGCAAATGAGATCATTGGAAAGCTAGGAATAATTCCAAACCCAGGGGAATGCCCATGGGATCAGATGCACCACTGGAAATCTAAGAGAAAAAACAAACTGGGGAAAATATTTGCAACATATATGACAATGAGTTACTATCTCTAATATGCAAAGAGTTTTTACAAATCAATAAGAAAATTGAAGAACAGCACCAACTTTTCAATAGAAAAAACAAACCAGTAGTGTACAGGTAAATAAGTACAACTGACCATTGAGCTTGTGAAGAGGTGCTCAAACTCTTCATAATTAAAGAAATGCAAATGAAAATATTGGGATAATATTTTTCGCCTATAATAATAGGTAAATATATAAAATATAAATATCTATTTTTGGTAAGGGAATTATGATAATCAAGTAGTTATATTCTGTTGATGGGAATATAAATTAATGATGTTAACTAAAAAAAAAAAATTGGGCCGGGCGCGGTGGCTCACGCCTGTAATCCTAGCACTCTGGGAGGGCGGAGGTGGGTGGATCGCTCAAGTTCAGGAGTTTGAGACCAGCCTGAGCAAGAGCGAGACCCCGTCTCTACTAAAAAATAGAAACAAATTATCTGGCCAACTAAAAATATATATAGAAAAAATTAGCCAGGCATGGTGGCGCATGCCTACAGTCCTAGCTACTTGGGAGGCTGAGGCAGGAGGATTGCTTGAGCCCAGGAGTTTGAGGTTGCTGTGAGCTAGGCTGATGCCAGGGCACTCACTCTAGCCCGGGCAACAGAGCGAGACTCTGTCTCAAAAAAAAAAAAAAAAAAAAAAAATTAATGAGGTTTATACTTTGGAAAAAGGAGAGCTTTATTTCTCATAAAGGGTAGCAGCCTGTTGGGTGGCCATTCTAACAGGTTGGGAAGCAGAGCCCAGGCCAGAAGCCAGGCACATGTACTTCAAAGAAGAGACAAAAGGCAACAGGATTTTATACTCAGCATCAAATATACATATTTCACAAGCTATAGGAGGGGTCATGAATATTTATGAAGGGAAATCATACACATGTGTTAATAATTGTGCTTTATCTCTCACATCCCATCATGGCTGGGAACTCAGTTTTAAGGTGGTTCTGGGGTCCTCTGGGCCGAGAGGGGTCCATTCAGTTAGCAGGGGAGCTAGGATTTTATTTTTAGTTCACAATTATAATAACTTGGTAGAACTGGAAGATGATTTGGTGATATCTCTTAAAATAAAAAAATGTTTATACACTTGAGCCTGCAATTCATTTTTGGAATTCAGAAGCTTACAAAATCTCTGGAGTCAGATGAAAGACTAGGGTGGTGAGGAATCAGTGAATAAGAAATTCCAGATCACAGAGAGAGCCAAAAGAAAGAGACTACTTAATACACACTTTTAAAGTTGTTTGAGTGTTATGTTGTGATGTAAGCACTGCTGGTACTCCCTTTCTCTCTGTCTTTTTTTTTCCAAGACAGGGTCTCCCTCTGTTGCCCAGGCTATAGTATAGTGGCATCATCATAGCTCACTGCAGGCTCGAACTCCTGGCCTCAAGCAATCCTCCCATCTCAGCCTCCCACATAGCTGGGACTACAGGTGCGTGCCACCACACCTGGCTAATTTTTCTATTTTTTGTAGAGATGGGGTCTGTGTTGCTCATCCAAATCCAGTGGTCCCAAACTCCTGGCCCCAAGTGATCTTCCCATCTCAGCCTCCCAAAGTGCTAGGATTACAGGCGTGAGAAACAGGCCACTTCTGGTAATCTCTAAATCTCTGATAACAGCATTTGTTTGGAGAACCAAAGGGACTTGCATGTGTCTTGGTGCAGGTTGGAGACCAGACACAAGAGGCAAGAAGGATGTGATAGTAAGAATTCCAAGGAAATAGGAAATCAGAACAAAAAGTGATTAGGAGAACTAACCCCAACTCACCATGGCCCTCGTCAAGTTAAACATCCATAAATATAGTGTGGGTGAGTATTGGACAACCTCTAACACTATTCAGTCGAGTCCAAGCAGGAAGACTTGGGATATCCAGTCAACTCACACAGATCATTTGCTTACTCTCTAACTCAAATAGTGGTTTTATACTATTCGTTTGGGTACTTTGTATGTTTATGGAATTCCCCATTAAGACATTTCTCCACTGATCTCTGATTCTTAGTTAAGGGCAAAAAGGTCATCTCTAGATTAAGCATCATTGGCTTTTCCATAGCAGGCATGATCCATCCGTAGACTGTTTTAACCTTCAACTTTCTGAATGCACAACATATAAGACTGACATATGTCTGTGGATTGTTTGTATTGACTTATAGTTGTATTTTGTAAAATTAAAAACACCCTTCTAGAAGCCATCTCTTCTCTAAAGTAAGGCCTGGTTGCAGATAGGTGGTCAGCTCTTAAGATTTTATAAATTGGTGTTTCCCAAGCTGGCTTACATCTGGAGCAGCTGGAAACTGGGAAAACAATGTGCAGGTTCCTTTCCCTGGGTGCCGCAGGGCCCGGGAATCTGTGTTTGTTTGAGCTTTCCATGTGATTCTGTGACGCGGCCTGTTTTGGGGAACCAGTTGGGGTGGACACAGTCGTCCTTAGCCAGGGAAAGGAGAGGTCAGGCAAGCACAGCGATAGGAACAGTGTCACGTGAGAACACTTGGCCCTTGGGCCGTGTTTACTCCCGTTCTTGGCCTAGTTTGTGGTGCCTGCTTTTCCTTCGTTTCCGCCCCAGGGTCTCTGGCTTCCTGTGCCCAAGAAAGTTTTTTTCCGGCCTGTTCCACATTTATTTCCTTTCCCCGCATCCTCACACTTGGCCTCTCCTCCGCCAAACCCTTTAACATAAGGAAATGATGACCTGATGACATTCACTCCAAGCTGCTTGAGGCTCTTTTTAAAAGACTTTTAAAAAACACCTGATGAAACATTCCAAAACTCAAGCAACATTTCCTCATCTAATTGTTTTCCTTGGGTTCCACATTGTAGCTGGATTATGCCTACTCTACAGCGACAATGTGACATTGTATCATTCACATTGCCCATTGTAATATACATTTAAGTGGTACCGATATAAAGAAAAAGTCAGACACTATTCCAAACGAACATCTGCAATGAAAAGGAGCAGCACAGGAAGCCCTGTGTTGGAAAGGGTGGTGAGAGCCAGAGGACAGAGTCCCCTGGTGAGGAAAGCAATATGGCACGGGTGGGCACCTCAGTTCCAGGGGCCTAAAAACTTGTGTGCTGGTGACAAGAATGGATTCATGCATTACTTTGGTAATTAACAAGAACAAAGTCCTATGAAGCCCAAGTTCTTTGGTGCTTGGCTGAGAATTTTATCTCATTTAACAACTGAAGCATTTTAAAAATCTAGTAAACACTCCAGAGTTCATGCCCTAGTGGAGAGACAGCATAAAACGAGGTGCTCTTTAAGCATAGCATTGAAAACATAAAACATGCCTAATACACTTGGAATGTACACAGCTTGTTCACAGACAGAATGCTGGAGAACAGTGCCAGCAGTGTGGGGTCCCAGAAGACAGTTTTCACCGAGTCAACCAAGTGAATTTCTTCCCATGAGTGACCCGTGTTTCAAATGCAAATCTACCTTTCTTCTCCAGTGGTGCTTAACTCCTTTTTAATCGATGGTAAGATGGAGAATCATTTTTTAGTTTTTTTAAAAAATGGGACTATAACATTTTGCTAGTAATTTCCAAGTGTTTCCCTCAGAACTTTTAAGCACAAGCTGTTAATTTAAGGAAAGAACCATAAGGATTTGCAGTCATATTAGGGGGAAAAAAAGACCAAATCTTGAAATTCTAAATTTTAAGAATCCTGATTATCCCAGAGATAGTCTTTGCAGTAGCCTCTCGTTTACTCATCAAACATTTTAACATTGAGAACTATCCAATGAGAAAAAAGGCCTTTTCTTCTACCAGATTGAGCATACTAAATGACTTATCCTAGCATGGATGTAAGTTCACTGAAGATGATGGGGCTAAATTATGAAGGCATTTTACATTTATATACAGAGAAAAGTTAATTACTTCTTTAAGTAATCATTAAGATTATAAAGTGTTAAGATCATTTAAATATGGAGAATGGTAATAGCTTCTTCTACAGCATATTAAAAGCCTCCATTGAATTGGGATCATGGCCAGCATAAAAATCACTTTAGAAACCACAATAGCCTGTAATAAAATCAAGTAAAGCATACATACCCTCCTTGTCTTCGAAGATTCTCCAATTTATCAAGTAAACACCTTCTCTACAGCTCCTTTCCCCTCTCCCTCTCCTCTTCTCCTACTCTCCTTCTTTCCTTTGCAGTCTTCCTTCTTTCCTCCCTTTCCTCCCTCTCCCCTCCTTCCCTCCTTCCTTCCCTGCCTGCCTTCCTTTCTTTCTTCCTTCTTTCTCTCTTCCTTCCCTCCCTCCTTCCCAACTTCCTTTCCTGCCTTCTTCCTTTTCTTCCTTCCTTCTTATTTCCCTCCCTCCCTCCCTCCCTGCCTTCCTTTCTTTTGAGACCACTGCTTAGTTGATCTCAGAAGCAAACACTGCAAATTCAAATATCTTAGGAAACCAGCCAAATAACATAAATGAGTAAAGCTGCCAGGTATCAGAAACACTATGTGACTCCTATAAAGACTCAAGTGCCTGACTGCTAAGTAATTTATAGACTGGTTGAGATAAGACAGGCAAGCACCAAGCACTGTGTGTTCAGGTAGGTGCTGCTGGTCTGGACATTTTCTTTACTTGCTTGGGATGGATGAATTCATACCAAAATGAAAGAGACAAGAATCAGAGCTAGGAGGAAAGTTACATGTCACCTAAGCGTTTTTTCTCATTTCACAAATGTCAGTAAAAAATAGTCTCTGGAGCCAAAAGGCCTGGGTTTGAATCCAGACCTGTCACTTATCGGCCATGTGACCTTAGGAGAGTTGCTCAGCCTCTCCATCCCTCCAAATCCTCCCTTCCCATCTCCTCCAGGACATTGTCCCAGCAATTGTATCCTCCCCTGCAATATAAATTTCCTTTCACCCCATCAAATATGCTGAGATTTCTTCCACTTAAAAAATTTTTTTCATGTGCCTGTAGTTAACAATACTATGCTGCACATGTAAAACTTTGTTAAGAGTTATGTGTTTTCTACTACAATAATTAAAAACAAACAAACACAAAACTTCTCTTGGTCCTATATCCTTCTCCAGCTACACCTCACTTCTCTGTTCCCCCTTAAAACAAACGTTCTTAAAAGAGATGTTTTCCTCCAACTCGGCACTTGTCAAAGTCTTCAGTGACCGACCTTGGGGTTGCCAAACCCAAAGATGATTTCTGTGAGCTCATCTGACCTGATCAGTACACAGGATCCAACAGTCTGTCAGTCACTTCTGTTTGAACTACTTCCTCCGTGTGGCTTCCAGAACACTCTCTCGGTTGTGCTCACACCTTCCTGGCCATTCTCTCTTGGTCTCCTTTTCTGGTTCTTCCTCATCTTCCAAATCTTTAATTTGAGATGAGGCACAACTTGGGCTGAGATCATTCTCTTTGTGATGCCATGCAGTCGGTGGCTGTGCACCGAGGAATCCCAAAGTTAAGTTCCATGTCAGCCCTGTCCCTGGACCTCCAGCTCCTCTCCTCCTGTAGCCTTGCCCACCTTGTTAAAGATGGGCCATCCTTTTAGCCATGACTGTGGCACCCCTTCCCTGCAACATTCTGATCTTTCTCCAAAGCACTCATCACTGTCTTTCATAGAATATATTTACTTGCTTGTTTCTTTGTTTCTTGTCAATCTCCCCCTACTCAAGTGTGATCTACATGAGTACAGGGGATTCGTTTTCAGTTATTAATTTCTAGATGCCCTGAGCTTGGCATAGAGTGGGTATTCATTAAACATTTGTTGAATAAATGAAAAATGAATGAAAAGTCCCTGTGTTTATGGAGCTTACATCCTAACAGGAAATGGAGAAATATAAACAATAAACAATGGAGAAGAATGCCATAGATAACAGGAAAGAAAATCAAAGTCCAATCAAAACCATGCGTGCAGATACTGTATTAGAAATGTATTATACGTCAGGAGGTGGTAACTGTTAAAAAGAGCAGTGAAATAGGGTAAATGGGTAGATATTGATGGCAGTGGGGGGTGAGTACTATTTTGTACAGTGTGGTCAAGAACAGACTCTTTACTAAGGTGACATTTGAGCAGAGACCTAGAAAAAGCATGAGAGCAAGCCATGGGGATACCAAGGGGAAAAGCATTATGGTATAGGGAACAGCAGGTGCAGAGACTCTGAGCAGCCACGTTTAGAGCAGTTGGAGCAGCCAGGAGGCCTTCAGAGCTGAGAAAGGTGGGATGAAGGGAGGGTGGCAGTGGGGCAGATCATGAGGTCATTGCAAGCCCAGATAAGGACTTCGGATTATTTTTTTCCTGAATAAGATGAGAAGCCACTGAATTATTTCAAACAGATAAATGACTTGATTTGATTTAGGTGTTTTATTTTATTCTATTTTTTTTTTTTTTTTTTTGAGATAGAGTCCCCACTCTGTCGCCCTGCCTAGAGTGCAGTGGTGTGTCATCACAGTTCACTGCAACCTCATCCTGGGCTCAAGTGATCCTCTGGCCCCAGCTTCCCGAGTAGCTGGGAGGACAGATGTAAGCTACCATGCCCAGCTAATTTTTCTATTTTTTTTTAGTATAGACAGGGTCTCACTCTTGCTCAGGCTGGTCTTGAACTCCTGACCTCAAGTGATCCTCCTGTCTCGGCCTCCCAGAGTGCTAGGATTACAGGCGTGGCTGCTGCTGTGAGGAGTCTGTATTACAGGGAGGGAAAGGAGTGGCCAGGACCACTTACAAGCTATCGTAATAATCTGGGCAAGAGATGATAACAGCTTAAACCAGGATAGTAATGGCGGGGCAGTGATATTAATGGTGAAATCAGATTCCAGACATAATTGGAAGGGGAAGTTGCACCGAGCACATGGCACAAAGCATTGCCCTTAGAAAGTATTCAACACATAATTATCAGATGCATGCCCAAACACTTCCTATTTTCATTACAATGAAATGTTCTTATTAACTAGGTCAAAAACAAATCCCCATTTGATCAGGATTTCTAGGAAGTTTCTGTTCAAAAACAAAGTACCAACTCAACAAAAAAGTACACTTAGGTAATGTAGTTTTTTTTAGGTAAAAAAATAAAAATAAATAAATTGTACTTTTAAAACACTAAACAAACCAGGTTTTCCCATAAGGTGATTCCAAGAAGAATTTAGAATATCATATGAAAGGATCTCATTGACCCTTAAATCGCTAACATTTACAATGTGTGAATTCAATGGGTCTTTCCTTTTTCTCTTCTATTATCTGTGGCATTCTTTTTCCTATAACTCCTTAATCACAAACAGCTATTTTCAGACATGTCATTTATATAAGGAATGTATGGCGGGACAATTACTGATTCCCTCCATGGAAAAGCCTACGCTATAGTTGCTTCTTTGCTACAGATCTGCAAAGTTAACTGGCTCCACGTTTCCCAAGAAACATGCAGGCAGAAGAGCTCACATGGATCCCAGACAAGAGGGGCTCTGGCACTGTGGAGACATGCTCTTCCACTGATTCTAGGTGGGACATTCCCCAGGTTAGCTTACCTCCCTGTACCTCAGTTTCCTGGTGTTTAAAATGGGGATGATTACATGGTATAGATATCATAGGTTTATAGTGAGCATTGGATAAGTTAATGCTTATAAAGGCCACAGAACATACCTCTTAGATTCTCAGTAGGTGTTAGCTACGTGTTATTATCATTATTATTATTTTTTAGAGACAGGGTCTTGCTCTGTCTCTCAGGCTGGAATGCAGTGGTACAATCAGAGCTCATGCAGCCTTGAACTCCTGGGCTCAAGGGATGCACTTTCTCAGCCTCCCAAAGTGCTGGGATTACAGGCGTGCGCCACTGTGCCCGGCCCAGATCTATTCTTGACGAATTCCTTCTCCTAGAGGATCATAGCTATTTTCCTGACATTAAATTTTAATTAAAATATTTTCCTAATTATAAAAGAAATGTTTACTCATTGCACAGAAAGCAATAAACTGTGGGCTCTGGAATGTTACAGACCTAGGATTGAATCCTGACTCCACCCTTCCAGAGTTTGTGAACTTGGTAAATTCTTTACCTTCTCAAACCATTGATTTCTTCCTCGCACAATGGGACAAATCAGAGTACCTATCTCATGGTGTGGTTGTGAGTGTTAAATGGAATGATGCAGTAAAGTTTTTAACATGGTGCCCAGTCCATAGTGAATGCTAGGAAAAAGAAAAGGAGTGAGGGGGAGGGGGATGGGAGGAAGTAAATAAGGAAGGAAAGAAAGAAGCAAAGAAGGAAGGAAGGGGACAGGTATGGCGGTTCATGCCTGTAATCCTAGAACTCTGGGAGGCTGAGGTGGGAGGATCTTGAGCTCAGAAGTTCAAGGCCAGCCTGAGCAAGAGCAAGACCCCGTCTCTACTAAAAATAGAAAAATTAGCCAGTGCAATGGCAGGTGCCTGTAGTCCCAACTATTCAGGAGGCTGAGGCAGGAAGATCACCTGAGCCCAGGAGTTTGAGGTTGCTGTGAGCTATGAGGATGCCACTGCACTCTACCAGGGGTGACAGAAAAAAAAGAAAGAAAGAAGGCAAGGAGAGAGGAAGGAAGGAAGAAAAGATGGAAGGGAGGGAGGGAGAGGTGGAGGGAGGGAAACAGGGTGAGAGAAGAGAAGAAAATAGGAAGAAGGGAGGGTCAGTGACTGTTACAGTATAAGAAATCCACATGGAAGAGAAAAGTTTAATTTAATAACTGTCAAATGCTTTGCAAAATGCTTAGAAACAGGATTCATATTTTTACTTAAAAGAGAAAAATATTTTTTTGTCTCTTTTGCAATACCGTTTCTCTTAAGAGGGATTTTCCTATGTAATTCATGGGATAAACTTAATACCAACTTGGAATTTTTTTCATACTTGGGATTTGGGATGTGTTCATATTTTCTTTGCAAGAACCAACTAAAACACCTTAAGAATAATTAAAATAATTCTTAGTGGATGAAAGTTTGTCTATTTCTCAATTTCAGGTTTTATCTTCAAAATTTCAAAAGGATTTATTCACATTAATTTAAAAAGAGAGTCCCCAAATTTAAACCTGCTTAAATATGCCACATATAAGAGCATGTGATACAACATTCAATAAGTTGATATTTTTTTACCTAAAAGTTAATAAATACTGTATTATTTGTGGCATAACATAGAAATGCTGGTATCTTAGGAAAAACTAAAAGAAACTGCCCCCAGCTCAAGTCTAGTGGGTTTAGTATTCTCCTAAGAAATATTGTAGGACATTTGTATGCCAAATTTCTCTTGATTCAAAGAAAGCTCTATTTTTCCCACTGTAGGCCCAGCTTCCCTTATTTACTGAGGAAGCTGTGCTGTTTTATCATATTCAGGAATCGCTGCGGTAGGAGGATAACGAAAAATGTAATCAGAACGTGGACAGGATGAAGACGCAAGGAAGAATTGGGAAAATAACCCATTCTGCAGGATGAAAATCTAACCCTATCTCACCAGGTAAACTCCAGCTTTTCCTCTGAAGAATGAAAGCAACCAGAACTACATAAAAGCTCTCTTATTGATTGGGATGGTGAGGTAAGGGAGACCTGCTCAATGTGTCGGCATAGTTAGCGTCATCATTTTGTTCTGGGGCAAAGCAGTGTGACATAGTCATGAAGAGCAAGCACTGCCTGGGTGAGACCGAGGCTGTGTGACCTTAGACAAGTTACTTAATCTCTCTGTATCTCGTTTCCTTTCTCTGTAAACTGGAGATACTCACAGTACCTGTCTCATAGGGTTGTGCTGAGAATTAAATAATATAATACCCTAAGTACCCAGAGCAGTGCCTGACACATGGTAGGTTCCCAATAAATGTCAACTATTAGTCTCATTATTCATGTGATTAAACTGACATTCACTAGAAAACACATAGTGCTAGAGATCAAAACTCACAATCTGTGAGCATATGGAGGGTGATGATGGATCCAGTACCCTCCCCTCTAGCTCAGATCCTTTTGGGGGAGGGGGAGGGATTGTAGCTGCTGGTGCCTTTCTCTTTCCAGAAATAAACCTAAGAATGGTGAGCTAGAATAAATGTCACATCTCCAGCGGCTCATTTCTGAGGAAGAAGCAACTGTTAACGATGATAGCCAGGGCGAGTGACCTCAAAACAGCTCAGCTCACGGTATGCGTCCTGTCAGTGTTTTGTGGCCTGTTCTCCTCGCCAGTGAATCAGACATCTCATCCGAGTGCATGTCTTCTTTTTCCATATACCATTTACATGTGTGTCATGACTTTTACCAAATGTAGTTTTAACTACTGGGTTAAGTTTTTCTTTTTTTGAGACAGAGTCTTGCTCTGTCCCCCTGGGTAGAGTGCAGCGGCATTATCATGGCTCACTGCAACCTCAAACTCCTGGCCTCAAGCGATTCTCCTGCCTTGGCCTCCCAGAGTGCTAGGATTACAGGTGTGAGCCAGCACACCTGGCCACTACTGTATAAGTTTTCACTACAACAGAAAAAGGCAAGGGGAGAGCCATTGGAGAATGGGTAGGAGGAAGAGGTGGAAAAGCATCTGATAATTTATGAGGACAGGAGCACTAGATGCTCACTTAAGCAATCTTAAGCATTTATATAGATCATCCTCCCTATTGTTAGGGCTCAAAAACCAGTATCCCCGAATATGGCGCTCTGACATGCCGACCTGAAGAAGGAGCCTTAAGGTTTCTCTGACCTTCCCTCCCACCATCCTTTGTCTCTTCCTAAGCACAGGGTGAAGTTGTTCTTTGAAGTTCCCTTACCTGCCAAAGAAGAAAACAATTACCTCTGGTCCCTTCCCTTAGTTTTCATTAACTGAACTCACATTGCAGGAAGAAAGATTGAAGTCGGTCAACACACCTGGACAGAATTTGTCACAAAACACTGTCTGCTCTGCAGGTCCAGCAGACTTTATCCCAGGCCATTGTATGTTCTTTGAACCCATTGAATCCCCCCAAAATAATTTCCTACCCCCCTAAACTCATCCATGCCTCTCCATCTCCCTTTTCCCCAAGAAGAAGGGCATAGAACCCTCTGTACCCCATTGTGTGGTGGGGTAATCACTCTGATTCTCCCCTGTGCATGCAATACACTTGTATGCCATTTCTCTCATTAATCTGCCTTTTGTTGCTTGACTTCTTAGTGAACCTTCAAAGAGCAAAGGAACTTTTACCTTGGCCTCTACACTGTGAATCCAGCAGCTGTTCCTGACAATTACCCCAACGATTTGTGAGACCTTTCTGACACCTGACTTGCTACAGATGGACAAGGCCTATTGTAAATGGCCACATGATTCTACCCAGGATTTCAGAGAGATAACTTGGGATCATTCCAAACCCTCAGGGACATGAATGATAATTTATTCACACATTACCTGGAGAGACAAACTGGTTCCCTGCCTAAGTGAGAACTGGATTGGCGACCTTCCAGTAGCGCTAACGACCCCTAGTTTCTGTCAATGGGTTCTGTGTTTGATTTGGGTGGCTTAGTTCCTTCAGAAGCCATAGGCTTTGGTATCTGCAAATGAACTGTGTTTCAAAACTATTTGGATTGGGGCAGATCATTCTTTTTATTTTTTATTTTTTTTTTTTTTGAGACAGAGTCTCGCTTTGTTGCCCGGGCTAGAGTGAGTGCCGTGGCGTCAGCCTAGCTCACAGCAACCTCACACTCCTGGGCTCAAGCAATCCTCCTGCCTCAGCCTCCCGAGTAGCTGGGACTACAGGCATGCGCCACCATGCACGGCTAATTTTTTTCTATATATTTTTAGTTGGCCAGATAATTTCTTTCTATTTTTAGTAGAGACGGGGTCTCGCTCTTGCTCAGGCTGGTCTCGAACTCCTGAGCTCAAACGATCCACCCGCCTCGGCCTCCCAGAGTGCTAGGATTACAGGCGTGAGCCACGGCGCCCGGCCTGGGCAGATCATTCTTAAGAAAACAGACTTATCTGCAACTGGGGCCTGACATACTGAACAGCAACAGGGGACAATTTCTAGAGCTTGAGCATCATTAGTCATTCCCATTGCTGGAATGCTCAAAATGTGCCCAGAAGGAAATGCACTGATGTACTCAGGAAATATTTGTGAATGTGTCAGAAATTTTGTTGGGAAAATCCAGGCCAGTGTCATCTATTTTAAGAGGTAGCCATTCAGAGATAGGGGATTTTACCAAGTAATAGAGTTGGTAAAAGCACAAGAATATTTCATCAGCATTTTAAAAATTGGGATGATGAAGCTATCTGCATGCAGAAAATGAAATCAGGCTAACACTGATAGCCCAGCTGAGATGAAGGTCCTAGAAACAGGCTTCAGAAAAGTCATAACATAGCTAGATTGAGGTAAAGGGGTTTTTTAGTTCAAGAGAAAAAACAAGCAGGGAGCAGAGTTCCCCATAGTTTCACTTGGTAGAGAAACCACTGGGGTACAAATGGTGACATGAGTCAGGTTCGGAAGGCTTGATTCCTAGGGGAAAAGTGTATCACGGGACATCCATTGACAGGTCATCAGCATATTGCAGGTACTTAAACCACAGAACTGTCTGGTTTAAAGCTTAATATAATACATTACATTGTCATCCCTGAAATGAAAAAAGCCAGGGTAAAAAAATAAAAATAATAAAAAAAGAATCCAAACCCACAAATAATCCCAAACCACAATAATCAAAATGCATTAAGAGGTTTCCTTCACCTCTTTTGCAATGTCCCTCCTGCCCAGGGCTGCTGCTGGACTTGGCAAATAAAAATACAGGACACTCAGTAAAATTTGAATTTTAGGTAAACAAACACTTTTTTAGTCCAAGTATATCCCATGCTATTTAATTCATATTTAACTAGATGTCCAGTATTTTATTTGGCTAAGCGACTCCTGCCCCATCCTTGGAGCTCCCCTGCTTTAGCTAATAAAAAAAATAAAATTTGCATTCATTAATACCCAAATAGAGAGGCTACAAGTTGTCTCTCTACCTGGGTTCAAAGCCTGGCTCCATCACGCGCTCACTTTGAGATCTTGGGCAAGTTACTTAACGTTACTGTGCCACAGTCACCACATCTGTAAAATGGGACGAATAACAGCTCCTCCTTAGCAAAGTCATCTTGAGGGGTACAAGAGATTGTGCATGGAAGGGTCTGGCACAGTTCTCAGCTCATAGCAAATGTTCAATTAATGTGACTGTGTGTTATTGTTGGCAAGAGAACACAGTTGAAGAAATGAAATGGCAAGGAAGAGGGTATCTGAGATCTTTCATTTGCCAAGAATATTCTTTATCTATACACAGATAATTGGGAGCTGTCAATGGTTGACTTCACTTATTTGACATTCATTTTATTTGACAAATAAGGAGTAGCACATAGGAATACTAAATAACCAGTGCTAATACGGTATATTACAGTTTTCAACAGAGATTGTCATGTCCGCTTTCTTTAAAATTCATATTTTAAAGAAAACTCAAGACAATGATTCTCAAAGAGGGGATATTGTGCAAATTGACCTATATAGTCCTGGCATCCCTCCTACCCACCAGTGCCAGCCCCTTTGAGTTCCACTGCCCTAAATAGTTTCAAAGATATTAAAAAAGAAATCTGCAATAAAATATTTCCTTTGGCAAGGAAGCAAATTTAGAGCAATCTTTATATATGTACACAATGTACATACCAGGATTTCTGGTCCCAATGTGTCTTTTTGTCCAGAGCTCCTGCACAAAACAATCCTTCTCCATGTCGTCATCATCAAATACAAAGGGCAACTGGCTTGACACCACTGGCAACAAAAGGTCCTCAGCAGAATGGCTTTTTAAAAGCAAAGGCCAAAGAAAGTTTAACCTGTGGCCTCTATTCACCACCGGAAGAGTCTAAATGCTTTCCCCCTTTTGTAATGGAGAACATCTGCCCTTCCAGGAGACTAATCTGGCTCTCAACAAGAAGTTTTACATATAGAGAAGCAACATCCTTTTTTTGTGTGGCTTTCCTAAATCCTTGATTACAAAATGTATCCTTTTCAAACGGCTTTACAGCCAGAATCTCTAAGCTGCCTAAAGGGCACCAACCCTGTTTTTTGCTCAATGGTAAAGTGAGAAATATTCTATCTGTAAATAAGAATACCAGGCTTCAATCTAAGGAAAATCCTGGTGTACTAGATTGTTCGGTGCCCCTTTTTGCAAACACTTAAGTTTTCTGTCTTAGTGTACAAAGAACCAGAGGGCAAGGTAAAGGTGGCATTTGGGATTTAGTTAGTGGATTTGATTAAAATGACAGCCAAATCACAAAATTTCAATCCTAGAAGTACTTCTTGAATACGGATTATTTGATGTAGTTTTGTATGGTCACAGATAAACGAAATTCAAGACAACAACATAGAATCAAGCAGCTGCAGTTCGGGGTTTGCAGCAATGTAGCAGACGAATAAAGCCAAGACAAAACAAAAACAAAGAAACAAACAAAAATAAAGCCAAGGCATTTCCAGCGTGCTGGCTCTGGCAGTTCACTCCCCAGAAGACAGGAAGTTCTATGACCAGGAATTTCTTTAAAAATCTAGCAAGTGGCAGCTTCCTATTTTATTTTGGAGCACTACTCCTAAACGTATGTAAAGCAATTGCATTTCTAGCTTGCTTTGTCCAGAGGATATTAAAATACTAGTTTGAGGTTTGGCCATCTTACTGGCCTCCTACTGTTAACACGTGTCCCTTTGAGAAGACAACTAGAACGTGTTATGTATAAAATGTAACATTTAGGTGGTGGCCGGGAGCTAGGGTAGGAGAAAATGGGGAGCTAGTGTTTTATGGGTACAGGGTTTCAGATGGAGAAGATGCAAAAGTTCTGGAGAAGCATGGATGTTGGTGATGGGTGTAGACCAATATGAATGTACCTAATAATGCCACAGAACTGCACACTTAAAAGTGGTAAAGATGGTAAATTTTATGTTACATATATTTTAACACTATATAAAAATAACATTGATAGGCTAATAAAAATGAAAGAATTTTTTAAAAAGCTAGATGTGAAGGGGAAATAGAAAAGAGAGAGAAAGAAAAATAGAAAAGAGATTGAAGAGACCCCCCCACCCCCCTCGGAGGGCAGTGGCAGTGGGGAGGGCAGAGATCTTACAGGAGAAGGGAGGGTTGGGTACCTCCTCCCACCACAGTCAAGAAGAGGGTCCCTCACTCGGGAAACATTGACCGAGTACCTGCAGTGAGACTGTGCTCCGATTTAATAACTAAACAAACTATGGCAAATAAAGGAAATCAAGCCATTAAAAACTAACTGTATACAAATGGCCAATAAGCACATGAAAAGGTACTCAACATCATTAGCCATCAGGGAAATACAAATCAAAACCACAATGAGATACTACTTCACACCCATTAGGATGGTTATAATCAAAGACAGACAATAGCAAATGTTGGCTAGGATGTGGAAAAACTGGGACCCTCATCCATTGCTGGTGGGATGTAAAATGGTACAGCCACTTTGGAAAGGCGCCTGACAGCTCTTCAGAAAATTAAGCACACATTTACCATATAACCCAGCAATTTCACCCCTACGTACATACTCAAGACAAATGAGAACATAGGTCCACACAAAGACGTGCGTGAGACTGTTCATAGCAATATTACTGCCAGAAAGTGAAAACCACACAAAAGTCCATCAACTTGTGAATACACTACAAAAACGACAACAAAAAACCAATAAAACCCCAGACACTGGCATATCCATTAGATGAAATACTGTTCAGCATTAAAAGGAATGAAAAGGATACTGATAGAGGCTGCAACACGGATAAACCTCAAAAAAATCATGCTGAGCCAAACACAAAAGATCATATATTTTACGACTCCATTTATATGAAAACAGGTAAGTCATAGGGACAGAAAGGAGATGAGTGGTTGTTTGGGGTTGGGGGTGGAATGGGGACTAAGTGTAAGGGAGCTTGAGGGACCTTAATGCAGTGATGAAAATGTTCTAAAACTGGATTGTTGGGATGATTGGTAAATATACTAAAGATTACTGAATCATACACTTACATGGGTGAACTTTATGATATATAAATTATATACCTTGATAAAGTTGTATCAAAAAAAGAATGGTACAGAGAGAAACACAGTGGAAGGCAAGACTAGAAATGAACTTGGAGTTAGAGGGAGGAAGTCTGGAAAGCCAGGAGGAGAAGTCTGAGCCCTATTCAGTGTTCAAATGGGAAGTGATCAAGGAGGGGTGAACAGGGAAGTCCCCAAATCCTATCTCGGATCAGCTGGAAAACTGGAGAACCAAGAGCAGGGGGAGGGCTCACGTGACCACCCCCTAACTGCACTAGTGATGTGCTAAGATAACCCTTCCCAAAACTGATCACAAAAGTCTGGAGCACTTATTAAAAATGCTAATTCTCAAACCCAGATCTTCTGAATCTGAATTTTGAAAAAAATCAGCCTGGGAAGCTGTGTTTTTGTTGTTTTTTACAGTGTGGCAGGTGATTTTCATGGTCAGGCAAGTTTTAGGAAGCTTGGATACTGATCTACATCTTTTTTTTTTTTTTAATTAAATGCCTGGACAAGTGGCAAAACAGAGTAAGATATAATATAGAAGCTATGCTCAAATGTGACCATCCTTTTCTTCTAGTGAATGGTGACGACACAGGCTGAAAAAAAAGTGGTTCTTCTAAAACAAGAACAGGTAAAAACAACTTGTAAAGGGTTACCATAGGAAAATAAGAAAATTATGATGGATCTGCATAATATTGGTTTGTCAGCCTCTATGGCCTCAGCGCTCAAGAAGAGTAGTCTTGGCAGAATCTGAGTGTACTAGTTTCCCAGGGCTGCCATAACAAATTGCTACAAACTTGGTGGCTTAAAACAACAGAAATTTATGTTCTCACAATTCTGGAGGCCAAAAGTCCCCAATCAAGGTGTCAGTAGGGACCCTCTCTGAAAGCTCTAGAGAAGACCCCTTCCATGCCTCTTCCAGCTACCAGTGGCTCCAGGTGATTTTTGGCTTGGAGCTGCACAACTCCAGTCTGTGCCTTTGACCCTTTGCATGGCCTTCTCTGCAGCTATGAATTTCCTTCTCTTCTGCCTCTTATAAGGACACATATTATGGAATTTAGGGCCCACCTGGTGAATCCAGGATGATCTCATCTCAAGATTCTTAATTACATCTGTAAAGATCCTTCTTGCAAATAAGGCCACATTCACAGGGAGCAGGGGTTAGGACTTAGACATATCTTTCCTTTTCTTTCTTTCTTTCTTTTTTTTTTTTTTTTGAGACAGAGTCTCACTCTGTTGCCTGGGCTAGAGTGCCGTGGTGTTAGCCTATCTCACAGCAACCTCAAATTCCTGGGCTCAAGGGATCCTCCTGCCTGAGCCTCCCAAGTAGCTGGGACTACAGGCAAACGCCACCATGCCTGGCTAATTCTGTGTTTCTGTTTTTAGTTTCCCCAGCTAATTTTTCTATTTTTAGTGGAGACGGGGTCTTGCTTTTGCCCAGGCTGGTCTCAAACTCCTGACCCCAAGCAATCCTCCCACCTCAGCCTCCCAGAGTGCTAGGATTACAGGCGTGAGCCACTGTGCCTGACCATAAACATATCTTTTTTGGAGGTAAGTGGTGTTTCACAACTCAACCCATTACGCTGAGTAATTTAACATTGTCTAGCAGGCCCATATGATGCTCCTACCTACATCAATGCATTCAGAGGGTATTTTTAATGTAAATTCTCTTAGTTCAATGTTCTTTAGAATGACAGAAGTTTGTTTATAAATGAATTCACTCATCTGAGTCATGTATATTTTTAGAAGCATGACTCTGTTGTTTCAAAATATGACATGGTATTAAAATGCTACATGCAGTAGACAAAACTACGTTCAGATAATTACAATATTGCAAAAAATTCTGCAACATTTTCTGGAAGAAAATTTCTAAGCCCTGAGATATGTCTATCACAACAAGAGCAACATGGAAGAAAACAAAATATTGTAATGATTTATGCTGATATTCTCCCTAGGAAGTGTCAATGCATCAGGTTTTATCGTAATTAATGCTTTAACAGAATTTTTTTTTCCCCAGGGTAAAAGACAGGAATAGCTGATATTGCAAGGATATGTGAAATAGCTATTAGAAACAAGAATAGGTGTAGATAAATATAGGAAAAGGAGTCTATGGTTAATTAATGAATAGTAGCACTTATACACAGAGAGAAAAAAACACTTTCTTTTCTTTTCTTTTTTTTTTTTTTTTGAGATATAAGCTATATCTCCCAAGCTGCATCTCCCAAAATCCTAGACTCAAGTGATCTTCCTGCCTCAGCCTCTCAAGTAGCTGGGACTACAGGCACACACCATCACTCCTGCTAATTTTTTTATTTGTTTGTTTGTTTTGTTTTGTTTGAGATAGGGTCTCACTCTGTCACCCTGGGTAGAGTGCAGTGGCGTCACGGTAGTTCATTGCAACCTAACTCCTGGGTTTAAGCAATCCTCTTGCCTCAGCCTCCTGAGCAGCTGGTACTAAAGGCGCGTACCATGACACCTGGCTAATATTTCTATTTTTTGCAGAGGCAGGGTCTCGCTTTTGCTCAGGCTGGTCTCAGACTCCTGAGCTCAAGTGATCCTCCCGCCTTGGCCTTCCAGAGTGCTAGGATTACAGACGTGAGCCACCACGCCTGGCCAAAAATCCTTTTTGCATAAAAAATTCCCAGGTATTCATTAAAAAAGAAGAGAAAGATTGAGTATGATGTCTAAACTAGAGGGGCCCCAATACAACTTCAGTCAAGATCTTGGTACCAGGGATAGGTAGACTGGTCAGGCAGCAACCTTATCAAATGGGACTTGGAAAAGACTTGCTTATATCACAATACGCCATGTGCTTTTATAGAAACAAATTCACGTCTTTCTGATTATTTAAATGCCTGTCTGTACCACACTTACAACTATGTGGTAACACATCTTAAAAATTATTAATAATTCTCAAATAATGACAAATTCCAAGATAGCAAATCTAGATTCATCAGATTTTACTATTGGCATCCATCTCCCTCTGCCCATTGTGGTCCTAGACTCAAACTTGTCAGTCTTTGCAATAACAGCCAACATAACACCAATACATCATTGCAATGTATACTATTGTCTTGCAAATTCTGCTAAACATAATTACAGGCAAATGAACTTTCAGCACAGGATAGTTATTATCTAGATTGGGGGATTTTTTGACCACTCAGGCTACTAATTTATCTTTCATTTAATTTCACAATGGTAACCTCTGCTTGGTCTCTCTAACATTTGCAGCAGAGATAACATAAGTTCAGCCTTCACACTCCAAAAGAGAGCTTGAATACATTCATCCTATATATCCTTTTGTACAACCTCTACTAATAAATCCCAGAGTGAAATTCTCCAGTTATGTCTCAACATAAAAAGGGACATTACTTTTTGTTTTTCAAAGAAAAAATTCAGAAGTGGCATATATTTAAATTCTAATCATTCAAGCAGAAATGCTAGAAAGCCCTCCAGCCTTTGTTAACTAACACAGAAGCAGAATTCCAAGAGAGGAGGGCCGTTCCTTCCTGTCCAATCCAGTAACAGAAGGAAAGGGGTTGAGTCTCTGATAATCTTTGCTATAGATTCCTTAATCTAGGCAGTGACTACAAATCCATGCATCTAATTCAAACAATGACAATTAAGCTGATTTCTAGATGACTCATTTTGTAAACCTTCGGACATTAGCGTTCCAGCTGGGGTGGGAGCATGTGCTGCCTTCCGGCTGACATCAGTGGAAATCTGGAGTCAAGATCAAAGTGACTTTATGCCAGTCTGACCTTTCCTCACAATGCACAGTGGGGCCCAATTTCTCAGCTCAGAATTTTCAGATGGGCTTCACTGTCTCTGTGGGGGTTAGTTACCATTTGCAAACAGCCTATGTGTAGATACTCACTGAAGACCCTACTGCAGGCCCATTGGAAATCGCATCTTAGATACTGGCTTTCAAGTGGTTTCCTAATCCAGATCCTACATTTCAGAAAATCTCATGTCTGGTTGCCTCCCCAAGACTTCAGTAAATAGAGAGGGAACCCCAGCAGGGTGGAGTGGTGGCGCTCATTCTGCCCCCGAGATGCACCTTGGGACTCAGCCTGAGAAGGATCCCTTACCTTGACAGTCATGTCTGCGCTGGAGGTTCCTGTGGCGTTCGAGGCTGACTCATCTCCCTTTAGCAGGGTACTCTCCCACCCGACTCCTGGGGAAAAAAAAGTGCCATTTGAACCAAGTGATTCAGCGGACACGGATAGACACACAGCTGTCATTTTTTTTTATTCTTTTAAAAATATTTTTAGAGGTAGGGCATCATTCTGTCACCCAGGCTGGAGTGCAGTGGCGCGATCACAGCTCACTGTAGCCCCGGAATCCTGGGCTCAAGCAATCCTCCTGCCTCGGCCTCCTAAGTAGCTGGGACTACAGGCACATGCCACCACGCCCAGCTAATTTTTCTATTTTTATTTTTTGTAGAGACAAATTCTTGAAGTCTCGCTATGCTGTCCAGCTGGTCTCAAACTCTTGGCCTCAAGCGATCTCCCTGCCTCAGCCTCTGAAAGTGCAGGAATTACAGGTGTGAGCCACCATTCCTGGCTACATAGCTGTCATTTCTCAGATTCCATTCTCATGTGACTAGTAAAGGAAAGCAAGGGGTGATGACCTAGAGTCCCTTACCTACCTGGCAGTTACAGGACCAGGAAAGCTGCCTTTGTGTGGTCACATAGCACCTCTTTTGTTTTTTCACCTAATCTCCAACTTTGGAGTCCATTGTCTAAGTCCCATGTCTTACAGATAGTTCTATTTCTAGCCCAGAGGAAGAGGTTGGAATGAACTCCTCCACATTCCAGGCCTCATACTCATGCTTCATTTGGGGCCTAAAGTCAATCCCAGAATGTAGAAATACACACATCTAATTCAGTACTTGCTAGAAATGACCCTGGGTTATTCCCGGTTCTCCATTCCACACACCTACTGGAAATAACTGAGAGTTTATTGTCACTTTGAAAATCTGCACATGCCTTCTCTCCAGGTCTTTAGAAATATCAGTGTTCCTTTCTTCTTCAACTGCCAGACTGTGTATCTGGCAACATACAAGATTTTGTTCTCTCTAACCTCAAAGAAGGGATCAGGAACCGGTGTTCTAAAATATCTATGAACACAATGTACTAAAACTACACTAATTCAGATGCAATCATATGTGTGAATAGAGTTAGAATTGTCTGCATGAGTGAAAAGTTTGAAGTAGTATCAAGTATATTTTTAAAAACATAGGCTTATTGCAAGGAAAATCATCTCCTTAAAGGCCAGTAAAGTAACACTTAGTAGAGTTTCTCAAGGTCTACTTTATAAAGCAAGTGCACATTTTATAATTGGTACAATGACAACAGTTTGGAAATGAGCCCTCATAACCTAAAGTATTAAAAAGATTGTTTTCTTAAGTAGGTTAAAATTGTCTGCATAATATTTGTATATATTACTGATTTCCTTAACAAATAATTTTTTCTAAGGATAATTCAAAGACAATATTCATCCCAGACCTGCATAATAACGCAAATTCCAAAATTCCAACTGTCTAGCATTATGTTAAATCAGGATTGGCAAAACGTTTTCTGTTTGCCACATAGTAAATATGTTGGGCTTTGTGGTCATGCCGTTTCTGTTGCAACTCCCCAGTCTGCTCTTGTTGAGTGAAAGCAGCCACAGACAACATGTAAACACATGGGCATGGGTGGGTTCCAATAAAACTTTATTTGCGAAAACAGGCAGTGGGCCAGATTTGTCCCACGGGAGGTACTTTACCAGCTTCTGTGCTACCTAAAGAAACCAGAGATGCGTAAGATTGCCATACACCAGCATTGCTAGTAGAATCAACTGAACAACCAGGAAAGAATCACTAAGAGTTGTTTGAAATTACATGATACTTTAAATAAACTAATATGAAATTATTTAAATTCTAATATATTAGCATTGGTTACATTTCCTTATTTTATGTTATGGATCCTTAAGACCCTTATTTCGTAGAATATATGCACAATGGCTTACTCACGACCCGTAGGTTGTAATTCATTGCAAGGTACAAATAGCTGTCACTTCTGACTAGGTTGCAGAAATTAGGTCAGAGGACTTCGGTGACCTGACCTACACTTTCTTCTCAAGAAACTGCTGCAAGGAGGTTGTCAGCTTTGCTTAAATGCATGTTTCTGGAAGAAAAATCTCTGTTCCTACGTGAATAGATTATTTCCCTGACATGCCTTGCATTTAAGAGACTCATAACCCCTCCTGGTTTAAACCACTGTTGGTACCTGTTGGGTCTGGCTGGCAGAGGCAGACACAGATGCTGGGCATGATGGACAAGCGTATGGTATTTAGTTTGTGTAACAATTTGAATTACTGATCAGCAAACATTCATTCCCCTCCCCTCCCACTGTGGGAGACATTTTCTTCCCTGTCCCACTGATGTTTGCTTAAGCCAATAAGATGTTAGCAGGCATAACGCAAGCAAACAGGCTGTGTGGTGAGGCTTGCCTCTTGCACTTCTGCTACAGCACGAGAAGGAAGTGCCCAGTTAGCCTGCAAGGGAGTGAGAGTCTTAGGAAGTAGACCTGGACCTCATCTTTACCTTGAAACCAAGCCAAGTCTAGATCAGCCAACTCCCGCCAACTGCATATGCAGGACAACAAAAGCTAATGAGTTTGGGGATCCTGTGTTCAGTAGCATTATTGTAACAATAGCTAATAGATACAATCTAAAACCAAAATTAAAATATAAATGAAAATCTTTTTTTTTTTTTTTTTTGAGGCAGTGTCTCACTCTGTTGCCCTGAGTAGAGTGCCTTGGTGTCAGCCTAGCTCACAGCAACCTCAAACTCCTGGGCTCAAGCGATCCTCCTGCCTCAGCCTCTGAAGTAGCTGGGACTATAGGCACGTGCCACCATGCCCGGCTAATGAAAATCATGTTGGATGAAGCATTTCGATCTTTTTTTTTTTTTTTTTTAAGAGACAGGGATCTTGCTATTTTGTTCAGACTGGCCTCAAACTCCTGGGCTCAAGCAAACCTCTCACCTCAGCCTCCTGAGTAGCTGGGATTATAGACACACACTACCATGTCTGGCTTAAATACTTTTATCATTAACTATACAAATATAACTCTCTTTGTTGTATAAACATTTCATTTACAAGTATTGATTTTCATCTATATATATTATTCCACTTTGGGAAGAATTTTTTTCGACTGCTACAATCATTCCTTTTGTAAGCAATACTATATTAAAGACTATATGGCCATAACAAAGATATGTGGGACATAAGAATATATATACTCTCAAAATTTTAGCCTGCCATCAAGAAAACACTTCAAATTAGATAACTGATTTCATGATGAGAGCGAGAGAAAACAGACATAACATTTTAGTTTAAAGACGTTATTAATCCTGATAATAAGTTGTGAAACTAGAGGTGAAATTCCTTCCAGGGAGAAAACTGTGTTGTGGAGAACAAAGCAACTTTAGGGACTATCTGGGTGCGAGAAGGTGGGTCCCACAGCACAGAAGGAGGACAGAAAGGAAGAGGTGCAGTTAGAAGAGAGAGAGAAATTGAAAGAAGTTGGAGCAAGAATTGGCAGTAAGAAATCACCAGAGGTAATAAAAAGGACTTTTGAAATAGCCATGCTTAAATATAAATTTTAAATTATTTATTGTGCTGTGTCATGATGTAATTCTTCCCTCACTCTTGTACCCACAGTGGAGATCTGTTCTACACCATTGTCTTGTGCTGGTGTTTTCTAGTGGGAACAGAACGAGGTCCCACACGTGGACCTTGGGGTAGAGAGAAGAGAGTGGCCACATGGCCCTGGGAGCTCCCTGCAAATGTGGAATCTGAGGAGGACATGATGCCAAGAATCTTGGAGAAGGTACTTAACCTGCACACTGCACAGGGTAAGGCTACAGGCTGATTTTATTTCAATACCAAAGGTCAGGAGACCCTGTCATCTTGAGGACTTGGAGGTGGAAGACGACTGACACTCCTTTGTAGGAGGATGCTTATGCATTTGGAAATGCGACTTCCCTTTTCCAAAATGGTGATTTCCATTCCACCAACACGAAAATGCGTTCTATCACCAGTGGGTAGAAGGGTAGCTTAGAATGCTGGTTTGCCATTCCCTCAGCTCTAGAATTTCATCAATGATTTCCAACATCTGCTTTTGTGGTTAAGTCCCTGAGAAGAATTTCCACCCAGTTAAGATCCTTGGTTTATGGCTATATCACAAACACTGAAATAGCGCAGATATTTACTTGTAAATGAGAGACATTCCAGACGGGTGTATTTCTATCACTAGTTACATAAACACAATTTCCTCTGATTTCAGGGGAAGAACCTATATAAATAATTCGACCTAAGATCTTGGGGGAAAAATATGTTTCTACATACTGTACTTTCAAACAACCATTTTCCTCTTATATTCCTCTTCTCCCTTTGCTCAAATTCTTATTTATAATGTATTTGAGAAGAGAAATTATATTTATATTATTCCTATACTCCCTGGAAATACTACTGCAATTTTTATTCCATTGTTAAAATATAGGATCAAACCTCAAGGAAAAAAAATAACATCTTTTGCCCAGAAGAAAATAAGTTTGCATTTCCCTGCAGTAGGAGAAATTGAGACTTGTCTACTTGTAGCTTAGGTAACCTTACAAATACTCCATCAGAGAAAGTTTTATAAAGATCCCTCAGGAATAAATAAAACTAACCACCACATTTTTTTTTATTGCTTTTTACACATCTTCTCACCGAGCTGCACAGTCAGATGAATAAGTCCATTAACCTAAAGCTCTGGGTCACCTTTGTCTCCATTCGCACGGTGTGCCCTATCGACTTCCATGGATTTCTGCTGTGGATTTCTGTTGAGAATAATGCATGAGAGGGTCAAGAAGGCAGTGCCACCAGAATGAAGGAGCTGAGCTCAGGTTCTGCCTGGAGAAGGCAGAGACACACAGGAGGGTCTGCAGGGAGGGGGATTTGAGCAGGTAGCAGGAAGCCACGAGGGCTTGTAGACAAAGTAGCTTTGCATGTTTGAAGAAAGGGAGACAGAATGTGGCACTAAACAATGAAGGGGGCAGGCAGCTAAACAGGCCTGGTGGGGCGCCAATGGCTGGCATTCCAGAGAAAACCACTGGGTGACTTCCTTAGCTCCCACCCTGGTTGGTACTAAAAATAAAATAAAACTAGAAGGAAAGTGTCAGAGGCCCAAAGGGAGAGGGCAGCACTGCACTGGAGGTTACTGGCTATACCCAGGCTCCCTGGAACCACCTGGCACCACTAGGTGAAAGCAGAATAAGGACGAAAGACAAGCCCAGATGGACCCAAATGGACCCAAATGTGCCAGAGAGTGGAACTTTGTTCTAGCTTGTCTGTCCATACAGATTTTACATGGATGCTTGGACAAAGTGGGTGACTGTGGTGGTCATTAGTGTTGCTCACCCAAATACTCCCAGTTCTTTCCTCCTGTGGACACATAATAGGATGTCACTTCCTGGCCTCCTCAGAGTTGGTGAGGCCACGTGACCAGTTCTGGCCAATGGGTATGGGCAGCAGTGACATCTCTCTCTTCTGGGCTAGCGCATTTATCAATAACTGCTGATTTAGGACCCCTCAGAGCCCTTCCCTTCTATCACAGTGACTGACAGTGTTCCAGACAGTGGTGATTCTGTGAGCCTAAGCCCCGGTGTGAGGGTAATGCAGAGCAGAGACGTGGGCCATGTAGCATGAGTGAGAACTAAACCTTTATTGTTTGTATGGGGTTGGGGTTTGTTTATTACAGCAGCAGAACCTATCCCAGCCTTATGGGAGGAAGGACCCCCTCCAGACTTGCCTTCCCCATCAACCTCAAGGTCCCATGATAGACAATTCTTTGGATAAATTTGCTGAGTTCTATCCTCTCCTGCCATTTAAGTTTTGTCTCCTCAACCAGGTTATAGCGGCCCATACTCTCTACCCTTCTTTGGTCACTGTCCGTTTCCATTGTGCCCAATGCTTATTGCACAGTTTAGTTGCATCTCATGAAGGGCTTAAGTTCTAAAGATAAAAGGCAAAAGCTCCGTATAGTCAAAACTGTCCCTGAACAGTCCCTAATTCTCCCTTAAAGTACAACATAGTACCACACTTTAATAAGCCCAGTAGAGTCACTTTTTGTTCCAGCCTTGGAACAGAGTTCTGTTTCTTCTGTTAAGTACCAGATGATGCTGTTGGCTTGCACTGAGGATCATGTTGTACAAAAAATGCATATCTTGAAACTCTAGAATTTCTCAGGGTTTGTTGATGTAAGATTGTAAGAGATACAAGGAGCTGGGACCGACTGTGGGTCCCTCGTGGCCCTCATGCTGGGTGTATCAGTTAGGATGCTTTTACCTGCAGGCAGTAAAAACATTATTTAATGGAGGATTCAACAAGACAGGGTTGACCAGCTCACGTAACAAGAAGTCCCAAGATAGTGTGGTACCAGAGGTGGCTGACTCGGTGGCTCCATGGCCTCGTGTCCTCAGTGTGACCTCTCTGCAATTCTCTTGGCTTTCCTCTGTGTCCCAAGATGGACACGGCAGTTCTATGCATCATGAAAATGCTCAGAGGCAGGAAAAAGGAGGATTCTCCTCACCTCACTTTTTAAGAGTTAAGAAGTCTTCCCCCAAGTCACCCCCCACTGTTCACTGAAGCTGACCCCCAAGGTCTCACCGGTCAAAATGCAGCAGAAGCTTATTCCTAAACCAATCATGGAAAAAGGAATAGAATTATCCAAATTGGCTTGGAGTCCATTAATCAAGTTTTGCCCCCTGGGTGAGGGCTAAGTCTCAGCTTTCCCTGAGCACATGGCCTGAAGGGGACAGAGGTTGATGGCCATCAGGTAAGCAACCAGTAGGGTCTGTCACAAGAGGATGTGCACACAGATTGCAGAAGGCACAAGCACTTACATTTTTTACATTTCCAACTCTCTTCTCTCTTGTTCTCATCAATTTAGTTAAGAATATACACTTGAATCCATATAGGTTAAATACACAGGTGCTGTGGGACTCAGCCTTGCCTTGCGATGCCAGCTCCTCCCTGATGGTGTCTCAGCTCAGCCCCGGAGTGACATCTCCCCCTGCACCTTGCACTGGGAACTCTCGGTTCTGATCCTTAGCCCCACTTGGTGGGACACTCATTAGGGCCTGAGCAGGGAGAGCCCTGAAGTGTGTCTGACAGCGTTTGCTGGTCAGTGCTGCCTCCGGGGGCCCTTGTCCACTGTCTCCTAAGCACCCGTGGGCAGGGCTGGGCCTGATACACCGTCTCATCCAGGTGTCTGTTAAAGAAGAAGGGTTCGTTCTGCGCAGCCAGGTTTGGGGGGAGGAACTTCGGAGGGTGGTCCTAGGAGAACAGGGAGGCTGAAGGAGAGGGGGCGGAGGACATGGGGAACAGGCAGTCCCAGGTCTCAGTCGACCCCCTCTAGGAGGAAGAAAAAACAGCCTGTGGTCAGCCCTGTCCTCCAGAGTCAGGCAAGGTACAGGGAGCCAGGAGCTACATGCAGACATGGTCACCAGACCTAAATCATCTGGGTGGGGAGACCCTGAGCACTTTGAAGACAGGGCTGCCCCACCCCAGTCAGCACAGTGGGGGCTCATTAAATATTTCCCACAGAGCACAGGAGCGGAAAGGGCCTGGAGGCTGCCCAAGCTGCTTTGTCCTCAGTGTAGAAAGCTCCTCTGCAATGTCACCTGATGGATGCCTCTCAGCCTCTAGGCGGCCTCTTCCTGGTCGTGTTCCCCACTCCCTCACAGGGTCATGCACACGGGTCAGCTAGAATGGACTGTCCTAAGAAGAGGTGAGCCCCAAATGGTTTGGGGAAAAAAGATCCCTGACGATGACCTATGTCGTCTGGCTCATGGAGACACCAGAGGACATTGTTAGTGGAGGGCCCTGAGCAGCTGTGAGTGTATGTCGTTGTTTGCTAGGACTTTGGTGAAGCCTTCTCAGGCCTCCAGCCTTCTTATCTATTTGACTGTTCTCTTCCTCACCTCACCCCGGCCTCACCCCTCATCAGCCCACGACAAGGACATGGCCATGGCACGGCCAGGAGGCCTAGAGCACAGCCTTTGGGGGTTTCAGTGAGAGAACCGAGGATCTGAGATGGAAAAGAGTTTGCCAAGGTCTCACGGACTGTAGCTGCTAAGCCAGGGCTGAAGGAGACAAGAGTGCCTTGTCTCTTTCCTAGACCAGCTTTCTTCCTGGGCACACATTATATCAACCTCATTCTAGACACAACAGATTGACCCATGTGAAATGATTTTGCTTGATCACAATGAAAAGAATGTGCTTAGCGCTCTTCCTCACCCAAATCTCTGCACTGAGACCCTTGGAATTGAGACTTGGCCAGATATTTCTGTTCCTTGTCATGGCCTTTGGCTCCATGTAACCCCATGGGTTTCTAAAATCTCACTTTGTTCTCGGAGGAGTTCTCAGCAGGGTAGTCATTAAAACACAGCGGAACTTCAGAACAATGAATTGCCTTTAAACACTTGGCTTTAGGAAACCCCACCCAAGGATAAGCTGATGGGCTGCTTCCTCTGGATGGGAAGCCCTGCCCAGGGGCTTGAAGGAGTGGAGCAGGATGCAGCCCCACCCCCAGCCACCCCCCACCCCACTCCAGGTGGTGGCTCATCCCTGTTCCTGAGACCTGGCTTTCTCTTCCTTGGGACAGATGTGAGCACCAGGTCCCAGGGCCTCTAGAAGCAGTGGTGGCAGGGGCACGTCCCCCTCCCTTGGCTCCTCTCCCCAAGGAGAGCTCATTGGGAAAGAGAAAGGCCCACCTTTGGGATGACAAGTTATTTTCCTCAAATTCACCCAGAGGTCATTGGAACCCCTTTCCCCCCTATATTTCCCTGAGTGAGGGAACCCTCTCTGGGTGCCTCTGAGGAGCAGATGTTTAGGAGTTTCAAAGATGCACAAAGAAAAACTTCAATGTCTTGCCAAGTATGCCCCATGCCTTCCCGACAGCACTGCTCTCTCTCCACCAACGTGGCTACAGCAGTACCAGTAATGACAGCTGAACTGTACTGAGGACGGACTATGGGTCTAGGACTAGGCCTTTATGTGTATTATGTCATTTAACTCCCATCCAACCCGATGAGGCAGGTACAACAGTATCCCCACTTTGCAGATGAGAAAACTGAGGCTTAAAAATTGAAACAACTGAGCTAAGAAGTGATGGAATCAATATTTACATCCAAGCGCTCTGACTCCCAGAGGCTATTTACCTAACCAATACATTTTACTACAACCCCTAAGATTAGTATTTTGTTTGTTTTTAGAGATGAGGAACAGGAAGCTTGAGGGCATATTGAACAAAAGATTCACAGAGGGGAGGCCTTCTTTCCTGAGCTCTCCATGCAAGCTGACTTCTGAGCTCACAAAGGGCTGGTTAAAGAAAGGTTTTGTGGTGGGGTCCCTAGAGACATACACAGCCACGGCTGGCACCAGACCCAATCCAGTGGGATTCAGCAGCACTCACCGAGGGCTTGCGGGGCTTCTCTGTGGCCACTTGGATCAGGGAAGTTCTCCTTTCATGCAAGAAGAGCTCCAACACATGGTCCTGCACCATCCCACAACAATCTGGTTCTGCTGAGGGCAGCCCGAGCAGCAGAACTTTCAAAAGATGGAAGAAGCTTAAGAATATGACAGCACCCAGAGCCTCTGAGCTGTACCTCGGGTTTAGACACCCCACAAAGAGCCTGGGGCCAACCTTCTTCTCAGAGAAGAGATAGAAACTCATAGCACCCACGGTTAGAAAACAGTTTGCTGTTTCCACCTGACCTGTAAGCATTTCTCCCTGTAAGCATGGGATAAGAAGGAATAATGATGATAATAACAATAGCTATCATTTCTTGAGTGTTTATTATGTGCTCTTCATTCTACTATATTTCACATATATTAGCTCATTAGTACGAAAACACCCCAAATGCACTTTTTTTTTTAGAGACAGGGTCTTGCTCTGTCATCCAGGCTGGAGAGCAGTGGCATGATCATAGCTCACTGCAGCCTCAAACTGCTGGGCTCAAGGGATCCTCTTGCATCAGTCTCCCGAGTAGCTGGGACCCCACACCTGGCTAATTTTTATTTTTGTAGAGATGGGGGTCTCACTATGTTTCCCAACCTGGTCTCAAACTCCTGGCCTCAAGCTTCCCAAACTGATCTTCCTGCCTCAGTTTCCCAAAGCACTGGGATTACAGGCGTGATCCACTGTACCCGGCTGAAGTAGGCACTATTTTTATCCTTATTTTCCAGATAACAAAAATGAGGCTTACAGAAGTAAATGATTTGCCCAAGGACACACAAGTAAGGAGTAAATCTGGGATCTGGATAAGGTTCTCCAACCACAGTGCCCATGCTGCAACATGGTGTTCCCAATCACCCCTGCTAACTAAGGTGCCCTTGGTTGGAATGGCAGGAAGGAACACCCCTCCTGAGATTGAGAAGGTGTGTGCACACGTGTACCTACCCCGCATAGGCATATGCTCTTATGTACGCACATGCACACACTCAGAGACATTCATGTGCATGCATGTGTGTGCATATGCTGACTCACATACCCACATGTGCATAACCCATGCACACACCCATGTGTATGTGCACACACATATGCATATCTGGGCACGGAGCTGCAACTGTTTTCCAACTACCACTGTATACTCAGGAGTCTTGGACATCCTTGAAGGAGAAAAGAGCCTTTCTCAGTCACAGCATCTGAGAGTGGGTCAGAAAACTGGGTGCTTCCTCTGCTCTGCTCTCAAAGGTGCATTTTAAGCATCCTTCTGCATATGAAGAGGGAAGCAGACTCCAATTCCGTGGAAATGAGCGCAAAAAAGGATCACAGTACATTGTTTAAAATGAGTTTTATGAGCCCCTTGAGGCCCAAACTAATTTCGAAAATGGTTTGTTTTGGCTGGCCTGTGCCAGTCCTCAGAAATCAAAGCCTTTTTAGGCAACTGTACTGCTTGCAGCAAATTCAAGGGACTGCTCAATTTCCCTATTCAGAGGTTAGAGAACTAACAGCTTAAAACCTGGCTTACTCTCAAATTGTTTTGCAGATATTAACTACTCAGTGGGGCTCCTTTTCAGGTCCAATAAAGGATTCTTTTATATTCTCCACACACCCTAATTATTAAGTTTGCCAGTCTTGTTTTACTAGGCTGGAAAGATATTTGATATGTATTTCCTAAAAATATGATATAAAATTAAATAAAACCCCAAGCCACTGTCTTGGATCCAGTTTCCATCCAGGGGCGATGCATTGACCAATTAGGAGTTAAAACAGCAGGTGGTGACGGGGGCATATTCGAGTCTCCGGGCTCTTTGAAGGGTCAACTTCCCAGTTGGTGCACTGCGACGGTCCCTCTCTTGCCGTGTAAAGGGTGCCGGTGGGCTGCAGGCACAGTGGAGAGCAAAGCCCTTAGGGACACAGAGAAGCCAGGTTCTGAAGCTCTTTTCCCACCTCACACCTCCTCCCCATCCTCACTGCGAGTGCACCAGTTCAGGCCTCCGAGGTCCCCCAGTGCAGATCTGTCTTCCATATCATGACCATTGTTATTTTTCAGAAGTGTAGCTGTGGTCACATCACTTCCCACCTCAACTGCGTGTCTTTCATTTCTGTTGTGTGCCAGGCACTGTGCCTGGGCTGGGGAGACCCAGATGGAAAGATCCAGTCCCTGTCCCCAGGGAGCTGGCAGGCAGTCTGGGAGGCGGTTCTCTCTCCGGACAATCTGATTTCCAGCACTGCTCCTTCCTCTGTCCCTTTCCTCACTGTATGAGGTCTCCCCTGGGCAGTGGCCAGGAAGTTACATTTCCACCCCGAGTTCTGGGCGTCCTGCCAGAGCTTCCTCTCCTGCCCCTGAGGGGGCAGGGAGGCCATGGTGGTGTCCGGTGACCTGTGGGAGCTCACCCAGCCATTCAGAAAACCCACCTGAATCAAGCAGAAGCGTAAAAAAGAGAATACTTTAAAAAGAACTCTCTGGAAAGTTCAGGAAGGATCTTAGGGTAATCACCGGCCCAGGGCTATAAATGGCAACAAATATTTTGTTATGGCAGCTCTAGCAAATGAACACACCTGGGGACTGCTAGGTCCAGGCATAAGGCAGGAGAGCCCTGATCACAGCTGCTGGGTGTGGGGCAGAGTCAGGGAGCAAGGTGCCCAGGGATCTGGGTGTGAGTGTTTGCTGGGAGCCACCTTACACAGCCTGGGGGTGTGGGGTAGCAGGGGGGAGACAGTCCCGGGGAGAAAACGGATGGTCAGAGCAAGACCAGGGATAAGACAGGTGAGGAGGAGGGGGTCAGGATGGCGTCCAGAGACCGCCAGAGCTCTTGGCTGGGCTGCTAACCGCCCTTGGCAGTCTGTCTGTGTAGCTGGGTGGGGGTCGGGTTTGTTTAAAAGCTTTGAGTCTGAACTGCCATGGGGCCGAATGTGCTGAAGGCAGAGGATAAAAGGTATCAATTATGTAGTTTTAATGTTGTTTTATGACCCAGTGTTGTTTTCAATTCAAGAGTGCTGGTGTGATTGGAAACAAAAAGGCCTGGTGTTTCTCAAGTTTAAAAACCCATCTGGGAGTTTGGTTTGACCCACTACAGAAGCCTGGAAGCTAAACGCAGACACTGTTTGCCTAGACTTTTGGGATGTGTCCGTATCTTAGCATCAGAGTATTTACATCCCGAAGTCTTCCTTCACCATCATGTGCACATTCATCTATCACTTTCCTGGACTCAGATGCAAACTTTTAAAGCGCCCACAACTCAACATGACACAGGATCACTCTGGTGATTTGATATAGGACAGTGACAAAAATTACTATCAGGAGTGCCTCCCCTCCTCCCTCCTCTCAGCTGCCAAAGGAACCCAGCTTGGGCTGCCTCCACTTCTCTCCCTTTCTGCCCCTTTAAGGAGGGTTCAGCATTGGCCAGCCCAGCAGCCAGGTGTTGGGAAAACAAGTAGGAAGAGGCTAGCGGGAGAGGCAGGAGGAAAGGGGAAGGGGGGAAAAAAGACAGATGCTTAGCTGCCTAGATGTGGGGGGGGGGAGGGATGAAAGAGAGAGAGGGAGGGAGAAAGAGAGGAAGAACGAAAGAAAGAGGGAGAAAGAGAGAAATACAGGGAGAGAGGGGGAGAAAAAGAGGAAGAAAGAGAGGAGAGATAAAG
Organism: Varecia variegata; assembly: GCA_028533085.1. Taxonomy (NCBI): domain Eukaryota; kingdom Metazoa; phylum Chordata; class Mammalia; order Primates; family Lemuridae; genus Varecia; species Varecia variegata. Next base: position 110,015,628 of record CM052443.1, on the reverse strand, counting down.
AGAGGAAGAGAGAAAAGGAGGGAGAGAAAGGGAGAGAGAGAGAACAGTGGTGTGAGGGAAGGAATCATAGTGAGTGACAGTGATTGTTTTGGCCTTTGGCTTCCCCAACTCTGGTTCCCTTTTATCATGTTAATGGCAGCCCCTTTCCCTTTGGGGTGCTGTCCTCCTCCATTCCTAGTCCATGCCACCCACCTAGGGCTGCCTCTGTTCCTTCCTCAGTTTCCTTTCTCAAGAGGTGGTTACAGTCCCACTGGCAGGTTTAGGGGTGAGCAGGGGATGAAAGCAAGTGACAAAGTTGGCGCAAGGAGAGCCGTGGGACTTCCCATAGAATGCAGGAAAAGGATAACTTTTCTCCATGAGTTTGCTAACGTGATAAGACTGAAGCCTGGGGGTCCTGGTGGCCACCGCAGGGAAGAAGCTTTCCAGAAGAGGGAGCCAATGGAGAGCAAAGCAAAGCTGGAGTCTGAGCCCAAAGAATCACTCTTGGGCTTTTCAATTTGGGGAGAAAATATAATTTTTTTGAAAGCTACTTTGAATTAGGATTCTGTCACGTGTGACCAAAAGAGGACTGACTCAAACAGAGAGACTCCAAGAGGAGCAGCCGCAGGGGACAGAAACACAGATCTCCATTAATGTCCTCCAAGAATTAAAAGGAGAGAGTGTATATTCAGGACAACATGAATCTATGCTCATTGCATAGATTGCAATTCTCAAGCTTGGCCCAAATAAACTGTCTATTTATATTTAAAAAAAAAAAAAAGAATTAAAAGGAAAGTTTGGAACGCCTTTGAATGTTTTTGGAAGCCAGACCCTGCTTCTGTGCATGTGACATTTCACCAAGACTGCACCAAGTATGGTCCTGGACTTAGCAGAGCCATTTACAAAAGGACTCATGGCATTAGGAAATGCCATGGTCAGAAGGGATGCTGGAAGTCATCTAGTTGCATTCTCTATTTGTGCTTAGATCTCTTTAGGCATGTTTAACGACTCTGATTCTATTTGTATCCTTCCAGGATACTGGTCCTCAGTATCCTGAGTACCCAGGGAAGATGGCCACGTGAAGACAGAGGCAGAGATTAGAGTTACACTGCCACAAGCCAGGCAATGCTTGGGGAAACAGAAGCTGGGACTTCACAGAGAGCACAGCCCTGACAACACTTGGATTTTGGACTTCTAGCCTCCAGTACTGTGAGAGAATAAATTTCAACCCAGAAAAAAAAGAGGACTGTTTTAAGCCACCCAATTGGTGGTACTTTGTTATGGTGGCCCTCAGAAACTGATACACATAAAACAGAAACTAATTCTATATTTAGCAAGTTCCAGGTCAGAATGTACTTCTTGATATTGAGCTAAAATTTAACTCTGTGCAACTACTGGTCCTAGCTTGGCTATCTGGAGTCAAACACACGTCTCTTCTTCCCTTACAAAACAGCCTTCAAGCATTCCAGGATGCCCCTGCGTCCCACTGAGACATCTCTTCATTTATGTTCCTAGGCCATTCACCATCCTGGTTGTCTCTCAAAGCCTGGTGTTTCTAGCCATAGAGCCATTTGCTCTGTCTTAGTGGCCAACAGAGCTAGATTGTACAAGCTACCCTGGATATCTTCGTCTTCAAGATGTGAGCTAACAAGGCTTTGGGATGGATGGCAACCCAGTATTAAGGAGAGAAGTTTCTTCCTGCCAGAATCCTCCAAAGTGACACCTTTTCATTCATCATCTTAAAGAAACGTGGTGATGGCTAAGACTATGACAAAAAGCTGTTAGAGGAAGAAGCAAGACTGTGCGACACAGACAGAAGGTTGTCAAAAAGCAGCATTTAAAACACATCCTGGCTCCTTTCCCAATCAGGGATGCTCCTCTGGGTCCCAGTCCCACCCCAGACTGGCTGCTTCCTGACCCCCCAATAGTCAGACGCAGAGGTGAGGAGTAAGTGCCCTCAGGGAGCCCACGTCCCTGGACCCTAACTTAGAACAGGTCCCTACTAGCCCAAGAGAAAGTCCCGCGTTAGTTGAAAACAAACTACTCAGCACTGAGGGGAAATTTGGAAAACACAGAGAAAGCCTCTCAACGTTGCCTTCTTATATTTTTCTCCAAGAGTAAAAATATTACCACGGAATTACAAGATTCTGGGCTCATGCTGATCTCGCAATGAACAAAAGGCAAGGTGTTCTGACAAATGTGCCAATTTCTGGCAATGTCACTGACGCCACTTTACACCCCCACGCCCAAATGACTTGTAGCTTTGGTCTGCTGCCTACTGGGTAAAGTGAAGCTACCTGTGTTCTATTTAGCCAGCATTTTTACCTTTCACTTGGATGGAGAGTAAAATTATTTTTATTTATTTATTTATTTATTTGAGACAGGGTCTTGCTCTGTTGCCCAGGCTGAAGTGCAATGGTGCGATCACAGCTCACTGCAACCTCACACTCCTGGGCTCAAGCAACTCTCCTGCCTCGGCCTCCCAAAGGACTAGGATTACAAGTGTGAACCACCACACCAGTGAGAGTTGAATTGTTCAGACATTTTAAAGGTAGCTTTTGCAGTAAGGACTAAGAACCTGAAGAGCTGGTTCTGGACTCTACCCTGGGACCCTGCTGTAAACTGAGGCCAACTTAGGGAACCCTGACTTAGGGTCACTTATGGAAAGAGCTTTGACAACACCATACAGAAATCTGTGGGCCCATGGTGACACCCATTTGTGCCGACACACTGAAGAGCAGGCCGCTGCATGTTCACAAGGACTTCCAGCCAATCCCTAGGAAACGATGAGTTCAACAGAGCTATAAACATAAGCAGTTTGTTTTTCCCTAAATTCTTTTCATCTTGGTATAAGAATTTGGGAAAAATCCATATTTTTCTCCCTTCAGTGGGTGTTCAGGGAAACAGTTCTGAACTGAAGTGAAAGTTCAGCATTTAGATTAGGACGGGGATTTTTGGAGACATACTGAGATAGGATTTATGTGCCCACATGGTGACTGGTGAAGGGGCAGCCACCTATGGCAACTTACAGCTTACATGGGCCAAGAATGGATGGACTAAGTTTGACTGGCAGCTGGAGAGGCTGGCAGGGTTCCCCGGGGTGGATGTCCACACAGCCAGCTGACATTGGGGCATGATAGAGCTCTCTAGATCCTTCACTGTGCTATCCCTGATAGCTGTATAAGTGTCCCCGAGAAGGGTCTCTTGCCAGAATAATGTATTGAAGATAACCTATTTGGAGTGATAAATACTAGAGAAAAAAGCTTTTTGTTGTTGCTGTTTTTTGGTTAAGGTCCTCCACTCTGAAGAACATGAATATTCCAGGCAAATGGAATTTGGAGGCACAATTACAAAGGCAAAACAACAGCATGAAACAGGACTTACCAGCTTGATCACAAGAGAGAACTTTTGAGTGGCAGTGAGTGCCACCAGAAAGAAAAAGGGAGGAAATGACCACAGCATCCTCTGGAGTTGGAGAACATTTGTGATGAGCTACAAGTGGACAGTCTCACCTGCTTGCCCTTCCAATCATGGTGGGACAAGAAGGCAGAATGGCACAACTTGATGTCCAGATAAAGGTGGGTGGGGAGGGTCCCCTGGGACAGGGGAACTTGGCAGTTTGTTAATTTTTCTCTAGTCTCCATATGTCCTTCAATCCCGGACTACCTAGGATTCTTGACCTCCCAATACACGCTTTACCTCTTTGCTTGCTTGCTTTTCCTCCTTCCCTTCCCTTTCCTTCCTTCCTTCCTTCCTTCCTTCCTTCCTCTTTTCCCTACTTTTAAATGTTAATGTCTTATAAGAAAGACTTTGGAAATATTGGCTTACTTAGTAGACATGGTCTGTGACTCAAAAATCTTACAGGGATAATGAGGGTGGCAAATACTCTCACACAATGACTATGAAAGATTGGTTGGAATGGGGTTTTCAAATTCAATGGAGCTGAAACACTAAAGGAAATGAAAATAGATTAACTCATCCTAAAAAGACTGCATATACCTTGGTTCTCACTAAAAAAAAAAAAATTAAACAATATTTGCATACATAAGTGCTCTTCAAATTTATAATAATAAGCAAAACTTATAGAAACTTAGCTTTGTCAGGGAACAGGCACACTTAGACTGTAGGCTGGTACTATAAAGTGGTTTCACCTCTTGGGATAATGATGTAGGACACATTAAAGGAAGTGTAGCAGACACCACCTTTGCTCTGTAGGACAGAATCTGTTCGTTCAGTCCAGGTAAGCTACTCTCCTCCATATGGCTTTGTGTTTGACTAAATTAGTTGTGGAAATTCTGTGCCCCCTGCCTGGGACTGGTTTAGGAAAGGCACCGGCTGATGAAATATTCAATGAACAATGAAACAAGCTGATGAGGAACCTTCTAAAAATGTTTCCTTGCTCATTAAAAGACATGGATGAAGAAACTTCCCTTTCTTCTTCCCCCGAACATTGTCATATCTGTGAAGGCTGGGGATGCCTCTGCTGTGGCAGCCATTTTGTGACCATGAGGACAGTTGGTTGATGACAGAGATATCCCTCTCAGGATGACAGAACAGAAATATGGAAACAAACTGGGCCCTTTAATTTCTCTGTGTTGTGAAATTAAACAACTCCAGGGCAGTCCCACTGTGAGAGTTCTTGTTATGGGCAATTATATTGTTTCCTTATTGTTTAAGCCAATTGTGATATGATTTTCTGTTGCTTGTAGCAAAAGCATTCCAGGAAATCATGAAATCGTTTGTATTCTTTGATCTAATAAGTCACTTTGGAGAGGATATATCAAAGTAATGACTAGAAGTTTAAAAATTTTTATCTCAGGCTGAAAAATGCAGCCATACATATATGAAAATCACATTATGGAAAGAAAAGAAAGCAGAACATAATGGTAGGTACATGATCCTAACAATGTAAATATTCATATGGAGTCTACCAAAGATCATAAGAAAATCCAACTTTATAGCAATAAGTTATTATTGAATGTTCAGTTCATTAGATTGTTTCCATAAATTATTATTCAAGTTGAAATATTTAATGTTTCTGAGAAAAGAGACAGCATCAGGTCACAAAATAAATGGCAAAGAAATGTCTACTGAGGAGTGGCATGTGCTTTAGGAAATGCTTCTAGAACGAGTCATTCCACGCCTGACTTGTAGCTTTCTCCTTGATGTAGTTACCCATTACAATAACCAAAATATGTGGAAGAACTTTTCCAACCATGCCAAACACACAGACTTCAAAGATGAGAAAGGATACAATTGTAAAGAAGTGAGGAAAGACCAAGGGAGAACAGGACAAGAGAATGTCAACAATTCTTACACAATGAATTTCCGAAAATATGTCATAAGCACAGCCTGAGTCTTATTTTAATTGGCACAAAGACAAGGGAAATAGAAAATCTAAGTCGGAGAGGCTGTAGCACGGAGAAGACTGTCTGCATCTGTTTGAATACCGGAGAAAATGTTGAGAAGGGAAGAATTGGACATAAAGGAAACCTATCAAATTCATATCAGATGGAACAGCGGCAGGAATCTTTTTGTAGGAGGCGCCGATAGCCCTTTATTTTCAGAATTCCTCTTTCAACGGTCACCAATGAAATTGAATTCTGTTATTCATAGTATTGACAGCTAAATGAAGATAGATCAGAAAATCAAGGCCGAGAAAATTACTGTCAAGTTGCTATGACCCGTAGCAAAATAATTCAGGAAAACACATTTAATTATATTTAATCAAATGCACTTTCCCCCTAAGGTTTCACACAGCTTTGTGTCATTCAGCTTCTCAAATGTTGACTCAAGGAACACATTATACCAAGGCTTTATTAAATATTAGCTTTCTTTGTATTTTGAACCAGGTTAGCCTAAGGTTAATTGTTTTCAGATCTGGATTTTGGTAGGGGGTTGCATTTCTTTCGAATCTGATAAAGTATCACCAGTTGGAGCCAGTTTAATGAGGTGAGAGAGATGTCGGATTAACTGGGAAGCGTGCAGCAGAATGGAAGAAAACTTAAGACAGTTTTACAAGACAATTAAGCATATTTCACATGGGAAAAAAAGCCTAAGCACAGTTTAGCTTGTTATAGATAGCAAATGTTTAGTGCAGGAATATTACCACATGTGTCCTGCTTTCTAAAAAAGTTAATATGCAAAATTTCTAAAGTTATAAACTGTGAATTCTTTAATACTAAAGTGAGCCACCTTGTGTCATCTTTAAAAGGTCAGTTTTCTATGGAAACAAACAGTTGATTTGCAACAATTACACATACAAGGAGATTTTCAGGAATATATTTGTTACTTAGAGATATACCTAAGAGACTAGAGATATACAACACTATACTAATTTATTTTGGCCTGCTTTCCCGACTGTGAACTCTGGGAAGGCCAGGACTCTCCTTTTCCCCTCTCTCCAGCTGCCAACCCCGTACCTAATACTGAGAAGGCTGCCATCCATCCTCTCACCCGCTCACCTACTCACCTCGGAATTTTATTTTCCTGCCCCATATCTCTTCCTGTGTTTTCTGGAAAGTGCACCTTGACTCATTCCAGTGTTATGGTTTGGGGGTGCGCAAACATCTTCTATTCATACAAACCCCACTCCACTACACCCCAGATTGGGTATGGGTGTACGACCAAAGTAACCAAGGGCTCTGGTCCAGGGATGGGCCACTATCCAAGATGGGCCACCCAGAGCCCTTCCCCAGAATCCAGGAACTGTGTCTACTTGTCCCTATTTCCGGGTGGAACTGAAAACAGAGAGCTTGAGAGTCGAAGACAGTTGTGTCTCCAGCTGTGTGCAGAGAGCCTGCCTGAAAGGATGGTGCCAACACCCAGAGAGAGGCAGGGGGTGAAGAGCAGAGTCTTGGTGGCATTTAAACCCCAGAGGAGTCACGCCTGCAGCCCAGCGGCACCCTCGCCCGTCCTGTGACCAGGTAGTGTGAGTCAGTAAGTGCTCAATGTTTCCAGACCAGTTCAAACTGCATTGTGTCACTTGCAACCCAAAGATCCCTAATATTAATACACGGAACGGATTGCTATTTGGTGTCATTAGGCCCCTGTGGAGCCCAGAGAACCATTAGGAAACACGTGATCCTCGTGCTCCTCCCTCACGCTGACAGTGGCGTCTGTGTCAATCCAGGAGGCACACCAGGCTCAGGACAGAAGTGGTGGGACATGGAGCTGCCCAGTTATGCAAAAGCACCAGCATGTGGGGCAAATCGTTAAAGCCCACACGAGCAGAAAGCAGTATTAAGAGCCTAGACAATCAAGAAAAGCAATGCAGGTATCAGAGAAAAGAAAGGCAACTGGAATAAAAGGAAGAAAGTTCGAAGGCTCTTCAGTAGGCTGGTCCCAATCCATATAGCAAGAAGGAGGAAGCATTTTCTTTCAACTACCTCCTGTTGTCGTGTTTCCTGGAGCAGCTTAGGAGAGCAGCACTGTGCCATTGCTGAGAGTCAGCGAGGTACAGTGGCTCTCAATGTCTGGTCCCAGGACCAGCAGCATTGACATCCCCTGGGAAATTTTCAGAAATGCAAATTCTCAGCTCAAGCTCAGACCTGCTAAATCAGAGTGTCTGATTCTAGGGGGCCAAGAAATCTGTTTGTTAACTAGCCCTCCAGGTGACTTGGATGCATTCTGAAGTTTGAGAACCACTGGCACAGTGCTTGGGCTAAGCCTGCAGCTCTGGTGCCAGGTTTTGGGTTTTGCACAGACTACAAGATGAACAGTGCCCACTGGGGGTGCACATGGTCGCATTCCCTGGGTACAGCCTTGGTCAAGTTACTTAACCTCCTTGTGCCTCAGACTTTCCAACTGTAAAACAGAAATAAAAGTAGTACCCACGTCACAAGCTGAGTTGAGGATTTAATGAGATAATACAAATAAAGTACTTATTTTAGTACCTAGCACATAGGGTAAGCACTCAATACATGTTGGTTATTTGTATTATTTTGCTGCTGTTCAGATTCCAGGGCAGCACCTGGGCTTAGGGAAGCCAGAGAAGACCTCCCCCAAGAGACTTGCTCTTCTCAAACACTCACTCCAGCAACCTGTACTTATTCTTTCTGCCTAGCAAACTTCTACTTATCCTTCAACACCCTGCTCAAAGTCACTTCCTTTGTAATGGCTTCCCAGAGCTGAGTCAATCTTCCTCCAGACATCTCCATCAATGCCCTCAGGCTGCCTGCATATGAACTCTGGCTCTACCTCTTCCCAGTTGTTGGACCTTAGGAAAGTTTCACCTTTCTATGCCTCAGTTTCCTCATCCATAAAATGCATGAATAACTGTACCTACCTATAGGGTTGTTGTGGGGATTAAGTGATGTCATATGTGTTAACTCCTTATAATAATAGTATTTAGCATATGGTAAATGCTCAATAACTCTTAGCTCTGTCTCCTGGTACGTGGCCCTCTGCAGGTGCAGGATGGGGGAGGGAATGATGAGTGATGGATGTGGGGCAGGGCCAGGACGAAGGTGAGGTGAGTAGGAACTTTCCTTGGGTGTAAAATTTAAGTGAGCACAATAAACTCAGTTCCAATAAAACTTGCAATAGTTCCAATAAGAAATGGTTTCGATAAAACTTTATTTATAAACACAGACAGAGGGCCATTGCTATAGTTTGCTAATTTTTTTTTTCTTTTTTTGAGACAGAGTCTCACTCAGTTGCCTGGGGTAGAGCAGTGGTGTCATCATAGCTCACAGCAACCTCAAACTCCTGTGCTTAAACGATCCTCCTGCCTCTGTATCCTATGTAGCTAGGACTACAGGCACACATCACCAGGCCCAGCTAATTTTTCTATTTTTTGTAGAGACAGGGTCTCGCTCTTGCTCAGGCTGGTCTTGAACTCTTGGCATCAAGTGATCCTCCTGCCTCAGCCTCCCGGAGTGCTAGGATTACAGGCGTGAGCCACCATGCCTGTCCTAGTTTGCTAATTTGATTTTTAAAAATAGTGCATTATTAAAATATAATTCATTTTGAGTACTGAGGCAGGGAGCCTGGGGCACAATTGCTTAATCTGCTCTTTCCCACTCCTGCCACCCAGCTGACCCTGAGGATACAGGCCCCGAGGTTCCCCAGCAACACGCAGCTCTTCCTTGCTTCACCAGCTGTCTCGGGGCCAGCAAGCAATGCCTGATGGAGGTTCCAAACCACACTTCTGGCAGACTCCCTGCCCATGGCCTGGAGTTGAGTCAGTGTGCTCGTCTCTCCAAGAAGGGGCTCCTTTCCAAGCTCCAAGACAGACTTTTAAAGGGAATATAAACTCAAAGCCCACTGGGGTCCATCCACAGTTTTCAGATAAAACCAAGGGGTAAGAGGGGCATTTATATATATCCATATCCATACACATATCCATATACATATCTATACTGTGAAGGTTAATTCTATGTGTCAGCTGGACTGGGCTAATGAACCGCCAGATATCTGGTAAAACATTATGTCTGGGCATATCTGTGAGGGTATTTCCCAAAGAGATTAGCATTTGAATTAGTAGACTGAGTAAGGAAGATCTGCCCTTACCAATGTGGGTGGGCCTCTTCCAACCTGTTGAGGGGCCGGAAGAGAACAAAAGAGGGGAAGAAGGAAGAATTCACTCTCTGCTTGAGCTGGGACATCCATCTTCTCCTGCATTCCTGGTTCTTGCACCTTCAGACTTGGACGGGGGCTTACATCATTAGGTCCCCTGGGTTTCTGGCTGTCAAGCTTGGCCTGGGAGAGCACCGCTGGCTTTCCTGGGCCTCCAGCTCGCAGACAGCAGATCGTGGGACTTCTCAGGCTCCGTAATCAAGTGAGCCAATCCTTTACAATGTATTTCTTTCTATTTATTTCTCTATATCCTATTGGTTCTGTTTTTTCTGGAGCATCCTGACTAATACACGTGTGTGTGTGTGTGTGTGTACATATATGTATTTGGTTTTGTGATATTTCCTGAAACTTTCAAGGATATGTATTTCTATAGCCAAGCTGACAGTAGAATTTCCTCTTTCAAAGACAATTCCTTGGAGATGTGACATTGGCCAGAGGCTCTGCTGTGGGACATATGTGCTCACGTGTCAGATGCCTTATCACATCCCAAGAGGGACAGTCTGCAGCTGCGCCTGCTTTTTGCTGGGCCTTCACGTCCTCATGAAGCAGCCTGTCTCCTAGCACACGCGTCGGCCCTGTTTGCGGGGCAAGTGCTTACACGCAATTGGCTGTGCTTGCACCGGCAGGCCGAATGCTGGGCCCTATGCTCCGGTGCGATGCACCTGTGATGAGAAAATGGTATTTCTTACTATTAATGGTATACTTTGTAAACCATGACAGGGGGTTTCTTTCCTTCTTCTTTTTCTCACCGTGCCATTAAAATGGAAACCATTTAGGGAAGTGAGAGTGGTGGCTTTGGCAGCCTTAGCAAGGTGTATCACTGTGCTGATTCAAAATCAGATCAAATCTGGGTTTCTCGTTCTCTCTTAGGTTAACATTGAAGTCTCTGGGTATTTGTTTGTTTGTTTATTTTGTTTTGTTTTTGTGCATGCATGCCTCTGGCGGTGTATAAGGTGCAGGCAAAGCCCAGGAGAGGCCCTATCAGGGTTTTGGACCAGGCATGCTGGAAAGAAGCACACGGTAGGATCCTGCCACACAACTCTGGCTCATCAAGTCTTGTTACCAACAGGCTGGGCATGTGTCCACCTGCATAACTCCTCTGAGTGCCCTTTAGCGTTCTGAATCAGAAACTGTCCTTGACATTCCGCCTGCCAGCCTTGACAAGAGCCATGTCCCACAGTCCTTCAGCCCTCAGCTTCTGTGCAGGCAGCAGAGACATGTCCACTTCTTGCGCCCTGAGTCTGGTTGCATGCTGCTACCGTGGACTCTCACTGCACCCTGCACCTCCCTCATGGAGGCACGCATCACTCAGACCTCACGTGCTTCTCCTTCGCCTTTCTCTTCCCCTAGACTCTGAACTCCACGAGGGTAGGAACAGTGTCTGTCATTCAGTAAACATTATAAGCATCAACTATGTGCCTTATAAATCACGTTTCCAATGCCCAGCATAGCACCAGGCACATAGTTGATGCTTTATAAATATTTACTGAATGAAAAAATCTGTATGAAAATGAGTCCTCAAAGAAGCCCAAGGCTGGTTACACACCATAGGAACCAGCTCCAAGTGAGGCGGCTGTGCTTATTACTGGCCAAGTCTTGGGCAACTTACTTAGCTGTACCAAACCTCAATTTTCCATGCTGTAAAATGGGCATAATAATACCTCATAGGGTTATGCTGAGTCTAAAACTAGACAGCACTCATGACAGCATGTAGCAGATAGTATTTGTATTCCCAATTATTTTTTGTCTTCCCTATATGAGGATTACGTGTCCTCATCCATTGCCCAGAGACTTTCAGGGCTGCCCTATGGGAGGAGTATACTTCCCTTACCCCATTGATGCCAGGCACATGTGCCACAACCAAGCATGACCTTTAGGAGCCATGCAGGGTTCTGCTAATACTCTTTTTCCTCTGTCATGAGAATGGCATGTTCCATATAGGGGCTGATCCTTCAGCTGGGCCCTGGAATGATGACACCTAGAACAGAGCTGCAGTCCCCTTGCACCCAATACCAAACATGACCAAGAAAGAAACCACTGTTGGGGTTGTTCGTTACAGCGGCATAATCCAGAGAGAAAGCTAACTGGCCACCGTTCCTGTCACAAACCAGGGGTCTAGTAAACCTCTGTGGAATGAATAAGCACATCCTGAGGCCTCTACCAGGTCAACTGCTCCAGTGCTGCTGGTTCTTTGGGGTGTGACATTCAATCACTAGTATAAATTCAATGTGGCATCAAAGGGAAGTGGATTTTGTTTTAACTAGATGAAAGCTGATCCATTCTATTAGGGCATTAGCAGTGCCTGTAGCCTAAACACCCCATCCAGAGTCTCTTCTGTGGATTATTCATTCCAACTGATAGTTTACATTTATTCAGACTTTTTGCTTAGATTTACTGAGTTGTTATTGGAGAGCAATGTGCTAAGTCCCTTATACATGTTACCTTGTTTAATCCTCACAACTGTGCAGGAGATACAGTGGGCTAGCAAGTCACATGGTACCCAGGGGTGGCCTAATGTTTGCGAGCACCAGAATTTGCAAAGATGAGCATCTCTGTGACACTCCCTGAAGACTGGTGGTGGGGTCATATGCCTTCTCTGCGTCCCCCTCACTATGCCACTTGCGCTGGGAGGTAGAGAAGGTCCCTATATTGCCCATATTATACAGATGGGGAACAGAGGCTTTGAAGCATGGGAAACACTCCAGAGGCCATGCAGCCAGTCAGCAGCAGAGCCTGGACAGGAAGCCAGACGCACTCGACCTCAGAGCACTAACGCCCAGGCCATGCTATCTCCCACATTCAGCCACAAACCACATTCCCTCTGCTTCTGCTTCTAGACCAAGTAATACTCCCCCTAAGCCGGCGCAGTCCTTCTGATTGGGCCACGGTTCCTCCTCCATCAGCAGGTTGCCCCGAGAACACCCAAGAGGAAGGAGTGGTAAGAGAAAAGTGGTATCAGGGCAGCTGGCATGGGGCTCTCACCTCCTTCCTCAGATCTACACCTATGTTAAGCTGCTCACAGTGAAGCCTACTGACTTATGCTTGCAAGTGAGGCCCCACCAACTTCTACCCAGTGAACATTTATTTATATGCAAGTCCCTGCATTAAGCACCAATGTGATTCAGAGCTGTTGAAGACATGGTCCCTTGTCCTTAGGGAGTTCCACCTTAGTAAAAGGACAGATGCGCAGACAATGAACTAGATTGCAAAGCCTTCCAAAGAAGCAGCAGACAAGAGAGAATTATTAGATGCAGAGAAGAGAGATGAACTCTGGCTGAGTATCAGAGACAGCTGCAGAGAGTAGGAAGCATTTAAGCCTGGTTTGGTGGAATGAGTAATTTTTCAACAGGCAGGAGCTGCAAAGGGCATCTTGGAGGAACTGTGCTCAGGGCAGGGGAAAAGTTCCCTGATGGGTCTGTGTAGTGTGCAGTGGGTCGTAAGTCTGGAAACACAGGCTGAAGCCAGGTATTAGAGGGTCTAAATCCTAGCCCAAGAAGAAATATATTTCACACCCTGTAAAATGGTATCTTGAGCCAAGTCTTAAACACCCTGCACAAGACAGCCTCAGACAAGAGAGGCAATTCAAGCCTTACTTGGATGTGTGGTGCTTTGGAGACAAAAGCTCCAAATGGCCTGGGGCTTGGAACAATACTGTGGACACCAAGTAGGGTATTAGCACAGAGGGCAAACAGACATCCTTTTCTCTGCAAATAATGGTGAAGAATGGGAAAAACATGGAAGTCTGAAGCTCAGCGAGGATAAGGAGATGAAATCATTTGCTCAACAGATATTTATTGAGCACTTCTATCTGCCAGCCATGGTTTTAGGCATCTGGGAAACATCAAGGGACAAAAATCCTTGCCCTCCTGAAGCTTTCACTCTAACGAAAGTGAAAGCTAAGGAAAGTGAAAGTTTCTAAAGGAAACTTTTAATATTAGCAGGCACTATTTGCCAGACACAACTCTTTGTGATTATGCACTTATTAACCTCAGTTTTTACTGAGATAGTACCACTATTCTAATTGGACAGATGGGTAAACTGAGGCTCATAGGTGTTGACTCCTCCTGGGTCCGAGCAGTAAGTGGCAGAGCTGGAATGCGTCCCCAGACTGCCCACCCCTACACGGTGCTATCTCTCTGCACAGTAAGCAGTTGTCGGGGGAGGCTGAATTTTAGTTTCTCAGGCTCACTGAGGAATGGCTGTCCCTGCTTCTGGCTTCTACTCTAACCCCCTGAAGAGTCTACACTTCACTAAATTTCCATTTCTAGAGGTGACAACACCCTTTCCTCCCTCCTGAGCTCTCTAAGGCAATGCTCCTCAAAGTGTGTTTCCACAATTCGTGCCCCTCCACAGTTGGTTACTCACCTGTGACAAAGTGGGTACAGAAATGGAAAGAATATGTTTAGACACTTTTATAGCAATCTGTTGAATCTAATAATAATAAATTGGTACCTATATTCTGTATGCCTTCTTTAAATTTCATTTTTCTGATCGTTCATTTTCATTTTACTTTACAAAAGTATTGTTTTGAGATGAATGGGAAATTTAAAAAGAAGAAAACAAAATGTGATCCTTCATCACAGATAGGAGACATTGTTCTCACGGAGCTCAAGTTCCCTGGGCTGCATGGACGGCATCCCTGAGAACAGAGAGCCCCTAAAGGCAAGGTTTAGGAAACATCTGTGTGGGCACTTCCTCTATTCCTCCTTCCTTTCCATTTCTGGCAGGTGGGTGGGTTTTGTTCTCCTTTGTCTGGGCAGAAGCTGCTTTTGTTTAGTGGGCCTTCAGGTCTTTTGCAAAAGCTGAAATTCTGAGTCTTGGATGAGAGTATTAAAAAAACAAAGCCACTGGCCAGGCACGGTGGCTCACGCCTGTAATCGGAGCACTCTGGGAGGCCGAGGGGGGAGGATCGCGTGAGATCAGGAGATGGACACCAGCCTAAAGAAGAGTGAGACCCCATCTCTACTAAAAATGAAAAATTAGCCAGGCATTGTGGTGCGCGCCTGTAGTCCCAGCTACTCGGAGGCTAAGGCAGGAGGATGGTTTGAGTCCGAGAGTTTGAGGTTGCACTTTACCCAGGGCAACTGAGTGAGATTCTATCTCAAAAAATAAAACAAAACAAAAAACAACAAAAAACAAAGCCAAAATTCACTAGAGAAATTAAGCTAGGTGTCCTGGGGGCTGTGTGCATCTTCTTCAAGGAGCAGTAGTGGGGAGAGGGGAGAGGCTGCATGTGGGGTGGGTGCGGATGTGAAAGTACAATACTGTGCTATAGGTAGGGATGCTGGTCACAGAGTCCAGGGACTCCCAGTCTCTGTCAAGGCTCCTGTCCCCAAGCATGTCGCAGAAGCCACATAGACTTCAGCCCTGCAGCGGCTGTGAGGGCCAGGACAATGGGCACCCCAGGACAAATCACTGAGGACCAGTGACGATGGGCCTTCCCCAAGATGAGCATGGCACCTTTGCATGACCCTGGGTCCAGGGAGTCATTTCCCAAGAATGACTGGATTTGAATTCCTGCCAGACCAGCAGCACTGGGGTCAGAGTAAGATATAATTTGATTTAAAGAAAATAAAGTGGTATTTCTTGCATGAGTGTGTGGACCAAGACTGATACTCGCTACCCTTTGTGAATGATATATAGGAGATAATCGTGAATGCGAAAGACGCTGCAAGGTTTAGGACAGAGCGGGTGGGTGTTTCAGGCGAGAGCAGGTTCAGTCCCAGAGCTGAGCAAGGGAAGGTGTGGAGGGAGCCACAGGCTGTCCCCTTTGGCCCAGACTCCCAGCTGTGGAGCCGCCCCTCCTTTGTCATCGCTGTCCCTCATGCCTGGAATCCTCTTGGCAGGGCTGCCCTGATCATCTTTCAGATGTCAGCTGAAATGTCCTATCTTCAGAGAGTTCCTTCTGGGAGGCATGTGTGTGTGTGTGCACATGTGTGTGTCTGTGTGTGTGTGTGTGTGTGTGTGCATGCACCGCCTGTAGGAAGAACCATCAGATCAGAGGCCTTGCATTTTATAATCTTGCAGCTGTTCAGTTGCCTTCTGGTCACCGTTTTCTCTTAGTCCCTAATTCCCCACATGTCCCTCTGCTTGTTTCACAGTTTTGTGGCCAGGACAGGAATTGGGTCTGGGGTCACTCCCTCTGGGGATTGTGTTCTGTCACTGGACATAAAAACAGAGGCCTGACACAGCCAGCCCTTCCGGTGCCTTCCCGACAGACTTACTGGGTGTTCCGAAGTGAAATACATCTACCCACTCAGCCTGGAAACCACAGCTAGACTCCCCGCGGCCTCCCGCCCCCATTCCTTCGCACGGACTTCACATGGAGCCCCCAGAAACTCGGGCATGGGGGGCCGGGGAAGAGTGGGAGATGCTGAAGTCCGGACGTGGAACTGGAGCCTCCTCCAGAAGCCCAGATCCCTCACGCTGCCTTGGAGGGCGCGATCAGACCCACCAGAATCAGAGCAGCTAGAGGACAAGCGCTTCTGTCTGGGGAGAGTCCTCACTGTTTCCTGTCGCTAGAATCCCCCAGAGAACACCTTCCCCTGAGAGACTCGGTGGCTTTGGCTCTGTTTGGGCTGTAAACAGGAAACGGAGAGAGTTGCTTAGAAATGAGATCATTACAATCATGACAGCCCTACGGATTTTCCTCTTCTCCCGAAATTCCAGTTTCAGTTTCCACTTAGCGGAAGTAAAGAGGGAGGTTTCCCAGGAGATCTGGGCGTCCCGTGGCCCATCGGTCCTGCGAGGCCCAGAGCCGCAGAGCCAGCCAGACCCCCAGCCACGGCGGCCTCTGAGCACATGCAGGAGACCCTCTCCCTGGGACAAGTGCCAAAGAGGCCAGTTCTGGGGGAGGTTCCTGGAATTCTAGTAGCCTTTCTTCTTCAGACTAAAGAGCCTCGGTCCTACCTCCTTTCCCATTCATTCATTCATTCATTCATCCAACAAATACTTACTAGGTCCCCTTTGTGTGCCAAGCACTGTGCTAAACACGAGGACTACTGCACAGAAAAAGACCAATCCCTGCTTTCACAAAGCTTATAATCTAGTGGTGGAGGTAGATACTCAGATAGTCACACACCACCCTGCCTGTTGGAGAAGAGCCCCACTGGGTCCCCCACGGCACCTCAAACCCACAAATTTAAACACAACCACGTCAACTTTCCCTGGTAGACTCACCCCCAGCTGTCTGTTCCTGTCAGAGCTTCCTTAAGCAAGCCCTTGCGGTGGTTTTAAGACATCTCTGAAAACTCTTTGATACTTCTCCCTTCAAGACATGGAGTCTAAGGGCCCTCCCCTCGTGTATGGGCTGGCCTTCGGGGCGTGCTTCTAACACATGCAAGGTGGCAGAAGTGATGCTCCGAGACTTTGGAGGCTAGAAAAGGTGACACAGCTCCTGCTTGGCTCTCTCTCCTGAGACCCAGCTGCCGAGCTGTGAAGGGCCCCTGGCCACGTGGAGATGCCACGGGTAGTTGTTCTAGCTGCCAGCCCCAGCTGAGGTCCCCACAGACAGCCACCGTCAACTACCAGACACGAGAGCAAGGAAGCCTTCAAGATGAACCTAGCCCCGGCTACGTCTGATGACCAGCGCATGACAGATCCTGAGCAAGAACTGCAGAGCTGAACTGCAAGAGATAACAGTAATCATAACAACAACAATAACAAACATTAATAATTGTGTTTGTTGTAAGCCACTAGGTTTGGGCGATTTTTAATGCAGCAAAAGATAACCAGAACAGTCCCCAATCCTAGAAACATCAGTGGACTCCCATTCCTCAAAGACTGTGCCACTCAAGGGGTGACCAGGGGCCCAGCAGCACTAGACCACCTGGGAGCTTGTTAGAAATGCAGAACCTCGGGCCCCACCCGGGACCTACTGAACTGGAACCTGCATTTTAACAAGAATGCCAAACGTTTCACACGCATGGTAAAGTTTAAGAAGCACTGCTCAGCAATATCTTTTTTGAAGGTACATTATTTTAATGTCATGCTTGAAAAAATTCAAACACACACAAAAATGTAACAGACCCCAACATACCAACCACCCAGATTTAATAGATAAAAATAGCAAGCGTATATTCTGTGCTGAATACTATTTAAAGTACTTCACAAATTTAATTCATTTCACCTTCATGACAGCCTATATCATTCATCCCTATGTGACAGAGGAAGAAAGTCAGGACAGAAAGATTAAGTAATTTACCCAAGGTCACACAAGGTCATGAGCAACAGCACTGGTATCTGAACATCAGGGACCTGGCTCCGGGATTAAGCTTTTCTGCTTCTAGACATTTAACACTTTGCCACCTCTTTCCCCTCCTCTCCAAATCTTAAATCTATCAAGTCGCCTTTGAAATTAGCCTCCATCCCTTCCATTCTTTTGCATGGCCACCATCCTCGTCTAGTCTGGGACTCCTGCAACAGTTCCCTGGCTGCCCCTGGCCTCTGGTGTCACACCACTCACTCCATTTTATGCGATGTCCCAGATTAATCTTCCTGCCAATACTGCTCCTACCAACCTCCCTGCCCAAACAGCTTTAGTGTCGCTGCTCTCCCTGGCACCCAAGCAGGTCAACTTGGACTCCAAGGTCCTTGAAACCTGATCCCACCTCTAGTCTTCAACAGAAAACGGACCACAACACAATGTCATCACCCGGGCTCCATTATGTCACACGCAGCTTCACTGTTTACTTACACATTTCCTCCTGCCTGGGTTCGTCTCCTTCCTTGCCTGATCTCCTTGTCCTACACACTTCGTCTCAAACCCCACCTCCTTGGCAAAGCCTTCCTTGACTACTTTTAGTTTAAAGTATGAAGTCACACCTCTGAACTCAAGTAACAGCAGCATCTTAATAGCTCCTTTTAGGTCTTTTTTTCCTGGGTGTCTTCAATGGCCAGGTACTGCATGAGGCATTTACTTTTTATGGTGGTAAAACATACATTAACAAAATTTACCATTTTAACCATTTTTTAGTTTACATTTCAGTAGCATTAAGTATATTGACATTGTTGTGCAACCATCAGCACTATTCATTTCCAGAACTTTTTCATCATCCCAAACTGAAACTCAGTACCCATTAAACAATAACTCCCCGTTCGCTGCTCCCACCCCTGGGGAACTTCTATTTCACTTTCTGTTTCTATGAATTTGACTAGCCTAGGTATCTCATATAAGTGAGTAATATAATATTTGTCCTTTTCTGTCTGGTGTGTTTAGCTTTGTATAATGTTTCAAGGTCCATCCATGTTGTAGCATATGTCAAAATTTCATTTCTTTTTAAGGCTGAATATATTCATACCATGGAATATTCTGTTTATCCATTCATCTGTTGATGGACGCTTGGTTTTGTTTTTTTCACCTTTTGGTTATTGGGAGCAATATTAAGAACATTGGTACACAAATATCTGTTCAAGTCCCTACTTTCAATTCCTTTGTGCATAAGGCATTTTAAATTTTATTCTCAAAACAAAGGGATTGTTAGTTTCACTTCCTAAAGGAAGAAAATGAGGTTCAGAGAAGTTGAGTCACTTGTCCAAGGCCATATGTCTGTGGCTTAAATATTGTTTGCCTGAGGACTCTGATTTACTAATACAAATTTTTTTCCAGAACAGACGAGTATCTAGCTTAAAAGGATTCCATAATTCCAGAGGGAATCCTGAGTCCTGGTGGCTGAAGCACAGCCTGGAGCAGGAGAGGGTGCCAGGGAGTGGGCAAGTCCCCTCGGCCCAAAGACTCTTGAGCCCATGGAAAGGGGTATGACCAGAGCAAGACCCCATAAATCCCAGGGCCCAGGATGAGGGCTCCTCTTACTTGAGTCTAAGATGGTACTGATCAGACCCCTGGGAAAGCAGATGCCCCATCTAAGGGAGGCAGCTGAACTCAACTCCAGCTAATCCCTGGCTCCTGGGAATGAGGGTCCTGCATGGCTAGGTCTTTTGATTTTTCAAGAGAAGATGAAAATGTAGGATTTGTAGGTTATAAATTCAAAAGGAAAACCAAACCAGACCAAATACCCTTGCGTGAATCAATTCAATAAAGGTCAGACACAATATGTCTACAGACTTGACCTTGAACTTTCAGTTTGTAACTTCTTCCTGGAGGAACAACCTGTCTGTCTACATCCTGGCCTCAAGCTGCTTCTTTCACCTCGTCTCCCTCGGTCCCTTCAGTTTCCTGTGTTCTACCAAATCAGAGGACCAGAGATAGCCCGCTCTTCCCACCTCGGGCCCTTTGATCAATCAGCTCCTCCTGTCTAGAATGCGCTCCCCTGGGTCTTCCCCTTGCTTCCTGACAACCACACTCATTCTTCAAGAGCAAGTGCAAACCCGACTCCTCCAGGATGCCTGCCCTCATAACTCCTGAAATTCTGGACTTAGGGTCGGGAGACTGGAGTATAAATCCTGACTCTGCAATTTTAAACTTGCCTAGAACCTGCTGATGGAAGTTCAGTCTCTTCTCTGCCCTGATAAGGGAGGACCAATGGCTGTCACCATAATACCAATCCCTTCTTTTCTGACAAAGAGCACTACACCTTCCTGGACACGGCAGGAAATAAAACCACAATTTCCTTTTCTGGCAAGAGCTTCTGTCCCATCCTTCCCCACTGGCTCTTGGGAGCCAAGGGGTGGCATTAAATCTTGATGGCG
>CM052443.1:109956194-109995323 GCA_028533085.1 Varecia variegata | reverse complement strand
TAAAAAGGAGAATTTATTTTAGGAATCAGTGGGAACTAGGATTTGGTGGGGAGAGGAGATGGAGAAGAAGGTGTTAAATTTTAGTAAATTTTTAATTTCAGGGAGAAGGTTTTGATCTTGATTCTGGAGGAAAAGAACAAAGCAGCCATTCTCTGTTCCTACTAAGTGGGGGAGTGCCTTGGTGATGACTTGATGGCTGCCTGGACACTTGCAATGAAGGATTCCATTATCCAGCCATGGCCCCAGGAAATGATCTAAAAATTCCCACATCTCCTTCCAACATGCAGATGGAAAGACCTGAAACCAAACTATCTTCAGCCAAACTTCTTCAGCCACCTAATGCCACTCAACTTGGGAATTTCCATGACTAGCTTTCTATCCACTGCTTCTGAAACTGTTTGGATCAATTATCAATACTCTTATGTTTAGGCAACTGCCCATGCCATACTACAGAGCATAAAGGCCAAGTGTCTGGCCCCAAGACACAGAGCTATTAATGAGCAGAACCGGTTTATCGATTTCAGATCCAGTTACATGGGACGTCAGCTATGGGGCAGGACATCACAGGGAGAATGAGAGAAGAAGCCTGTATTTTGCCGGGAGCTGTCCCTTGTCTGTGGAGAGAAGCACTGTCAGCCTGTTGCTCAAATACTCAGGGTTCCTTTGGAAAACCCCTCTAGAGCAGGTGAGCAGTGGTGTGTGTCTGCTGCACTCACCTCCCAGAAGACTCAGGGTGGGTGGGTTTACCAAGTCTCCCAGGAAAGAGTGGGCAAGGAGACAGATGTCAGGCAAAGGCCATTCTGTTTATACTTTAAAAAGGAGAATTGAGACTCTTATTTTCAACCATGGCGAACTATACATTTTGGCCAGGCAGGTATTCCCCTCACTGAAGTTCATACACAGGAAAACGGGCAGCAGGTTTCAAGACCCCAGGGCAAGGCAGGGGTGGGGTTTACCCAGGGACCCCACAGGCAAGGCCAGGCCAGCAGATGGCTGATGTGTTGGCTTTTAAAGGGCAGGGACTCAGCACCTTTTAGGAAAAGCACCCTTCCTCTTAATGTCTTTCTTTCTCTCTGTCTCTGTCTTTCCCCCACCCATTTCCTTCCTTTTTAAATTAAGTGAAATATTTTTGAGGTTGACATCCACCTAGAATGTCACTCAGAATCACCTTAATTGTCATCTAGTAAAACTACTTCTTTTTTTTTTTTTTTTTGAGATAGAGTCTTGCTCTGTTGCCCAGGCTAGAGTGCCGTGGTGTCAGCCTAGCTCACAGCAACCTCAAACTCCTGGGCTCAAAGGATCCTCCCGCCTCAGCCTCCCGAGTAGCTGGGACTACAGGCGCATGCCACCATGCCTGGGTAATTTTTTCTATTTTTTAGTAGAGACGGGGTCTCGCTCTTGCTCAGGCTGGTCTCAAACACCTGAGCTCAAGCGATCCTCCCGTCTCGGCCTCCAGAGTGCTAGGATTACAGGCGTGAGCCACCATGCCTGGCCAAAACTACTCATTTTATAGATGAGAAAGTTAGGGCCAAGAGAGGAAAGATAACTTTCTCTAAGTCACACAATGAATGGCACAATTGGAACAAAGCTCAGGCCATAGGTCCCTTCACACTCAAAAATGCTGATTCTATAATCTCATCTTTTTATTGTTTTCAAAATAGACCCAAGATCTTAGAATTAAGTGGTTTGGTTAATGTAAGAATATAAATGTAAGTAGTAGTATGTTGTACATTGTACAAACCAAATTAAACATTCAGTAACGTGCTAGATTGAGTCCTCTAGTTTCATCTTATTTTTCTCTTGACTTGATTTCCCCATCTGCTTTTTTCTTCTGTGTTTTTTTCAATAAACTGCCTCAAATACTTTTCCTTTGTAATGGCAAAGAAAGGAGAAAGGGAAAACATTCCTAATAGAAGCCTTGCAAGGGAGGTATTATTCTCATTTTACAAAAGAGGAAACTGAGACTTGGTGAATTGAAATTAATTGTCTAAGATGACTCAGCTGGCCAGTGACAGACTTGGGAGTTTACTTCGCTCGTGAATCCAAAGCCCTTTCTTTTTCTTGGCTTGCAGAGTCAACACAAGGCTGGCAGCCTGGCCCCACTGCTGCCTGCCTCTACCCTCCTGTGCTGTGGTTTCCAGCACTTCAAGTCACCTGCAGTCATTTAGTAAATGCCCCAGGCCTCACCCACACCAATTAAATCAGGATCTCTGGTTTGGGGGCCTCATAGCATTATATATTTTTGAAAATGTACCAGTTCTAATGTGCAGCAAGCAAGAAGTGAGAATCAGATAGCTATGCCATGGTGCTTCCTGAAAGAATTAATGGACGTTTTGGAAAGCTCAACTCACCCTACAGGTGAAGAACATTGAGGCCCATTCAATAGAAAGAAAAGAAGAGAAAAGTGAAGAAAGAAGAGAAAAATGAAGCTGAGCTGTCCTTGAGGGATTCTTTTCCCATTCAAGTCTGCTTATTGTCGAGTGCTGAGCCAGCTTAAAGCTTGCGTTGACTAAATCCCTGACTCTTGAAGAGTTAAACGAGAAGTCTCCTGGGCAGGAGTCAGCTTGCTAGTACTCAGGAGGCAGACACAGCTAAAGGCAAGAGTGCTTATAGTGGAGCCAGCCTCTGGGCCCATCAGTGGCCCTAGTGCTGGTATATCGCATCACCTCTCCTTCCATCTGAAAACTCACACCTGGCCATGTAACTTTGCTCAAAAAAAGCAGCAGGAGCCCAATCAGATCTGGCCTCCATCAGTGAAAAACTGCTTATGCCAGAGACAGCACTTTAGCTGGAACAGATGTTACTTTTGTTTATTTAAATGAGCGTGATCTTACTGGAGAGCCTAAGTCTGCTGCTGATGTATTCAGTTCATTCCTTATACGACGACTAGCGTGACAAACACCTGGTGCAACAGAAAGAATCTGAAGTTGCTCTGACCTGGGATTGAATCCCAGCTCTGTGTCTCTGCTCTTACTTCCTCTTGCTTTGAGAAGGTCACTTCGTATTTCTTACCCTAATCTTCTAAATGAGGAACTGGGATTTTTTAAGAGAATGCAAGGAGGCAAGGCAGTGTTTCCCAAATTTTAGCGGTAAGTAGGCAGGGCATTGCATAACACTGACTCACACAGCAAGAAAGCTGTTCCCATTTTGATTCTCTTTCATGCCATCTGATTCTATGTATTAAAGAGATGGAGGTATATATTTTCTGGTTCAAGTTCTCTCATGAGGGTGCTTATGTGGGGGTGGTGTTATTAGAGAGCATTTGCTTGAGTAGGTACAGGTGCAAAATAAGAAATGGCGCCATTGTGTCTTTCTTGCGTAAATGACTTCGTTATCCAAATCTTTCTGTCTCCTGTCTCACAGAGGTATTTTTGAGACCTCTCTAACCAGGCTATTTCCTCCTTTTAACATGAGAGAGTTGGTCTCAGGTAACTGTATGTATTATCAGCTATCTGTGTGCAGCTGGAAGTTAATAATGTTGATTTATATTTATTTTGAATTACTTTTATGACATGTGATACTTATTTAAGATAGTGCTATAAAGTTGCCTTTTAAGTAAATTTGAGGCAAAGAAGTAGGTTAAAATATTAAATGATGGTGCACGGGTGGTACACACACAGGGCAAAAATAATTAAGGTGATACCCAAAAGCCAGAAGTTTGGGGAAAAACTGAGTTCAGATATGTGTCAGCACCTCACACTGAGTCTCTGAGCTATAGTTGGAATTTAGGCAGGAAAAATAGAAATGACTGAACCTATTCTTGTACCCTAGTTTGAAATAAGCTCTTTAAGAAATGGACTATGACTTGGCAGATTCTGATAGTATGGACAATTGACAGTGACTGCGGAATTTATCTCACTTTCGGGCTGAGCCCCGGCTGCCCTAAGGACCCCAGCCTGAAGACAGTAGGTCCATGGCTCATGTTTTTAAAACATAATGACTTGGAAATGAAAAGAATTGGCAAGTACAATGATTGTCTTGAATCTAGCCTTTAGTTAAAATTAAAACAAACAAACACTAGATCATATTGTTTTTTGATGACAAGCCCTTCGAGGAAAGATTCCTGTTTTATCAGTCCTTTGAATTGTCAAGCTTCCGTGCTGATTATTATTCTTAGTAAGATAAAAACATGAACATTAGAGAATATTACTATTCTGTGACCAAATGACCTCAGTAACATGATAAAAGAGTAAGGATTAGGAGAGGAGGGAAGATTGAATTTAAATTTAAATATATATTGGCTTTGCCGCTTGTTATTTTTACTAAGAAGGATTATGAAGCCCCCCGAACTATTTTGACTATTGACTACAAAGTTTTTGTTTATTTTTCCAGGAATAAAACGTTTTACCATGAAACACATGATACATAAAGTTCCTTAAAACATTACATTGTTCATTTAACCTAAATAATAGAGGCAGGAATAATCCATAGACTTTAAATTGTTGTAGGAAGTGGATTTTTTTCACTTGAGTTGTGAGTGCAGCAGTTTTGGGTTAATCTATCATTATGTTAGCTAGTTAGCAAGGGATTCCAGGTCTCCTAGGGACAAAAGTGGGCACTTTGCCTTGGTGCAATTGCCCCACCTGGGAAGAAGGACAAGGGTGGGCCCCAGACCCTCATCTTTGTCCTGCCCCACCCTAATCCTCTCCCCAGAGACTGCCATACCTGGGGGAGGAGGGAATACCCTATGAATCTGCCAATCATAACTCAGCTCGCCAGCTGCAAAAGAATGCAGAGGACTCTCTAGCCCACGGGCCAAGCAGCATAGGTACCGTGGAGTCCAGAAATTGACCTAGAACAACCCGCATGCATAGTAATACAACTCCCAACTGTCTAATCAGAGTGGTTCCATGGTGACGTCTGAGCCACTAGGGAGGTCCCAATCTGGGCACTATAAAACAGGACAGAGACCATAACCAGGCCCTTTTGTGCCCTTCCTTTTGCTCTTCCTTTGCTGCGACAGTGGGTCTGGTCGTCATCTGTGCAGTATGTATTGTGCTCTGTAAGCATATATCTTATTCATGCCCTATAATCCTATCTTTCTCTCCTCAAACCTCATTTTCATGCTTGTCTCACTTTGGTGGGTGTGGTCATTCTTTGGCCATGAGTGCGTCAAGAATCAACATTTTCACGCTGAAACCTGACAATTATATAAGTCATATGGGTTCTTCTTTAGCAAAAGTACCAGATTTTGGTATTAAACTAAAAATGCCACTAGCAAGTATGAATTCACACACAGTGCAAAGCCTCATTCTTCCAAAGAGTACAGGGGACTTTATCTCTAGTTCTGGCTCTGCTATTCTCCTGCTATGGACAAATCCCATTTCCAGCTAGGACTTGTTTGACCCAGCTATAAAATGAGTGGATGCTGGTAGATTAGGGGTCACACACTCTAATGCCAATAGGGGTTCGGCAGGAGACGTAAACAAAGGAGGCTGGCCAGGAGTAAGAATAATAGGAAGTGGGGTGAACAAGAGAGTGTGGCTCCTCTAAAGTTAGCAGCCGCCATCGGCTCCAGGCAATTGTCAGCCAAGAAAGCAGCCCTACTGTTGCCAGAGACTGAATTATCAAGAGAAGTTGGAACTATATGTATTAAATAAGAACTCTCTTAATTTATTATTATTGGCAAAGAGTTCAAAATGATTTTTAAATACTATTCAGGTAAACTAACATAACCGCAGGCCAGATTCAGTCCTGAATCTGGATGAACATTCTGTGACTTTTAGAGATCCTATAGCTTTAACTTCTAAATAGAGAAAATTTCTGCTTTTCTGTGTTGTCCATAAACTGCAGGATTTGACACTATGTGAGAAAAGCAGGGGAAGAGCTGGGACTCAGTGGCTGCTGGGAAGACAGTGTGGTCTATTGGTGGCTGCCGAAGGGTGACAGAGCCTAGATCAAAAGGCACTTGCACGATGCCATAGGGCATGCTGTTTTTCTTAGCTGTTATGACATGGGCAAAATAATAATAATAATAATAATACCATCATTGTCATCAACCACCACCACAAAACCACCTTTGCTTATTTAGAGATTGACATGCCACTCCTAGACTTCACAGAGTTGTTTTGAGCAATTTTGTTCATCCTCTTTATGAATGGGGAAGGAAAACTGTCAAACAAAACAACAGGACTCCTGATGAACAGATAAGAGAACAAGGTGACTTTGTCCTCCGCTTCTCCTTTGGTGAGGAAGTGCTGCAGAGACACCTCCCAGCCTCCAGGCCGTGGCGTTATTACAGGGCATTTGCTTGAGTAGGTACAGGTGCAAAATAAGAAATGGCACCATTGTGTCCTTCTTGCATAAATGACTCCGTTATCCAAATCTTTCTGTCTCCTGTCTCAGGGCAGTTTGTCACCACTTTCATGACATAGGGTCCTCCGTGTGGGAGGAAGTAAAGACAGCTGAGCTTGCAACTTATTCCTCCTCACCTTCACGTCAACTTTTAGCTCTGGTACATTGGGCAAGGTACTTACTATCTCTGTAACTCAGTTTCCTCATGTATAAAAGAAGAGTAACAGCAATGTCTACTTCACAGTGTTGATGTGGGATTAAAGGAAATCCTACCCTCCCAGGAAAAATGCCTAGGTCTGCTTGATAGTACTGAACTCTGTTCCCTTCCAAAGTTCTAATTTTCTCATCTAAATTCCTCCTGCTATAGTTAGAGTCCATCTGTTAATCTTTTTCCCTCCATGATGGGAAAGTATCCCTGGAATAGAATTATTAGGTTGAACTATATGGAACTGTCAATAGTCAACATAACATTATTGATCTACAAAATGGTAATTTCATATGGTTCAATGTACTGCAAAAGTAGTCACAAACCTAAATAAAGGAGGGCAAAGCAGCTCCCCTTTTTATACTAGTTCTGAAACACACCTGAGCAGTTTATAATCTCTATATTTGGGAAGGGGAACAGACACTTTCGGATCATGTGTAAACTAACATTTGCCATTCACTTCAAGCTTATACAGTGTTTTACATACATGTAATTTCCTTCAACTCCCTGACAATACTGGGGATGGATGTAAACACATAGCTTTTCATATGCTTCTAGATCTGTCTCTGTTGGTATGCCCTGGAGCTTGTGAGATGCGTGATGTGTTATCGTGGTTCCAGCCTACATGTCCACATCCTAAAGGGTATTTCAATTAACAAGGAGAATAATGTAAAGAAAGCCCTGCCATTCACTGCTCACTGTGTAGGATGAATCTGACAAAACATAGTTCCACAAACACCTGGACCAAATGCTTAGGTACCTAGGGACCACTCTGTTCTGGTATCCCCAGACTTTTAACAAGGACAAGATGGTCTTGCATTTCCTCCACTTTCTATTGGTTGAACTCCTGTCAATTTCAGCCTGTCAGTTTCAGCAGTCTACAAGGCACCATTCATATTTCCATCTTTAAAGTTACCTTCCATGCATACAGACATCAAAGTCATCCACCATAGAACCCAACCAGATAAGAGCTCCCCAGCTGATTCATTTCCTCTATACCCTCAAAGAAAACAAGGTTCTGTGACAGTTCTGCAGGTGGTAGGTATCACATCTGTTCTTTGCTCAATATTTCATGCAACAACATTTTTAACTATTTTTTGAGTGCCTACTAGGTGCCAGGCCCTGTTTGAGGCCAAGGGTTGGCAAACTACGGGCCCGTGGGCCAAATCAGACCTACCATTTGTTTCTGTAAATAAAGTATGTTGGAACATAGCCACACTCATTCATTTACATGTTGTATATGGCTGCATTTTGGCAGAGCTGAGTAGTTGTGACAGAGATCATTTGGCTTACAAAACCAAAAATATTTACTATCTGGCCATTTACAGAAAACCTTTGCTGACCTTGTCCCAGGTAAAGGGCTGCGACCAAGAAAAACAAAGTCCCCATGTAAGACTGCACTGGACCTTATCACTTAACCTAAGGGGCAGCCTGAGTTTGACCAGTGGGGTCACAGGCTGGGCTGCTACTAGGGGCTTGCAAGGAACAAGAAAAAGGATGACAGTTGTGATGAGAGATGTGCGAAAGGGGGTTAGAGAGAGGAAATGTTGGGAGGTTGGATTAGTTAGTGTGGACACCAGCTGGAATGGGCAGGCCACAAGGGTGCCCATCAAGCAGCACCCAAACCCATGGTCCAGGTACCACATGTATCAGAATCACCTGGAGACATTCTTAAAAATGCAGGTCACTGAATCTGAATCTGAGTTCCAGAGGTGTGACTGGGCTTTCACATTGTTAACAGGTACCCCTGGGTGATTCTGAAGCATGGGCAAGTGGGAGAGGTACTGGATTAGTGTTTGGTTTTAATGAGCGGTTGAAGGTGCTCCCAGCGCAGTGTGAAGCCCGCTAGTGGCAAGTGAGAAGGGAAAAGAATCAGAGCACAGACACACAGAGGTAGATGCAGTGAAAAGGCAGTTTATTGTCTATTAATACTGTACAGAGGAACAGAGAGAAGCTACAAGTACAGCATCAGCTGTCGCTGGCAGTGTCTTTTCTGAAGTCGGTTTTGTTTTGTTTTTCATTTGAAGGAAACAGAACAGTCAAAGTACACTTCAGGTTACAAAGTACAGCAGCTAGCCCAGCAAGCTAATTCAGAGTAAGCACGACAGGCTCCCACCCCCCACCCCCACCAACCAATCACAAATGGAAGTATTTACAGAGACATCACTCGCCCCAAGTAAGATGCTAAAGCTGAAAATTCCATCAACAACCTACATTCACTGGAAAGCTGCATCAGACACAACATTTTCTGGAACCCCTGTATGATTTTGACTCTCCTAAGTCAGGAGCTTGAGAGGAGGAAAGAAAGTTCCAGAACCCTGCAAAGGATAGAACTCTTCCCACCTGCCAGAATAGGACATCACAGAATTGGAGTTGGAGCTACACACAGAATAGGTCAGATCGGGCATTGCCTGGTGGCCTGTGTATCAAGACCTGTCATTGTAAAACTAGATGACTTGCTGTCTCCCTGCCCACCTAACCTCTAGACTGAGAGGTTTCCTTAGTAATAAGAGACTAGAGTAAATGGGTTCTCCCTTAGCACCTTCGGGTGATTGCATAGTTCTTTCATTGTTGGAGTTGTCTCCATGACATCAATGTTCCCAGCTGGGCTGGAGTTGGGCCTGTTGGGGAGATTCTGGTGATGAAGGAATTTAAGTGATTCTCATGGGAACCAGAGGAGTGATTGTTCTTGAAATGGAGAGAGCGTTGACAACCTTGCCTTGTTGGAAAAAGGATCTTGGTCTCTTAGGGTAGTAGAAAAAGGGCCCATCCTGGGGAAGGATGCTGCTAGAGAAGCGAGCCTCACATCAGTAGTGAGCAGTCTCGGACACGTGACAACTCTGTCGACCAGACAGAGGAACAAGGTGTGGGTGAAGATCTTCATGAAAACAAGTGTGATTGGGATGGGACCTCGAGAATTTGGCAGAAAACTGGGAGGCAAAAATTCAAGAACTCTAAAAATTCAGAATCTCCTTCATGGATGGATGAAGACAATCCTTTCCTGTCTCTACTTCACTCTGAAAATAGAATGCAGCCCCTGTAATAGGTGGAAGGCCAATAACACCTGGGAAGGTTTACATTGTTGGTTTATACATTTATGCATAAACCGTAGGTGGCCAGATGCTTCTGACTCACCATTTCACATATATTCCTCAAATGCACCAGAGAAAGTGATCCCTTAACCTCAAATGTAGCAATTGCTCCTTAAATATGTGAAAGATTTGGACTTTGATATTTGCTGGGCTTGGCTTGCACTTAAATAGCCATCTCCTTCCAAAAGATCATTATATACTATCAAAGGTGTAGCCCAGAGAGCTATCAAGCCACATATCAGTTTATCTAATGGCAGGTATAGGAAGCTCAATCTTCCAACCTAGGTCTGTTTGGAAACATTGGATTTTATGCAACGGCAGTGCAAGGCCAAATCACAGGCCCTTTGTTCATGCCCCCAAAGCTTGGCCTAGTGCTATAGAACTCACCAGAAAGTTACCTTAATGGAATGGAATGGAGAAATAACTCAGTCAATCAAGGATGTTTTCAAACTCAAGCTCCATGATGCATATAGATTTCATTACAAAAATATTATTCCTTAAAAAAATACATAAATGTAAAATACTCCATTTCTATAGCCACTCCTACTCCCTCCCATATCATGCTACTCATCTGAGACTGCAATGAATAGGCATGTTCCCCAGTCACGGCTCAGTCATACCATTTGGGTGCAACCCTCTTGCTTTTTCCAAGCTATGCCAATTGTGCTTAAAAATACGCTCCCAGACCCAGATAGGGGGTCTGCAAGTTCACTTCTCTCACAGTGGGAAGGGCTGTGAGGGCATGACCACAAGGTCATGTGCTCTGTGTGGCTCCCCCAGGAAGGTCAGAGTGTGACTCTGCATTCTCAGATGGGAAGACAGAAACATGTTCAGTTGATAAAAGGCAGAGGTAAGGCCCAAGCTATGCCCCTCTAAGCCACACCTGCAAGGTTCTGCCTTAAGCCTCCTGTGATGACATTAACAGCTCTGAAGAAGGCTGGGTAGGAGTGGGGAAGAGAATGTTGTGTTAATACAGCTTTGGAATACAACCTGCGATTTTTAAAAGGACAGAAAAGAACATAAACAGCGATGCTAAGGCAAACTGTCAATGGCACATCAGAACTCGTTTTTGTCATTCATTTTGTTAACATCACAAGGCAGATACATTCTGTAAACAGATATACCATACAGTACATTAACCATAGGAAAACAAAAAAGAAAGCCACCCTGTAATTCTTTTCTTTCTGTATTTCTGTTCTTTCACTCCAGAAGGAGTACCTGAAAGTCTAGGGAGAATTTTATGGTGTGTGAAATATAATTTTATTTTGACAAAAATGCAGTGACTTGCAAAAAATAGCCCCCAGTGACTACTAAGAGGCAATATGGGAAGAAGAGGAGCATTTACACCTCAACCTGTAGAAACTTAGAAAATAGTCACAAAATATAAAAAAGCCATTAATTTCAGGAAACATTTTGTTCTCCTGCTTAGTAAAAGAGAACATTGAAAAATTAGTTTTTACAAAAGTTAAGGCTGTCCAGATCTTTGATGCAGAAAGTCTTCAGTCCCCGAAATATCGTATTCTATTTTCACATTGAAAGTAAGTTTTTTTGCGACAGTTCTGACATTGTGTGAGACTGGAGGAGAGGGGGAAGCAGAGGCCTACTTAAGTTATATAAAAATTACATTGGGGGAACTGGTCTAAGGATCCCAGTGAAATTTCCCTTTGAAACTTTCAGGATGCAGTCTTTACTCTATACCTCCCTACATTCAAACAATAAGTTGGGGTTTTACTGAAATGGGTATTTTATGAAGAAGTTTGCTGAGGCTATGAAAATACAGACACATAACTGCATTGTGCTCCTAATAAAAGATTTTTCTTTTTCCCTAGAAAATGCAAGAAGGTTTTTCTGATAAAACTAGAAAATGGCCTCAGGGAAGGTGAACTGGTCATAGGAGAAATCAAAGATCCCATCTTCCTCATCACTTCGAGTTGTTGTATGATATATACCAGCAACTCTGTGTTGCAGCTGCTGAGTTGTACTGTTCAATGGGACAAAGGATACTTTTTTGGTTCTATCCTAATCAGTGGAATTTAATGTACCTTGATTAAGAAACTGAGGAGCATCCAAAAACATGCTGAAAAGTTGTGGTTTCAATAACAAAAGGGCACGTTGCAAAAAAATTACAATGTGAAACTGCTCATTCTAGAGTGGTTTTTGTAGTAACCTAGCATTGCAGGAGATGAGACTATTTCTCAAATAAGGAAAGGGCCTATTAAGTGAGTTAAACTCTCCAGTGTGTCCAGTGATAAACAGAGACTACTGAGCTTCTAATTTTAAGTAAACAAACCAAAAATTCCTCAGTGCCTATTCTATGTTCATCTGCGCTTTAAATTGACAGGGTTAATACTTCTTAAAATGGAAGACCTGGTATTCTAGTTAGATTTTTGCCTTTATCACCATATTTCCTTCCTCCTCTTTTGCTACCCATGGGTTCATCAGCATTTAGTAAATGGTAATTTTCAAGAGTGTCTTTTAAAATCTGCAGGAAGTGAAGAGTAATAAGCTATTTTCACACTTGGCCTCAACATTTTGCTCCAGAGATGATATTGCATCTCTAGGGAACTATATATATATAATTTCCCCTCTTTTACAAAAACTTGACCCTAACCAAAATAAAATAGTCAACTTGCATATGTAGGAAAAAACACATTTATCACCAGGGAGTAAAATGGAATAGGTAGAAATACATGTCTATTAACATTTCAGAAAGAAATCACAAATCAATAGAATTTTAGTTTCCTAAAAGCTTTTTAATAATTTTAAGATTGTGCAGAAGGCTTAAGGAAACCATGTTTTGGGTTTGGCCAGAAGGGAATTCCTTAGTACCCTTTTGTCAATATTAAGTGACATCACTGAACATTGTCAAATCACTTTTTTGAGGGAATTATTTTTTGCTTACACAAAGAAAATAATATAATTATGGGTTAAAGAGGTACAAGGTAAAAAAAAATTCCCCTTAATTTGTCTTATTGCACATAAAAAGAAAGAAAAAAAAAGACTCAAAGATACACAAGTCTTCAAGATTTTTCAGGATATGTAGGGTTAAACTTTGTCATTTTATCCATTAAAGAATCTTCAACTAAAGGCCATTGAAAATCTATTTATAAACAAATGAAATATCGCTCCTTTCCCCTTTTTCCCCCATTCTATTTAAAAGGGAACTGATTATATGACTTTACAGGAAAGTCCAGCTAATCATTAGCTCAAAAAAGATCATGGCTTTGCAGCTTCATTACTGATTCTTTAGTCTGGTTATATAACCAAATACCCTGCATTTTTGAAGGGTGTGATACCATACATAATAAAGTTTTTACAGAGAGATGCAAATAGCAGCAGGAAAGGCAGACTGTTCACAATCACAAGTCTGTTTACATTTTCATCATGAAGGGTAATTACATGCTGCTGTAGGGGGATTCTGGGTCTCATCCCATAAAAGCATTGGCTGAGCCTGAATCCCCCATTGTGACAGGAAAATGAGGGGACATATGCAAATAGATATGCCATATTCAAACAAGCCTTCATTTACTGTGGCCACAAATAATCTTAATAAAGACAACACATCTTACTTTAAAGACTATTAAATGATATGCTTTAATCATAAAAGTATATATAGAGAGAATCCTCATTCATATAATTTGCTAATCACTATTCCCTATAATGATAATAACTGGTGAATGAGCATGTGGAATATCACTGATCTTTTAGCTCTTATGTGTGGTTTTGTGAGAGGTGCAGACCATTTTCTTCATGAGTAACTAGTTCACTTATGGAAGGGTAGGTCATTTCAGGGAATTATTCATCGAGGAAGACTGATTCTGTTCATTAAACAGCAAGCTCAAGGGTTCTATCTCCTACCATTCCACCTCCTAACCGTGCTTTTAAAAACTCAGATTGGCTAGTTAATTGCCAAGTGAGTAAAAAAGATAAGCTATGGTAAACTTTTAGGTTGTTTGTTTCTTTCCTAAATAAATCATTCAAATAATAGATTGTCCAAAACATTGAAACTATTTTCCCCTTCTATGTAAATAGGTTTATCTGCATGTCATTTTATTTAATGTTTAAATGATGCTTAAACAACCACGTACTGAGGAAAATGGAGCTGAAAGTAGTAAGATTTATAGACATCAAAACCAGGTTTCTAGATAATAGAGCAGTTTTATGCATTTGCAGCTGCTTTGGCGAACCTGAGATTTCGAGGTAATTCCATTCAAAACCAAGCCATGGATGGAATCATCTTAAAAAGTAGAACTTAGTTCCTTAATTTTTCCCTTCTTTAATTTTTTTGTTTACATATTGGCAATAAAACGACTCACTTTTTGCTCATTAAAATGTAATTATTTGAGAAAAATTAACTTTGAAAAGTAAAAAGTGGCATTTTTCCCCTTTCCAATTGGAATAAATATAATTTCAAGTCAAGAAATTAAAAAATAATAATAGATTTAGCACTGAGCAAGCTACATAGGACAAATTTAATAGGTTCTGTAATAAAACTCTCTCAAGACTATCTTATTATTTTTCTCATCTACTTTCCACAGGAGTTAGACTTGAAGTAGTTATATCATATGTTTTTCGAAAATATAATCTACGGGAACATAGACAATTTTGTGAATGATTTGCAACAATGCTATGAACATTTGGGCAAATAACTTAAAGTTATCTCTTATTAAAATCAGTTAACATGTTATATCTTTATTTCATCACTATATTATTCTTATTTTACTAGAGTGCTTCCCTTTGGTTTTACTATACATGTGGCTGTTTGCTTTGGGGTGGGGGGAGTGCCAAGAATGTATTTCAAGAACTGTTCATTATGGTCTAGATAAAAAATATTTTTTGATGTTCTGGAATCTCCAGAAGTTTAAAAACAATGCTTTGAAAAGCTTACCTATGTGCTACTCAATCAGTATTTGTTAACATTGAGATGACAGGTCTTTCTTAATCTTTTACAATTTTTTATATTTTAAAGTTTTGTTTGTTTTTTTTTTTTTTAAGAGTGGGTAAACTTCCATGTTGAAGTTACCTGAAAATATTCTCTTTCTCCTGGGGACAGAAAGAAAAGAGTACAGCTGCAAGGCTCTGTAATCAACCGGGCACGAGAGATGAACAGTTAATGCGTTACAGCACCATCTAGGATGACGTGGGAGCATCGTAGCAACCACTGTAGGTCAGAAAAACTGTTTTAGAAATATGGTCACTGCAGAGATACTTCTCAAAATGATCCCCTCATTGAAAATGGATTAACATGATCAGGAAATATCCATGAAAAAAGAAACAATATAAAAATTTACATTGGTTTTTGAAAGAATAGAAACAAGGCTCATGGATTCGCCTAAGTTTGAAGATCAATCACTACTGATGCTTAAAACAATGTTTGTTTCATGTCCTTAGAAATTTCAAAATGGTGCTTCTTATATAAAGGGTTCATCAGGTAAGCCATAGAAAGAGAGACAGGCTGATGAGCAGGTTATGGAATCAGTCCCTACGTTTCAGCTGAGACAAGCTCTGGGTTCTTTCACATCAACTTCATTTCAGTTTTAACAGAAGGAAAGCCATAAATGCACAATACTGTAATCTGGAAGCTTATGTAAGGCAGCAAAAAGCATCACCCTAGATCGGACAGACTAAGTAAGGTCCACTTTTGGCTACACTAGCAACCGGCTAGCGCCAACAGCATTTTGCCACACAAGATATAAAAACAAAAATCCACCGCAAGGGAGGCAAGTGAGAAATCAGGGACGTCGTGGTGTGCGACTACATTACAGGAACACACTACAAAATGAAACCCCCGGTGCCAACAGGTTCAACTGCAGTCAAGTGAATTAAGGCTACTATATCACTGGCGGATATGAAGAGTCCATTCCAATTGAGCAGTAAGGAATCGATTCACTCTTGAAGACACAAGGAAAGGTTTAGAGGAAAAGCAAGTTCTTGGAAAGAATGAAGCACACACATGCACGTTGTCTCTCAGGTGAGGAAAAGGAAAAAAAAAATGAGATAGATCAAAGCAATCCAACTGCAAGGCAAAGCAGGTGTTTGCTTCCAGTTCACAGTATTGCAGTTAGTGGTGCAGTGAGGTCTACGTAAGTGGTGGAGAGTACAGAGGCTGCCCAGGAGAAAAGGGAAGAAAGAAGTGGTCACATGACAACACAGCACTGACAGCGCTTTTTCTTTTGGGTACCTGGGGCCGGCTCTGTGGCCAGGCTCTCTTCCTTCCCTTCTGGGGATGAGGGCTCTGTGGTGTCTGAGATCAGCCTCCCGGACACGAGCTCAGCCGCGTTCCCGTCAATAGTGGACACGTCCGTCACTGTCTTCTCCCTCAAGGACTTCTCATCGTCTTCGTCAATGAGGACCAATTCAGCCTTGATGGTTTCATCGTAGCCTAGCACCTTTTTAGTCTCCTCTTCATCCTCGATATTTTGGTAGCCCATAAAAATCATGGTGACGGGCTGGTCCAAGTTCGCCTCTGGCCCTGCAGTGCTGGGGGCTTGGGTCTGCTGCCCTGGGTTCCCAGAAGAACGATCTTTCCTAGACTTATGTACCATTTCTAACTTGGCTTCCTTGCAGAGCATGTGTTCCTTAGGATGACTGAAGCTCCCATCTGCAATCACAGTCCTTTCTGACACGTGCCCTCCTCCTAAACATGATTGTCCAGCCTTCTGAATAAGCTCTTCTACATCCTTCGCGCTTAATTTGTGCACTCCGTTTTCTACTATGGTGCCTCCCGAGTGCACCTCATACACTACTTTGGTACCATCATCATAGACTTTGACTCCTTTCTGATGGACCCCCTCTGGGCCAATGGTAGATGTAGAGAGAATCTTGGTCTCTCCTGTTTGTTTGTCTTTCTCCACATTAATTTCCATGGCGTACACAGCTTGAATGAAAACAAGAGAAAGGAAGTGCATGTTACAACAAAAAAAGCCAGTGAATGGTTAATTGCCAAACAGACAAAAAAAAAAGGTCTTGTGCCCTTTCTATTCTAACCGCCAAGCATCTTGAGTGTTAGAGTGAGGTGCACACTGTGAACAGAGGTGGTTACATCTGTATTTTAATACAACAGCCTAATGCACTGGCAAGACAGATGCACAGAGTTACTATATCTCAATGGCACTCACACTTTTAAGGAAGATTTGCTAAAATAAGGCCACAAGAGACTTCAGATCTTGGTGTAAAGAATTTCAGGGAGGCTGGCAACATGCAAATTTACCTTGATCGATGGTTTCCTAGGTTAAGAGACGATTTTGAGGCCCTTGATTAAAACGTGTCACAATTTGAAAATCTTATATTTTTTAAAACTCTTACATCAAGAGTCCTGTTTTTTCTACATTTCCTTTTACTGATAATGGAGAATATGCAAAGGTTTTTCACAGGTGGGACATGGCTATCCTCCATTGTATTATAAAATGGGATATTTGCAAATGTTGAAAAGGTGTGAGATCATTTCTATCATGTGCTCTGTGAGTACTTCAGTCACTGAACTAGGTTTCTAAAACAAGAACTAGGGAAAGGACAAGACAGAAGTAGCATCATCCTAGGACAATAGGATTTGAGGATGGTGATCACAGAAGGCCTCTTTCTTCTTCCGTGCACACTGTGCCACATCCTTGTCATTCTGCCCCACCATAGCTTTCCCATCTGTCGTCTTCTTTCTGTTTCACTGCCACTACTCAATGTAAGACACTCATTTCCTCTTCCCTAGATTGCTGGAAGAGCTTCCTACCTGCTCTTCCTGCCCCAGTCCTATCCCTTCCAGTTCATTCCGAATCCTGCTGCCAGTCTGGTGTTCCTCAGGACCAGCTCTTTCCTGGCCTACAGACTCTTGTGACATTTCACGCTTTCAAGTCTGTCACCTCGCAGGCTCTGGGGAAGCACACATTCCGGATGGGATGTGTGCCTCTGTGGGCACCAGGCCCATAGAGCTGATGGGCTCCACATCCACCTGGATGATCCACAAACCCATCGAACTCAGCACCCTCCAAATGGACTCCATCATCTTCTCTCAAAACTCGTCCATAGTCTTGGTGTTGAATAACACCAGTACCACTACCTAGCCTCTCAAGCCAGAAGCCTCAGAATCACACCTGATTGGTCCTTTTCTTCCTAATTTCTCAC
This sequence comes from Varecia variegata, assembly GCA_028533085.1. Taxonomy (NCBI): domain Eukaryota; kingdom Metazoa; phylum Chordata; class Mammalia; order Primates; family Lemuridae; genus Varecia; species Varecia variegata. The sequence continues at coordinate 109,977,617 of CM052443.1, read as the reverse complement.
AGCCAGACAATCACTGAGAGTAACTAATTCTACTTCGGATATATCCCACCCACCTCCTCACCACCATCTCTGTCCTCATGGCCTAATGCAGGCCGTCTTCCACTTTCTGCACAATATCCTTGCTTCCAGGTTCACCTGACACTTCTCTCTCCTCACTCTAGTCCAGAGGATTGCACACGGATGTCTGTTTCTGTACGGACAGAAGAGCTAATAACGGTTTTGAGAAAAAACAAAGAATATGCAATAGAGACCATCTATGGTCCACAAAATCCAAAATATTTACAATCTGGCCATTTCTAGGAAGTTTGCCGACCCCTGCCAGCCTGTGCTCCATCCTGCCCAAAGAGTTACCTTATTCAAAAACCCTTTGTTGGTTCTTTGCATCTATATAGGATAAACACCAAACTTCCTAGTAGTTCCTAACATGTAGTTCCCTTCAGAACCTGTCTACAACCTTCCTTTCTAGCTTTGACTCATGGCCCCTCTTATTGTCCATGTGCTGTGGTCGTAACAAACTTCTCACTGTTCCCAGGACCCTCAACTTCCTCTCACAACTGCTGTCCTTCTGCCTAGATGCCCTTCATCCCTTCTCCACTGGCAGACTCCTGGAGACCTGGCCCACGTGTCTGCGTATCATTGCCTTGGGTCCCTAACTCTTCCTGAATAAATACAAGCCCCCTAACCTGTGTTAAGACCACCCAAACTACCTTTTCAACCATGTGTTCTCTTGCTACTTTTCCCTTTAGCACAACCAAGTATAACACTCTCCCAGAGCTAAATATTTCCTGCTTTTGTTAAGATTCCCTTTTCCTGAAATGTCCTTCTTTTGAGTTTCTACATGTCCAAATATGACTCATTCATCAATGCCAAGGCCAAGTGCCCCTTCGTTCATAAGCTTTCTCTGGTCCTCCCACCTCTAAGTCATCCCTCTCTTCTTAAGATCCTCTGGACACTTGTGCTAAACTTCTCTGGAGACACTCTACAATTTCTACTCAGTAGTATAATTATTTGTGGGAACGTTTTGTCAGCTTCATGGATTTTTAGGCTCCTTGAGGGTTAGTTTCTTGGCCAGCATCTATCTATGACTCCCCCTCCCTGCCAGCACCTACCTTAGGGCCGTTTGCATAGTAGGTACCCGATGTAAATGTCTGTGAAACAAAATGCTAATAATGAAAAGTCTGATTTGGTTGTCTTAATCTAGTCACAAATAATTTGTATAATACGACACCAGTGAAAAAGTACATATAGTAATTAATGTTTGAGCTGTTTTGAACAAACAGTAATGATATTGTTCCATCTGTTTGTGTAATAAAATATAATCTGTTCATGGTTAACACTCAACTAAAAGGACTATGAAGCAAAATCCAATGTTAGATTTTCATCATATCCATTTGGAAAGTGTCACTTGTTCAGCATAAAGATCTTGAGTTTCCTCAAATGAGACAATGGGAGGCCAACCAGTATTTGTCATACAGGTACATGGGCTCACACACAATGACTGTGACAGCAAACGAAATATTTATCTCAGTTATTTCCTGATTTCCCACAAAATGTGTCATCAGAATAACAGAATAGGCATTTAAAGTTTTAAGAATAATAGGCATGTATTCCAAAAGACTGTTCTTAAAATATTACATTTATATTAAAAAGCACAGTTTTGGGTTAAAATGTTATATCCTATTACTATTAACACATTCATGGGACACAGTTATAAATAAGGAAAGTAATAATGATTATCAGTTTATAGGTACAATATCTAATTATCCCCCAAACATCCAGTAATATGTGAACAAAATGACACATTGACCTATAATTAATACAGAGTAGAAAACAAAATATTTCTATTTTTATATCCATATGTGGTAAGATACAAATTATTAACATGGGAATGTTTAGAGATGTCTATCTCCCTCTTCCCACCAATGAGAATGCCATCACTGTTGGTCCAGTTTTCCCTTCTCTACCATCCTAACCCCAGCCTCATTTTGTCTTTGTCTGTTCCTAGAACCAAGACTGGACAGAAAGGAGGGATGATGATAAGTTCTTTGCTAGAAAGGCTAAGCAGATCCCCACAATAAAGAAATGAGAAAGAAGGAGTTTAGTGGGAGAGAAAGTAAAAACTGTGAGATATGGATAGAGAGGGAGCATTTTATGGTGGTAAATGATACTTTGGAGAGGGTAATATGTGGATGAAAGAAAAAGGAAGATGAGAAGCACTGCTTGCTGAGTGGAGATATGATTCAGGTCCCTTTTAATATCCTTCAGCAGAAATGGGTAACAAATAGGATATCTTTTTAACAGTGTTTGGCCTGTGATTTTAAGCTGTATTTCTTTAAACGTGACACGGCTATGAGACTGAACCACATGTGACACTATTTCATTAGGGTTACATATTTATGTTTACATTTACATGTTATACACTAGTCTTTCAATATTTCTAGAATATGAGCATAAAATATTTTAAGCATTTTTATTTATTTATTTATTTTTTGGAGACAGAATCTCGCTCTGTTGCTCGGGCCAGAGTGCCATGGCGTCAGCCTAGCTCACAGCAACCTCAAACTCCTGGGCTTAAGCAATCCTTCTGCCTCAGCCTCCCAAGTAGCTGGGACTACAGGCATGCGCCACCATGCCCGGCTAATTTTTTCTATTTTTAGTTGTTTGGCTAATTTCTTTATATTTTTAGTAGAGATGGGGGTCTCACTCTTGCTCAGGCTGGTCTCAAACTCCTGACCTCGAGAGACCCTCCTGCCTCGGCCTCCCAGTGTGCTAGGATTACAGGCATGAGCCACCATGCCTGGCCCATTTTAAGCATTTTTAACACACGTTTATAATGAAATAAACTTAGATTATGCTATGCCATAAAATGTGACATTCATATAGGTTTTTTTTTCCCAGATAAAACATAAGGCTTCATTCAAAGGAACCATAAATTTCTAGCAGGTGCCTTAAGGGTGTGATCCCACATTCCTTTCTGCATCCATTCTCTTCTCTAGTAAGGGGTACATAGGTGCACACTGTGAGACGCTCTGGTTTAACCCAAAGACAATATTTAGTCTTCACTGATACACATATGAGAATGTTATTTAGGCATTCAGAAAACCATGCAGGAGGTTAACCTTCATGTGTTCTGTACGAGTAACTTACAAGAACTATTTTGCTTCGTTTCTCAACCAATAATCTTCCAAACTGTGAACTAGGGTGGATACGAACCAGTAGGGAATTAAGACTTACATTTTAAATTCAACATTTTGTTTTTGATGCACACCATTGTAACTCCTCTGCTTTCGCCTGTTTCCTAGCAGTTTACAGCAAGGCCTCTCACTCCTATCACACCTTCATCTCTAACCACAAACACGACTCTCTAACTCGCCTTGTCTTCCCTCGAGGTTCCCATGCCAGAGGTTTACTGCCACCTGTGCAGTGATGAGGGCAGGAGGGCTTGGTGCCTTTGTCCACCTTATGAAAAAAAAATAATGGGCAGGAAGTGCTGTTGAGGGGAGGGGGCTTTCTGGGGAGCCCCTGAAAGAGATCTTGAAAGAGCCCTGTGGACATAAAGAGCAGTATTTGAAGAAAAGCCCTCTCAAGGACCCAGGGAAGGAGGACAGAGATAGACAGTTCAGTGGAAGTGTCACTGACAGGCTAGCTGACATCTGGAAGCAGATTTCTGTTAAATTATGTATTTAATTATTGATTTCCAAACGTTCTATACTGATGGCAATAAGATTTGATTATATAAAGCATTTTTTCTATTCCTGAATAATATGTGCGTCTTATTAATACAGAACCTACATGACTAGTTTCTTCAAAGGGATACGAATGAATGACTGCATGGATGCTGGCATTTGGGGCATCTGTGTCTGGTTTCTTTGGTTCTTCCTCCCACCCCCGACTTCCACAGTTCTTTCATCAGTAGGAAAACCCCTCGATGGAGTAGAGACACTTAAGTGGGGGTTGACATTTCCCATCTGTAGGTTCTGACGACACCCAAGTGAGTAGGGGAGTGTAAGGCGTCTGGGCACGATGCCTACCTAAAACCCAAGGCGAGGGGGTCAGGGCGAGAAGCTGCCATGGCCCAGGGCTCTGCAGGGCCCAAGGAGATGGGCTGGCGGAGCAGAGAAGGCTTGGTTCCAGTTTCAACTTACTCCCTGGCTCTACACACTGTCTTGCTGCCTGCTGCCTTCACCTCTGGCAGAGAGAAAGCCACTGTAAGGGCTGTCAGGAGCCTAGAGGAGAGGGAACACGAGCAACTGACACAAGTAAGGGGGCAGGCAGTTGACACGATTCCATTTGAGAATCAGTCCAAGAACCTACAAAACAAGACTGCATCCTGGGAAGATGGAAAGTTCAATAATTGCTAAATCCCATGACTCAGGCTTCTGCCAGCTCACTTTCCTGGGCTCACTGTGATCGCCGGGGGAGGGACAAGGCTGAGGGGCCACATGTCAAGTGTAAGAACTGAACACCCACCTGTCATTAGTCGGTGAGATGGGAGGTGTCGGGGGAGGGAGAAAGAACGCCTGTCCAGATCACACCCCATCTTTAGGCCTCACTTTTCTCATCTGTATAATGAAAGGTATCTGGCTTTGGCGTTTTCTGGTGCCGTGAACAGCCTGTGTGGTCCCCGAGTCACTGATGTGTGAAATACAATAGGAGGGCAGTGGCCAGTCAGATCGTGACAGTCACCCATCGTGGGGAAGTTTAGCTAGGGTCATTCCAGCTTAATGAACAACCAGTAACTGGCATTGTACCTGGCACATGCTAGCACATGCTTGACTTACTGAATGAATAGACATATGTGCAGTCTTGTGCAGTCTTGTCCCGTCAAGCAAATGATTATGCATATACCTTCTCTTGAGGTTGAAAATGTAAAATTGACTATTGTGATGTCAACAACAATACAAATGAGGGAATTAATTCAGCGTTGATTCTCCCTCTCATTCGAGAGAGCAATCTCTAACTTCAAAAATATAGTTAAACAGAACGAATAATTTCTAGTGTTCAACAGCAAAATAGCATGGCTACAGTTAACAATAATTCATTGTATATTTCAAAATAGCTAGAAGACTTGGAATGTTCCCAACGTAAAGAAATGATAAATGTTTGAGGTAATGGATGTCCTGATTACCCTGTTTTGATCACTACACATTGTATTCATGTTTCAAAATAATCACACATACTCCATAAATATGGATAATTATGTATCAATAAAAATTATTTAAAAAAAAAACCAAAACAGTGATCAAAAATTTCTTTACCCAAGACACCTCAGTATTAATAAAAATAAGTCAGCAAGGGTGTGATGCTGATGGATAACAAAGTGAAAAGCCTATTTCTCATATCTGATTTTGCTTCTATCTTTTTGGTCAAGAAAGCTAGTTTTCAGTCTGAAAAGTGCCAGAAAGAATATTACTGAGAGGACAGTGAAGCCCAGATGAGTAGAGAAGATTGGGAAATGGTGAAGCACCCAGGGAAATAAATGCTCTTGGTGCTTTGGGCCCAGGGTCCCAGTTCCCTTATTGTTGAATTTGTCTCAAGAATGTCGTACACAAAAAAAGCTGCTGGAGCTGGACACTTGAAGTTCTGATTTTCAAAAATGAGAAGAAGGGGATTCTAAACTACATAGAAGGAGGTGGGCATCATGGCTAGCTAAATTCTAAGGTGAATTTTTGAAGAGCAGAGACCACCATGAGCCAGCCTGGGTTTTCAGGCAGAAACTAGATAGGTTAGTCTCATTTTCCTTTTCATTCAAGGTCTCTAAAAAGATTAGGCAAATTGCATTTGAAAGGATCCAGCGTATCTAGATTGTCACAAAGTCCCTTCTACTCCTGTGGACAAGACGGAAACATGTGCCTTAGTGTTAGGACAATTGCTGGAACTTGGTGGTGGCTGAATGCTCATGCCCCTTTAGCTGCCGATTTAGGGTCACCAGGGGCGGAGAGGTCTCTAATGGTGTGCCACAGGCCTCTGACTTCGGTTCCAATGGGCAACATTTTTATTAGTGAAATAAGGGAAAATAATGCAAGACTGCTTTTCAGATTTGAGGTGGCACTGACCTGAGAGGAAAAGTGAGGCTATGAAGTACCACAGTCATGAGCTATAAAGACCCCAACAATAGAGAAGAGGATTTTCTACTTTCAAAACTGTTAAACCCTGGATTCAAATGAACTCTGACGCAGAAGTATGATATGTAAACACAAGGACAGAAGAGCTCCTGGGTCCGAAATGGGAGGGAGCACCAGAGCCCGGACGGTCAAATCCTGTGACATCATCTGCCTCCCGCCTTCCTGCTGTGGCTCCTCTGGTGACTCTGTGAAACCCCCAACATTCATGAGAAATCTAACAGGATGATATTTCATAGTCATATCAAAATACAAAGAGCAGGAAGGCGCAGAGCTCATTCTTATTTTTGTCTCTTGAGATTAAGAAATAAAAGAATTGTACAGTTTCTTCTCTGTGTGAGCAGGTGACGCAGTTAAGTGCACAATTAGGAGGGACAGACTGCACATTTCAACAGGAAGGACTCTGAAATGACGACTCTACTGGAGAAAGGGAACGAGGCCGGGCAGTAGCACACATGAAATGACTTTGAGGCTTTACTTCAGAAGCTGAAAGGCCACGATGCCCACGAAGCCAGCCACGTGATCTGTGGCGTCCTGCTCTATTTTGGGGGTGAACAGCCTACCCCAGAGTGCACAGGGCAGCTCTGAGAACTTCATTTCGAGAAGACTAGAGACAAGGTGAGGAGTGTTCAGAGGGGAGGGACAGGGATGTCAGAGGGTGTCTCAAAGCATCTCCTCATCTCAGGATCAGCAGAAGAGACCAGGGCTGGGGGCATAAAGGGGATTCAGAGTGAGGATCTGGGAAAGTCGGGAAATGACAGTCATTTTCTAATGCTCGAAGGGAAATCAAAACTTAGATTTGTCCTGAGTGGCTCCAGGGGGCAGGATAAGGACCAAGAGGTGGAAGATGAAGGCAAACAAACAATAGCTCCATCAGAGGAAGAATTTACCAATAGTCAGAGCCATCTAGAGACAGAGTGGGCTGTGACCACGATTTGAGGACCTCTTCGCAGGGCTGCTGTGGCAGGAAGTCAATGTTTGGATGAGGGATTGGAATAGATGCCCCCTAACTCTGAAAAGCAATGATTCTAATTAAATTTCTATTTATACAGAGTCCTAAACCTCCCAAATTAAAAAAAAAATCCAGAATATTTATCATAATACTCAATAATGACAGGTGACATTTGTAAAAATGGCCCTGAGGTTATGCAAATTTCCAAAACGACATTCCAAAGCAAGATAAATTGTATCTAGGAGAATTCTAGTGACAAGTGCCATTGGTTGGTACATGACACATGCTCTGTGTAGTCACTGTTAACAATAATTGATAATGAATCTGAACACCCCATTCCAAAAACAGCCTGGGCAAAGGAGTTGACCACATCAAATGCGATTCCTTCCACAACTTTGCTTACATGTAGTCCCATAGCAATGGCATTTATGCAAATTAGTTCTTAACTAATAAACAAAAGTGCATGTAAACCTACTTTGAAAAATCTTGTGATCACAGGATACTTAAAATGCATTTGCTCTTTGGGTCATTATGTTTTTGCAGTATCTTCAAATGTGAAGGATGCTAGGTTGGGGTAGTATGTGCATTCCTACTTACACAGCATTATAGTCACATTAATCTATTACTCTTGAAATTGACACTCTTTGACTACCATGCTGCTCAAGTTCTTTTTCTATTCCTTAAAATTAGTGCTCATACACTGCCCCTACCCTCTCCACGAGCTGATCCATTCACCAGGTCATATTCCATGTCCTCAGAGGTACAGGAACTTGTGGAGGGGAGCTGGGAAGCTGTCTGCCCACAACTACCAGGAACCAACACCCAAGTCTCTGATAACAAGCAGGAGGGTATGTGACTTTTAAAAACTCGTTACCCAAGTTGATCTCAGAGATGGCCAGTAGTATATAAACTAGCCAGTGGACATTACAACTATATCAATACTTACTTGCCTTTTTATTTTACTTTTACATTAAAATAAGGAGGGATTATTTGCTTCATAAAATATTCAGGTTGGCCTATATAAAATATTTTCTCTGGTTTAAACATCCACGATTGTTTTATTTTATAAAATGTGTCATCATGTGATTCATTTGAAACATAAATTTACCTACAATACGCAAAGCAAACTCTGATGCCCATATTTGAATTCACCTGCATTGTCACTAACTGTGCAACCTTGGGCAATTCATGTTTTCATTTAACTCTCAGCCCTTGGCACATTTCTACGTAGAGGAAAAGGGTTGGTGCAGAGATTTATTGTTCATATCCTTCTGATTTCTGAGGCACACCTGCATTAAGCAGACCAAGCATGGCTCTCTATATACCCCACACTCAGAAATGTATTATTTTATAAAATCCCCAAATGTGAGAAACATTAACAAGAAACATATGTTCTTTAAATTGCTACTTTTTCCTCCAAATATACCAAAGTAACTAAGAAATAACTCTAGAAATGAGAAGACTTGGGAATATAGATTTATAATATACAAACAGCTCAATTCCCAAAGGCTTTTGGAAACACACTCGTATGTTTTGAAAATACTTCCCACCCAGCTTCCATCATGGCTTTTTTGATTTGTGTAACTCAAATGAGGAGAATAAATCAATGAGGAAAATAAAAATCCCTGGAGGCAGAGTACACATTAACTTTGAGAATAAAGGCAGATATAAAGTCCACGAATGCGAAAGAAAGGCTCCCTCAAAGTTGAAGGTGAAACACCCTATGATTTCCTCAAAACTCCGTCCCATTGGGTCCTCAATTACCCACCAGGGGCCAGAGCCTGCCTCACGTGGCCACTGTCAAGGCTGCATCTGAGGCTGGGCTGAAGGAGAGGTCCTCTCTGTAAGGACAGCAGGGCGCTCATCTCATTAACAAAGCTCGGAGAAATGCCAGCCCCTTGGACAGTCCTGGTGTCAACACCAAAGGGCTCCCCAGGACTTACCAGCCGCTCTGCTGGTCCCGTCCTGCCCAGGTGGTGGTTCTGCTGTTGGTGAACAGAGGATTGGCAGGTCGGGTAGCTGGGAGGAAATGTAATTTACTGCATCTGGTAGCAGAGAACAGGGAATACAATTAGGCACAGTGTTGGGAGGCCCAATGGGTTGACTGCCGAGACAGCAGCTTGTCTGCCCTACATAATGGACCGCTGAGGCGGCCACTGAACAGGAGGATCAGAGTGAACAAAGACGAGCATTTGCCCGGTGACTGGTATTCAGCAGAGTAGCTGAGGTAGGAGGGATCCCGGCCAGAGAGCTCAAGCCCCAGAACTGCTCTGTGCATTAGAAAGTCATCGGAAAGCTCTAGATTCTAGGAGGACAATGAGTCCTGGCTGGGGGGAGGTGAGGGGAAGAATCAGACATGGGCCCCGTGAGAGCCATTATCAACTTGGTGGAACTGACTAAATACGGGATGTCAAACTAAAATGTGCATTAAACAGTCCTGAAAAATAGATTCGTTCCCCTGAACTGGAAATAGAGCTTTAGGTGCTCGATTCTTAGGAGGTTCATTCCCTGAACTGGCAATGTAACTTTATGTGCCTGATTCATTCAGCAGATAAATTTTACATGCATTAAAACAAATAAACAAGCAACTCTAGAATTTATCCTATGATTTCACGACTTCAGGCTGGTGTTTCAGGCTGGGATTCCAAATGACAACACCCAGTGAACTTGCCATTAGCTCAGCTGCAGGACATGCAAAAGAGGGAGACCATCTGCTCTGCTTGACAAGCCTACTTAGGGAGGTGACACCTTGAGGGCGTGAGCATTAGCAGGCATGCCAAGGTATCAGAAGCGAGGAGGAAACTGCTGGGGTGAAGCAAGAAGAATCTGGGTATCCCCCAGACAGAAGTGGGAAAGTGAAAGCAGGAAGATTCTAGAAAGCTGGGCTCCACGGGATATGATTCCTTCCATGTGTCATGACCATGTCCCAGAATCCCAGAATGTCCATCAGTCACCAATGATTACATCTAACTGCTCGCTTGGGTACAACTCCACTGAATATCCCACCGTCACCCCAAACTCAATAAGTCCAAGATGGACCTTGCTTACCCGCTGATTCCTCTGTACTCTATCTTGCCTCCTGGGCACCAAAATTCACCCCAGATCCTCGGCGGTGCCATCAAATCCTCCCACTGCTGGTATCTGATCAGTCCCAGAGCCTCTGCCTGCTCCAACATTTCTTATACCCGTCTACTCCTCTGTATCCCCATCGGCACTGCCTCAGTTCTGGCAGGTTTCTTTTTCATTTCTTGCTGGGGAGGACTGTGAACAGACGCTGGACTAGGATTAGTTCGATTCTACACCAGCTAGACCCTCTGCTGACTCATATGTGAGTGTGAACAATCCAGAATGTATTGATATCAGACCATTATGTTCTTAGGGCAACGGTGGAGTTTCTCTAAGAGAATGGATTTTTCCATATCAAACATCTGGGGAGAAGGAACAGGAAATGAGGATTAAGAAAGGCGAGCCTTAGGCTGGAGTGAGGCTACGGCAGTATCAGAGTAAACAAAGTTGCTTTCTCTCTGTGGGGCCTCACATGTGCTGAAGCTTGGATCCTGGGGAGGGCAGAGGTTGAAGGCCCTCTCACCACGAGGAAGGAAGCTGAGCCTTTGAGATGATAGTGGGCTGGGAGAACAGCCGTGAAGCAGGCTGCAGGGACTCCCACCCCCAGAGATAGGTCTGGATTTGAGCCAGTGGCTCCGAGTATAGCTACATTTCTGAAGCTGTACGTTATTCTCTACGTTCAACTGCACTTCCATTATTCCTGAACTTAGGTCACAGACTTTTCTCCACTTCCGCTGTGGGGAGTTGTGTCTGTTCCCAAAACCAGCACCAGGCAGGACCAGAAAGAGCAGCAACTGCAGGTTAGCTGGTCCTGAGGGGGTATGGGCAGATTGGTGACAGTGGCCCATGGGATGAATGAAGCAGCAATCTGGGACTAGAGGGACAGTTTGGGAGAGAAGACCAGAGTAGATTTGCAGAATGTCTGAGTTTCGCTGAAGACTTCCAGAAATGTGTGAAATGGGATCTCAGTAAATCTGACTTTCTGCATTCAAAACAAGATGGAGGCTCAACCCATTGAGACCAAGTAAGATCTCGCGGACTGGTCACATGTGCGTCCAGTACATTTTCTGCGATTTGTAGAGTTTCTAGGACATCTTTGCCTACTGAAAGTTTTAGCAGTAGAAACAAAAGCCACTCACAGACAGGGGATTCTGCATCTGAAAGAGCATCTAATTCCTAGGGCTTATGTGTCAGCCTCCTCCAGGAGACAGCTTCCTGCCAGGTGGGAGTGGGTGATGGCGTTACCTTTGCCCAGTGTTCACTGGCTACAAGCTTGAAGACTGCAGCTCTTGGAGGGCTGGGGCTAGATGGTTTCTGTTAAGAGATAAGGGAGTGGAGGATGGACACGAGGAGGAGAAGAGCCCCCTCAATGTATCACTAAGTCCTGAACCCTACGGTCAGGCAGCCAGGAAGTATCTGATAGACCAGCACAGTAGTAATAAGCAGGGCCTCCAAACCTTCAACGGGAAACATTTCTTCAGATGGCCTCAATCAGTAATCTGCCCTCCTCCTGCCAAAGTCAGAGTGGTCTACCTCTGTCTCCCCACTGCCAGACAAGGTCAGAGAGGTCACTTACAGAGTAGAAATTGAAGATGAGTGCTGCTGCCTACCTCCAGTGCTGCTGAAATATTAATATTCACAGAAGCTATGAAGAACATAAGTGGCTAAAGCCAAAGAAACAAAATTGATTAAAACTCTCCTTAAAATGTGACTTTCAGGTAACTGAAGATTGAGATATCCCAATAATTGGCATGAAAGTTTTGATGTGGGAAAAGCTCTAGGCTAGCACAGGCTGGTATGGGATGCAGCCCAAGAAGATCAGTGCTGTACAGCAAGGACTAGGACAGGCCTAGGACAGTTTCCTTTGCCTGTTCTGGCCAAGGGTTTCACACCAGCTTCCTCCTCAGTGGGTGAAGAATACAGTTAGCACTAGACATCTACTATATGCAATTTATAGTTGCATGTGACACCGTGCCTAGCTAAGACAGTAGAAACAACCCACGTAGTTGATGAGGGTCCTATTCTAGAACAACAGTGTGTGTTGGCAGAAGAGGAGAGAGGGGTATTGGAATGAATACGGCCAGGAGATTCTACTCAAGATCAGAACAAATTGCTCTTGATTGTCCAGGCTACCATGTAATCAAAAGCCATCGGTGACCTAGCAGTACAGTACAGTACCTCTATGTCCTCTGACATACACAGAGGGACATGCATACGGTGCCTGAAATGGGGACACACACACATACACACACACATATACACCCCAGCAGGTATCTCTTGGTACCTCATAAATTGGGGGTGCTTTTGCTGATAATCTGCAGTGTCTACAGTTGCATAATCTTTTTTTTTTTTTTTTTTGAGACAGAGTCTCGCTTTGTTGCCCAGGGTTAGAGTGAGTGCCGTGGCATCAGCCTAGCTCACAGCAACCTCAAACTCCTGGGCTTAAGCAATCCTCCTGCCTCAGCCTCCCGAGCAGCTGGGACTACAGGCATGCGCCACCATGCCCGGCTAATTTTTTCTATATTTTTAGTTGGCCAGATAATTTTTTTCTATTTTTAGTAGAGACGGGGGGTCTCGCTCTTGCTCAGGCCGGTCTCGAACTCCTGACCTTGAGCGATCCACCCATCTCGGCCTCCCAGAGTGCTAGGATTACAGGCATGAGCCACTGCGCCCAGCCGCATAATCTTAATTGGACCCAGATTCTGTAATCAGCCTATCTCAGAAAAACTGAGTGTGTTTCTTAAGACATCATTGTTCTGGAATAATGTTTTGTTAGTTCTTAGTAGCAATAGTTGGTTGATTCTAAGAGGGTCTTGGCAACTTGGGGTCTTTGAAATCAAAGAATGAGAAAATAAAGAGACATCCCAAAGTCCCTCAACTGGGACCTGTGCTTTGATCACATTCTGGGAAACCCATGCTCCCTCCCTCAAACTTCTTTCTTTGCTAATAGATGTGGTGTGATGGAGGGGTCACCCCAGGGTTGGTCATAACTGCAGAGGGCAAGAATCATACATAATTCAGGGTGACAGATAAGACCAGAGAAACCCTTCCCTGGGCTGCTTTTTAGGATCCCTAAGACTTTTGCATCCTCCTAAGCCTGAGCTCCCCATCCTGACAAAAAGGTGATCGAGGACAGAGTCCGAGGATGACTTTCTTTGCAGGGTCTGTTCAGTCATGATCAAATTCCTCTTTCTTTCTATTTTTTTTTTTTTTTTTTTGAGGCAGAGTCTTGCTCTGTCACCCCTGCTAGAGCACCATGGTGTCATCATAGCTCACAGCAACCTCAAACTCCTGACCTCAAGGGATTCTCTTGCCTCAGCCTCCTGAGTAGCTGAGACTATAGGCATGTGCCACCACACCTGGCTAATTTTCCTATTTTTGTAGAGATGGGGTCTCACTCTTGCTCAGGCTGGTTTCGAACTCCTGGCCTCAAGCGATCCTCCTGCCTCAGCCTCCCAGAGTGCTAGGATTACAGGTGTGAGCCACTGCACCCGGCCCATGATCAGGTTTCTTACCATCTCTATGAATTGCTTAGGCGAATGGGTGAAAATAGTGGAGAGTAATGCAGCAGTAACTGAGAGGAGAAGTTCGGGGTAAAAATGAAAGACAGTGGTGAGAATTTATGACATGGCTTCATCTTTGCTTGTAAAGAAGTCACAGACTATATACATCCCCACTCCCCACGCAGCCTTTTCAGGGACATAACATGCAGGCTCCTTCTCTTCCTTAATTATCAGAGAGAAGTCTAGAGAAGTTCCTGATTTGAGAAGGGAATAGAAAAAAGAAGCGAGAGCATAAAAGGGCTACGTGCACACATCAGGTTTTTGGGTGTCTGTAGGTCGATAGCCCAAACCCCATCCCTGCCCTGACTTACTGCATTATTGCTGGTCACGTGGAGTGTCTCAGGTCTTCCTGAGCACCAGGGAGACCTGCTATCCTCTCCATGCTGCACCCCCAATTCCCCAAGGCCACCTCCTCAGTCCATGCCCCACCCCCAAAGCACAGAACAAGTGCCCTGATTTGGTCACACCCTAGAGAATTCCTAGTACTGTTGTTGGTACTCTCCTCCTGGAGTCACTGCTGGCTTGGCCCTGGCTTGTCCCTGCCTCCATGCACTCAGAACATGCAGTTTAATTTAGTACCTTCCCAAAGATCACCCAGGGAGCCCAAATCCAGATCGCCTGCCTTTCCCTTGCTGGGAAAAGAAAAAAAAATCACACTATCTTTTTTGCCAAAGTCAGAACTATCCTTAGTGAAAATACCTTTGGCTAATCCAGAAAAGCCCATCATACATCTCTGCATTTTTAAACTTCCCCCCACCCCATAATTTTCCAAATGACACTGAGAAAACACTTGATGGCAACTCATTCTGCCCCCTAATCATCTTCCTAGTTTAGAGGCTGATATTGTAAGAACCAGGCGAGCAGATGGTAGCCGGCCCTTCCAACAAGTCCCTGCATTGTAAAGCAGGTACAGCTGAGGAACATGCAAGCAGGCTTCACGGGTTTGCAGCTGAGGTCAGGCAGCAAGATCAAGGGTGAGAAGTTCACCTTCCAAATTCACCCCCCACATCCAGGAGAGGAGAGGCGAGGACAAGGGCAAGGTAGGGAAGGAGAGAAGGAGAAAGACCTGCTCCTGCCAGGATGGGGATAGGAAGCCAGAGCCCTGCTCCCCTCTTCATGTGCTCTCAGCCAACTACCCCACACAGGGAGGGAAGTTCTGTCCAGCCCTGTTTCCCTGGAAGGCTGGAGAAACTACAGTTTTCTGATTCAAAAAAAGAGAAAAAAAAGAAAGAAAGAAAGAAAGAAAAGAAAAAAACCAGAGGCCTTAGAAAGATTTCCTAAACACCGAATGCTGACCTTCTGGGTTGCAACCTGGGGACCTAACCACCAGGACAAAAGAATTCATTCCTGCAAGGGACTTGGCCCTGTGTTCGAATTCTTCTTTGCTGAGCACCTTTTTTTTTTTTGGAGACAGAGTCTCGCTCTGTTGCCCGGGCTACAGTGAGTGCCGTGCCGTCAGCCTAGCTCACAGCAACCTCACACTCCTGGGCTTAAGCGATCCTACTGCCTCAGCCTCCCGAGTAGCTGGGACTACAGGCATGCGCCACCATGCCCGGCTAATTTTTTTTTTCTATATATATTTTTAGTTGGCCAGATAATTTCTTTCTATTTTTAGTAGAGACGGGGTCTCACTCTTGCTCAGGCTGGTCTCGAACTCCTGACCTCGAGCGATCCACCCGCCTCGGCCTCCCAGAGTGCTAGGATTACAGGCGTGAGCCACCGCGCCCGGCCGCTGAGCACCTTTTAAGAGAGGTTCAAACAATGAACTTTTGGGACCTAATGGGAAGGAGAAGAGCCAGGCTAATTTTGTAAGTGAGTCAAGAAACAGGTCTTGAAAAAGAGAGGCAGGGAAGACTTGGAACGTGGACCGCCTCAGTGCCCCGCACACAGCACTACTTCTTCTGATGCTCTCACAAATCAACACATCACGTCTCCCGGGGAGCCCGTGTTAGTGAAACCCCCTAAGCTGACCAGGATGAAAACATTGCTCTACAGTCAGGGCAGAGAGCACTTACCTCCATCTGTATTGGAGAAGCCCTGTGGAAACAAAAGCAGGGCAGAGCGTTACTGCACATGTGGGGAGATATCTGCAGTCACTCACCCAGCCTTTCCCCCAGGCCCGGGCCCAGAATCTGACGGTGCCGGCCGAACCCAAAGCTCTCTTTCCTTCTGGACCACTTGTTTGGGATCCCAAAATCTAAAGGAAGGGTTTACCGTTCTCCCAGTAGAGATTTATTTTAGTTACCTAGCAAATAGCCTCAGCTGTGTTGGAGAAGTGATATCAGAAAGTCTCATCTTAAAATCAATTTCATTAGGTTGCTTTGCTGTCGCTGATGGGTAGTGAGGGAACAGGAGTCACAAAATGGAGGGAAGGCTCTGAGATGTCCAGAACCTACTGGCTCTGTGGACCCTTTACTCTTCGCTACACGACACCATCTGCTTTTATCCACAGTAAAATTTCTTGTAATTACACTCTCAGTATTTGGAATTCATAACCATTTCATATGGTGTCGCCTCTGGCCTTTTTATAAAGCAAAGACTCAAACGGCAAAGTATAATTAAAGCCACAGAGAATGTGTTTAATCTGCTTAATAGAAATTGGTTTTAGAATTGTGGGTCCAATAGGAGAAGACTTTGCGGGCAGCAGGTAGGCGGGGGCAATCTAATGACGCTTCTCTAGGCGTCCCGGCAGGCCAGGTGGTCCCACACCTGAAGACAGGCGGCGCTCAGCTTCAGGACAGCACCTGGTCCTCACACACCTGCCCCTTATCGCACAGAGCCTGTGGCTCAGCCTTCTCCTCATCAACACCTGCTGGCCTGCTCTCCAGCTGGCACCCTTCTGCTAGGGCTTACTTCCCCACGGATATAATTTAGAGAAATCACATTTGTTTTCTTCACCTTCTGAAAGTCCTTGAAGGATTTTTCTGTCTCCTTTAGTTTCTCTAGGATGATTTGCTCTTTGGCAGATATCTGGGACTCTTCGCTTTCTAGCATTTGTATTTCCTGCTCCAGCCTGGAAAACACACAAACAGAGGACAAGTTACTTGATTGTCCTGCTACCCCTGGGCAAGAGAGCAGCTCCTTCCTGCTGGGCGATTTGTACCTTCCTGGCAGCCTCCGTTTTACATGACGCCGAGGAGCCAGGCCAAGCCTTTACGTTCCAGCGACTCCCACGTTTCCAGCTCTGCCACGGGGCAGACACTGACCCAGAGCTACCGCCGCGGGTTCACAGCCACCACTTTGCAACATGCGGTGGCATCTCCCCTCCGACCCTATTCATGTGCACATTTCTTATTTGGAGGTAGATTATTTTTACATAGCACGTGACATAGTATCTGAGGGAAAATAGCTCCCTATTCTCCCAGAATGACAGCTCTTCCCTCAGGTTGGCTAAAAGGCAAAGGGCCATTCTTGCTCAAAGGAAATATTAATATGTTGCCAAGAAAAGGCAGGTGGCCAGTACCCTTGGGAGCCTGCTGTCCCCTCCCTCACTGGCCTGCCTTCTTTCTAAGAGGGGAAATGAAGGAGACAGATGCAACTGCTCCTATTGTTCTGGAATGTTCCTCAGTTTTCACAGCCATCCTATGTATTTTCTGAAAGGGAAGTTTCAGCACTGCCAGGAGACTCTGGGAATAGTCCAGAACAGCAGCTATAGCTATGATTTGGGGGAAGTCTCCTTCAGTGAGCCGATGGTAATAACCATTAGCTTTTATTGAGCACTTATTCTGTCTGTGCCAGGAACTGAGCTAAGAAGTCACATGGATTATTTTATTCAAACTTCCCAATGACCCTGTGAGTAGGGAATCCCCATTTTACAGATGCCATCATCAAGGTTAGGTGACTAGTTTACTGTTGCTGAGCCTTGAAGCAGGGATTCATGCCAGGAAGTCTAACTCTCGACCCCACCTCTAACCATTGTGCCAAACACTCACTGCATGGGCTGTGCAGTATTTCCCACATTCCCCACCTTGCTAAACATTGCATATGTTGGCATACTAGGGCGGCACTGTCATGCACCAATGTCTTGGAGAAACGGGTGTTTCCCTGGTAAAAGACTCCAGACTTCCGTGCCTCTTGAATTATTTGGTCTGAATTTGTTTATTCATTCAATCACTTATTCATTTATTTTTGCTTTTGGTCTCTTCTCTGTGTCATGCTAGAAGCTTTGCTGCTGAGTCTGTTCCTGCCTATATACTAATCCCTTCCCTTGCCCCGCTCCCTTTCCATCTTTTAATCTGCTTTTGGGAACTGGTTAACCAAGTCTGTTAGAGTCTTAGGAGTTAACAGTGAGATCTTCTCACTTGGAGAAGAAAGGAAAACCAAGACATAGGCATGGATTTATTTAAGGATGCACTGTACCCCTAGGAGGCCTTTTCTCCTCCCTTCCCAGGTGTCAGGAAAATGACCTCTGTGGGGGTGAGACTTTGCTGCAATTACTCTGGGCTATAAGGACAAGCCCTATATCCAAATGTACCACCTCCAAATGAACACAGCTTCACATATATTTACCATTTCACTCAGGGTAAAGGTGGAAGTCTTACAACTTCTAAGGCCCTACACTATCTGACCTTCACTCTTACCAACATGCCTATTTCACCTTATGCTTTAGTCCACAGAGAGCTACTCTTATTTGCCCACACATACCCTGTGTTTTTCCCTCATCCAGGAAACTTATCTCAAACCCTTAACCATTCTTGAAGTCTCAGCTCAGATGCCACATGCCATGAGGCTTTCACAGATTTCACTGCCAGGAAATAACATCACCTTCTGCTGAACATTTCTTAGCATATGATTTTGGTCTATCAGAGGTCATACCAAGTCTACTATATATTAGAGCCATGGTTCTCAACTGAGATGATTTTGCCTCCTTCCTCCCAAGCAAGGGATATTTGACAAAGTCTAGAGATATTTTGGTTGTCCATAACTCAAGGGGGGTGAGACTAGTATTACTGTCATCTAGTGGGCAGAGGCCAGGGTTGCTGCTGAACATCTGCAATGCACAGGACAACTTCCACAGCAAAGAATTATCTGGTCCCAAATAGTAATGTAAATTATTAATTTCCTCTACTAGATTGCAAATTCCTCAGGGGGAGGGCACAAATGCTCAATACACCTATGTTGAATAAATTTAAAAAAGCTGAACCAAGTTGCACAAAAGTGTGGCTCAGCCATGATAAGACCTTCAGAATTTTGGAGACCAGGGTAAATTCTTCAGCAAACTGACCTGAGAGGCTGTGTGTGGGCTGAGATGCAAACAAGAATCTACAGGAGAGGGGCCAAGCAATGTTGAGATACGAACCATAGAGATATAAAACTTATTTGCTGTTCCAAATGTTCAGCTAAATCTTCTACACACATCTGTGTAAATTATTCTGGGGTGACCCAAATAGAGAGAGATGAGTGTGAAATAGGAGCGACACGCATAAACTGAACTAATTCAATGGGTGGAGGAGCTCTGGACTAGAGGTTTCTTGTGTAGACTGGATAGTAATACCAGCCAGGGGGATTCCAAGCAGATTTTATGTAAATTTCAAAGGACAGAGTACTTCAGCAGATATTTACGATCTGTGGTAGATTTTATTATTTTCAAAAACATTCCTTCCCTTCTTCCTTTACCACCGTGGGGAGGGTATAGACCTCCCTGACCCAATGATGTGTATCTTGACCACGTGATCTGCTTTGATCTCACTTTGGTGGGATACACCTCCCTGACCCTTGATGTTGGCCTCAACCACGTGACCTGCTTTGGTCAATGAGATGTCAGCAGATAAGACACAAACAGAGGCTTGGAAAGTGCGTGCCCAGTTGAGCTTGTCCTTTTGTACCTTTGCCAGCTCCAAGAGAAGAGTTTCTCTGGGCAACTGTGGCCCCTTCAGTCAGAAAGAACTGACTTGCCCTGTCGGAGCTGTGCCTGAAATTACAACCACTCAGCTAAGCCCAGCCTATATCAGCAAACACTTAGACTGCTCACAAAAGTGTGAGAAAGAACAAATAACTTTTGGTTTAAGCCACTGAGTTTGAGGGAGTGTGTTCCATACCATTATTGTAGTGATAATTAACTAATACAGGTCAAATATATCTATGTGTGTGTGCATTTTATAATATATGTATATATACCCTAACTATATGTGTATAACCCAATAATTATATATTCTAATTATATAACATATATTTATATATCCCAATAATACCTGAAGCTAAAAGATTAGAAAAACATAAGCTAGCCTCTCCTCCATTCCTCTGATCCTCAGAGAAATCTGGAGGGAAATAAGGCAATCCTTCATAAGGACCAGGACTGAGAAAACAGAGAAATATCACCGGTAGTTGTCTCTGGGTAATGGAACTATAGGTGATTTTAATTTTGTTTTTATAATTTTCAATATTTTCCCAATTAAAAATTAATTTTTTACTTATCTAACCAGAATAAAAACAATAAATTGCCTTTTCTAAATACCTCCTGAGGCCTAGTGCTGAGAAGGCAGCCAACTTACAGCCATCACATAAGAGAGAGGCCAGGGCCTCAGCTTCTCACGTGTCCAGTGAAATGGACACACTGGAACACCTATTTAAACTCAAAACCAACATTTACTGAGCTCGTTTGGCTGGACTCAGAGCTAGGCATTACAGACGATTCTACAATAAACAAGATCCAGTTAAAAATGGCTGACTAAAAAAAAAAATGGCTGCCTCTAAGGAACTCACTTCTTCCAGTGTAGGCCCAAAGTGGCTAAGAGTTCTCTGTGACCCGATGCCCACCGGCTGGCCTGTCTCCATAGCCTGCCCAGGCCCTATGGGTTTCAGGGCTCTCAGCTATATAGTTCAGGTGCTACAGATTTGGGTCATGATACTGCATAACTGAGAAGGGACAGAGAGAGAGGAGAGAGAAAAGCAACGAAACTAAGCCTTTGCGATAACAACTGAGTTTCACCCCAAAGGGAATGAATGAAGGAAATGGACAGTTTATGTAAGTCTAAGCAAGTCAGATTCAAGTAGCAGATTTTTCTACAAATGCACATGTGGCCTTGGGCCAGGTTCTGAGGGTGCTGGGCAGCCCAGGCCGCTGTCTTTCTCAGGTAAACCCGAGTCCTGGAACTCAGGAGCTTCCTGAGAAACAGTGTCATGGGGTTAACAACAGTCATCCCAGCCGGGCTAGAAATACCACTGTTTTGTAGTTTCATGACTGAAATCTAATGCAGCCTTCTCTGGAGGAGCCAAAGAGATATTGCTGTGCTAAAAATAAAGAATGGGCAGGAAGTGTAATTTATACACAAGGTTAATCGAGGCTCTGTAGGCTGTGACAAGTGCACACAACAGCCTCTGACCCGGCTTGCTCAGTTCCTTCTGAGCAAAAAGCAAACTGCAATAAGCCGTAAGGAAAGGTGACACACTGCAGCCGTGTGGGTTTAATTTACTGGTGATGAGGTTGCAACCATGGCCAAATCGTCTTACAAAATCCACCTGACCCCAACAGACCATCCTCACAGTTAAATACCAGGGACCTCTGGCTCTAAGAAGTGCATCGATCATTCTCTTATTTCAGAATTCATTTATACATTCATCCATCTAACTTTATGCAAACTTATTCTCTGTACCAGGCACTGTGCTGAGCACTGGGGATGCAGAAATAAATCAAACACAGTGCCTGCTCCTAAGAGTTCTTGGTCAAGTAATGAGGACAGCCATGTGAACACATAAATTACAATAAAATCCAAAACGAGTG
>CM052443.1:109908581-109955694 GCA_028533085.1 Varecia variegata | reverse complement strand
CTGAACTCCAGCCTCTACGTACAACTGCATGTTGAGTGTCTCCACCTGGATGGTTCACAGGCACCTCAAACCCAACATAGGCAAGACTAGACTCATCTTTCTCTATAGAGCTGTTCCTTCCTCTGGCATTCTCTAGTTCAGTTGCTAGAATCGCCATCAATCCATTCTATTTAGGATGGAAATCTGGATATTATCTTGACCTCTGACTTGCTCCTCTCTTACAATCACTGCACGCTTACATCACACCAGCCACTAAGTCATTTAAGTGGCTTATTAGCCACTCAGCCAACATGCCCCACAAATCTCTTTCATATCTCCTCCTTTTCAGCCCCAGTGTAGGCTCTCTCTTTCTTTATAAATGCCTGTAATAACCTTCTAAATTCTCTCTCTGCTTCTACACAGCCTCATCATCATCACCCTCAAATCCAGAAAGTGCCTGGACACCCAACAATGGCCCTCCCCTGCTGCAAACACCTCACAGGCTCTCTGCTAAAGCTCCTTCATGTGACACCCTCAGCCTCTCATTTACCTCCAGGAATGATAATTTCCTTGTTTGCCCCAGTGCCTTTGCTCATACCACCCCCTCTGCCTGGATTGCCCTCATTCTTTCCCTTCCCCTTCCCAAGGGTAATTTCTACTCCTTTTTAAAGAATCTTCTCAGGTACCATCTCTTTCTGGAAGTCCTCCCTAGTACCTTGCCCATGAAGGTGCCCTTCCCCTCTGCACTGTATCTCATGGACATAATTTCTCTCACCAACTTCCTCCCACTGCATTTGCAAACCTCTTGAGGATAATTACCATCATTTTAAAGTCTTTCTTTGAATATGGCTTCTAGCATCTAGCTAGCTTGCATCTAGCAAGCAACCTGCCTCACTGCAAGTTCTCAGTAAATGTTGGTTGAGTAAACGAATGTTTCAGTGAATGCATAAATTGTTTCTCAACTGGAAGTAGCCCCCAAAACAGACCCCTTGGCTCAATTCTTTCAGTCAAACATGATTCTTAAAAGAGCAAATTCAAATTAACATCAACCCTGGACCTAGTAAAAACAACTGATTAAAAAGACACTTGTCCTATTTTCTTTCTCTGTGACAGGATAATGCAGAAAGTAACTGCTGTGTTGGTTTCTAGGCTTTGGATTCTTTTCCCCGAATACCACAAATATATAACTCACCTGACCCCGTGCATGAGTGTGTGCACGTGTGTATGTGTGTGTGTGTGTGTGTGCACTATTCTTATCCACTCTGGGGTATTCCTATTTACTCTCACCTAAATCAAACCATGGGGAGAAGATACACAGATATGCAGGAATTGAGCCAGAATGAGGGACAGTCGCAGCATTTATTAATACTTCATTTCGCCCTGTGATTCTCTCTGAGTTCACCCCTCCATGCAGGAAGCACCTGGGCTTTCATACCAGATTGTGAAAGTTGTTTATGCGGCACATTCCTCTCTTCCAAATCCCTGTTTACTCATTGTTTGTGCCTAAATCCCACACTCTGCGAGAGTGTTCCTGCTGAGTTAGACTTCCCCACTGGCCCTGTGTACACGTGTGTGAACGCATCCATATGGCCTCAGCCACGGCTTTCCTAAGGGCCCACACTGGGGATAATCAACACATTTTGCCTGCTGTCCATACGGGAGTTTACTCTGGGGAGACTGGTGGTGCTTTCTAGATACTTGAGTTAGTGTCTTAATGAGTCATTCATTGAAAAAAAAAAATGGTTAATGTCCAGCAATAGCAGTGGTAAAAATAGCTCACGCTTATTGAGCATTTACCATGCCAGACAATGCCAAACAATGTGCTAAATGCTTTGTAAGCGTTATTCAATTCTCTGCACTTTGCAAAATAACTACTACTATAATCCACAACTGACAGATGAAGAACTTGAGGTAGGGAGAGGTTAAGTCACTTATGACCTTCCACCAGGGAGTGGTAGAGCCGGGACTCAAACCCAGGTCTGCCTGTGCTAGAGCCGAGGATATTAACTGCTACCCTGTGCCGGCTCCTACTCCAGAGGTTTTCAACCAGCAGTGGGGAACCTGGGGCCTTCTGATTTCAAGATTGTTCTTTTTTAAGCATCAAAGGAGGCAAGAAATCTTCATCTTTCTCTGCTGTACCCCTTTGAATAAAAGGATTTGTTCTGTAAAATCTGGATTCAGTCAAAAGGCTGCACTTAAAGGACCTAGAAGGCCACATGTGTTGTCAACATCTTGATCAAACAGAGCTGCTCTGTTTGAGGAGAGAGCTGACTGGGAGCTTCTCTCACTCCATCTCTCACCTCAGCTTGCCTTTCCATGGGACAGAACAGGGTTTGGAAACCACTGCTCCATGAAAGTGGAAACAGCATCTTGTGTATTGCCATGACCTCCATGGTGCCTACAAGACTGTCTATATACAGCCCGTGCTCAATCAATGTCTGCTGCAGGATTACAGTTCTAAAAACGAGCATTCCCTCTTGTGGTCGCCTACAGCATGGGCTTCCATGCGCTGCCCAACAGGACACCAAAGGACAAACAGCACTCTGGCCTTTGAGCCATCGAGGGGAGAATGGTGGCCCTCTGGAAGGCCCAGAGGACAGCTTCATTGTATCTGAAACAGAGACTCAGAAGGAGGTCGCCATGGGGTATTATGGCCAGGCCCAGGAGGCTTGGCAAATCCAAACTGATCTTCCTTAAGGGAACTTTGTCTTAGGTTTTGTTTTTTTTCAAGTCACATTTTCCATGCTTAACATTACCAGGTGACAGTTCCTCCTCAGTGGAGAAATTTACCATCCCGCTGGGATAATTCCAAAGTTATTCTAAGAGTTCCTGCTCCGAACAGATCAAGCCAATCAGGAAGCTCCCCAACATGGCTGGCCCAGAGGATTGTTCCCCGCTGGGACACTTCCTGCCATTGTTCTCTGTCATGTCCTCCGAGGCGCGGCCACGGAGCCCTGCCCCTTCCTCCCAGGAGCTGAGGGCTGCAGCACGGCTGTGGGTCAAGGAATACTAGGCTCAGAGATCAGGCAGCTGGCAGGGAGAAAAAGCTCTGAAATGAAAATAGGGCTGGTTCCTGGCCCCGGCATGCCGGTGCAAAAACCACAGAGCTTAAAACACCCAGAAGCATGGGTCTCTCCGGCCTTGGAAGAGAAGTTTGAAATGTTCTGGGTCATTTCATTTATGTTTATCGAGCATCACCAAGGAAATGTTGAGCTACATACAGTGATAGTTGCCCAGTCTCTACTTTTGAGAAACTCACTGTGGGACGGGAGAGGAAGGTATGTAAAGCATCACAATGCAGTGCTCAGTGCAGCTCAAACTGGAAGTCCAAAATGCCGCCGGACTTGCAGAGAAGCGGATTGGCCAACCCTGCTTAGGGTGGAGGCAGGGCAGGAGGGCAGGAGGGCAGGAGCCTGAAACATGTCAGCAGGATCTTGAAGGGTGAGAACAATTATCAGGGCAGACAGGTGTTTAGAAGGCATTTCAAGCCAAGATGATAACGTGGACAACGGAGATTTGATGCAGAACAGGACAGGGAGGGTCAAAGAGAGGGAGTGAGGACCTCTGCGGGACAGACTGTCTGAGTGCACTCATGATGGGAAGAGGGTGAGGTGGACAGTCAGGTCCAAGATGTGACGGCTCTTGAAGGCCACACCAGTGTCTAGTCCCGGAGGCTACAGAAAACTGTTTAAGTTTCTTTTTTCTCTATGTGTTTGTCTTAAGAGAGTGAAAGGATCAGCTATGCTCCAGAGAGACCACGCCAGTAGCTGTGCAAAGAATGATGTGGATGTGTGGGAGAGGCGTGGAGTGAAAGCATAAGGACCAAGTGGGAGTTGTCCAGGCAAGAGACGGTGAAGCCAGGCATGCCACGGACTACTGTGGGAAGCAACAAGGTTCTATTTATTGATTTTTATGCCATAATGACATTGAGGACTTCCTAAGTCAACCTTTTTGCATTACTGTGGCCCCACAGGATGGGCTGAAAAAAATCAGCAACATTAAATTGTGAAACGATGACCAAAAGTAGAATGCGGTTGCCCAGTGGCTAGAGATTGCACGAGGTTAGCGAGACCCCAGGGATTTTCCTTCCTTCCCTTCCCGCTCACCTCTCCGACACATCCCTGAGACGGCCCAGCTGTCCCAGGCACCACAGGGCTCCTCTTCTTGAGGAGAGGGAGGAAATACAATGGAAGCCGACCATTTCTTCTCCCTTTGATCATCTACGGTAAAGTCTCGACCACGGCATGAATATGAACCTCGAGACCGTAATTTAAAATGTTCCATGGATTGAAATCGTTTCTAGTCCAAGGAAAACCAGCCCCTCAACCTACTGAGCTACACCACTGCCCTCCCCTGGCTACACCAGGACAGGACTTGGAGTAGCTGACTAAGGATTATCACGGAGTGTGAGAAAATGCTGAGGCTTCTCTCCCGTACAGCCAAGAGACTGAGTTAGCTCAGTGTTGGCACCTGCGAGGGTTCCAGGTATGTCACAGCCCTGCACTGTTGGTTTCCCATTGGCACGTTCATACGAGCCTTTCTGGCATCTCCCTGTTATTTTCCTGCCTTACAGATATTTACAGGAGAGACATTTTGTCTTGAAAACACCAGTCAGAAGGCCCTATGGGGCCTTCTCCAGTGGTGCAGACGGTTTGGGGGCAGAAGCCCCTACGTCCTAGCCCTGGCTCATGTGCACCCCACTGTGGCCTGGAGACTGGACAGGGACAGGGACTAATGGCCCTGATGGCTGAGCCTACCTGGCCTGAGCACTGGGAATGCTGAGCTTAAGGCAGCTGAGCGGGCAGGCCACTGTTCCACCACATTTATTATGGGGTTTCGAGACAAGAACTTCAGAACTAAAAATAAAGTTAAAAATGTTTTCTGCTGAACTTTATCCCTATAGACTTATCAGCCCTGATTCTGTTTTACAACAGCTGTTACATTGAGAATGATACAGATTTCTCGGTTTTTAAGTCCAAAATACTCTGTAAGTGTAGAAGTTTCCTTACACCGGAAGCCTGCCAGTGGGAACCTCAAGAGACAAAGTGATTCATGTAGGGATCAAAGCCTGAGTGGCAAAGCGTTACTTAAGCCAGATTAAGAAGCTTTTTTACCACACGAAAGTGTCTTGCATCAGGTCCAAAGAAAAACAGTGCCACTTAAAGTTTATCCAAAGACTCGTGCTTTTAATTGAAGCCCTCTGTCAAAAAGATGATCTGACAGGCCACTTGAAATGTGAACTCTTGGATGTAGAGAAAGTTCATCATGTTCCAAAATAATAATTTTAAAAAACAACCTGCCTCTTCCTGCTGGTTTGGTTTATGCAAAATTAGCACCAGCCACCTCCGTGTTCAGCAGCGGTTTCACCCTGGAAGCTGTCCTACCATACCCATCATTTCTGGATCCTGAACCTAAGGGAGAATTACCTGCTAAAAGCGCAAGGAAACCTCACTGCAATCCTCAACCACAGGAGAGTTCAGGGAAGACTAGATTTGTTTTGGAAACAGTACAGGCACCTCCATATAGATCTACACAGAGACAATGACCTGGGACCCACAATGGCACCTCCCTATAGATCTACACAGAGACAATGACCTGGGACCCACAATAAATGTTTTCATGTGATTGAATGATCACAGCCTCCTGGGCACATATGAGAATTTTCATATTCCCATGAAACCCAAACTCTAATAATAATAGTAAACACTTGTGCAATGCTTTAGAGTTTACAACATCCTTTCACAGAAATTAGGGATTATTTTATTCCTGTGTTATGGATAAGAAAAGTGAAAGAAAAGAGAGACATGAGAACCTAAACACCTTTCATGCCTCAATCTGATTTTCTCCTCATTTATAAGATGGTTATAATGATGCATATTGGAAGAGATACTTCAAAGTCACGCCGTTTAAATGAGTTAATGTTTAAAATATCTCAGAACACTGTCAGCCTCCGTGGAGTCAGTACTATTTAAATGTTTGTTCCTCCTTTCCGTTCAAGTGGTTTTAAAAATTTTAATTTAAAGAGTAGTCTGTTAAATGCTGCATTTACAAGATAAACCAAACTGTACTATTTAATAGAATAAATTCAAATTTGTCTTCTTAATGTGTGCCTCATGGCCCAGAAGATTCAGGAACATCCACAGATTCTTATGTTAAACCAATTTTCCAGGGGCTGTGAATAAATTATATCATTTGAATGCTAAAAGGGAAATTAAAGTGTGGATTATTGGCTGAAAGGATGATGAAAGTTAAGATTGTGTGTATGTGTACCTGTGCCTACATGTTTAAAAAAAAAAATCAAGAAAACCGGATTCAAGTTCCCTATGTGGGAGAGGCTTATGTGCATGTGGGGGGCCATCTAGTGGTAGGTTTGGGACTTAGGTAAAGCTTCTGGGAGAAGATTGATTGCTGTCATTCTGCAGATTTAGTATTGTGTATTTTACATCAACATTAAAATGTCCACAACCCTGAATGCTTTGTTCCCTGCTCTCGAAGGAACAGTGCACTTGTCCCTAGTGCTGTGCGCAGAATCTCCACCTGAGCCGTGTAACCTGTGAACCTAACTAGTTATATGCTCTGTAACAAGGAGAGAAACTGGTTGAAAAGGATCTGAGTTCGAGCCTTCAGGAAGTGGTGGCTGGGAGTATTGGAATCATCTTCACTGAGATCATCGCTTTTTGGGGGGACCGTGTGATAAATGGGCTATAGTAGGTGCCCCAAAAGGCCCATTATGAACAACCCAGCCAGAGACACTGTGGTCCAGTATGGCCAAGCGCTCCCAGCACACAAGCCCTCCCTGCCACCGAAGGCCAGCCACAGTGCTGATGGGACCCCAAGGCTCATGGCTCTTCCTCCTTCCAAAAAGCATCAATAAGGCCCTGCACAGCGTGCTCCTCCCTGGCCCCTCCCGCAGCATGCTTCTCCAGCATGTGTGTCCCCGCCCCTTTGCCTCAGGGTTCTTTCATCTGTACATCTGGTAACCCAGCCACCTGGGCCAGGAGGGACATCTGGCTCACAAGCTCAAGCCCAGGAAGAGGCTCATAAAGTCTATGAGGCCCTGAGTGCAGAGACTGGGGCCCCTGTCATCCCAGCAACCCCAGCATCCAACACAGGGACCAGCACAAAGCAGCCCTGGGTATCTGGGCAACTGAGTGGGGACCTGTACTCATGGGGGTGCACACTTGCTCATCTGGACCAGGGTAAGTAACACAGCTACGTTTCCTATGGACAGGCAGTTCCTCCCAGAGCAGGAATCAGTCATGTGCATCTTTGGATTTCCAAAGTCCAGCCAGGGCCAAGGGCATAATAAATGTATGGGAAGGGACAGTTAGGCTCTGCTACGTGGCCATAGGGGCCTCTACTCTGAGGAGTGGCTGAGGCACTAAACAAGTTCATAAATGCACTCCTCCTTTCAAAGAATCAAACTCAACAGAATCAGCACTTCTAAAAGAAGTCAAGGATGTCATACCTCACCTGACAAAGCCCACAAGCAGGGCTTCCTGGGGTATCCAGCTACTTGACTGCATTAAAATGATGGTTTAAGGCCTTTCAGGGACCCCGTGCAACACAAAATGAAGGACGGCTGAATTGGCTTCATAATGAAAGAATGCAACTGTGCTGATCACATCCCTCCCTTGGAGGCTCTGCCTCTGGCCAGAGAGAAACAGGACTCCACAGAGGACAAGCTCTCCAATGTTGTAAGATGCAAGGATACTACAGGAGCTGGGAACTCACTATGTGCTAGGCACTGATTAGACACTTTACACATACTACATTAAACTTCACCGCAGCCAAATGCGATGCATATCACCGATTCCTACTTTGCAGATGGCTTAAGGAGTTTGCCCAAGGTCCCATGTCGTCAATAAGGTGTGAAGCTGAGAATCAGATGAGGTCAGTCTGATGTTGAAAAACATGCTCTATTCACTGCATCTATAACAAGACCCTGCTCAACCTTTTGGAATCTTAGGGGAAGAGGAACCCCTAACCCATGGTCAAATGCTACTCAGGCCCGAGATATTGCTGAGATTAAAAAAAAAAAAAACAAGCCATAACTAAGCAGGCCTAGAACTGGCTCTGAGGTTGGAAGTTCACTTGTGCGGTACAGCAACACCTCTCCCTGGGGACGCCCCAGAACCCTGGGCTGCCTCTGCTTGATGCCCTCTCTGCCCCAGCCATGATGCTCTGGGGACTTTTGAGTGACTTGTTTTGTTTGCCTTCCGGTGTCCTGATCCAGCCTCTGCTGGTAGATTGTCTTCCTCGATCCTGCCAAATCCTGCCAACCTAAACTTGCCACCTGTCCAGCTGGTTCCCTGTCTGCCCTTGACTTCTCTACCTCCCTCTTGCTCCAATCATAGCACTGAGCCAGCATCCAGGTTTCACCACTGCCTTTATTACAAAACTCTGAAACTTTTTAATAGTGCTCCATGGCCTCTAGGGTACATTCTAAGTCCCTCTGCTCACCATTCAAAGCCCTCCAGGATCCGGTTCCAACCTGCTATTCTGGTCTTTTTTCCAGAACTGCTTCTGTGGTTAGGCCTGACATCATCCCATCTTCAATGAGACAGCAGATCCTGTGCAGAAGGACCGCCCCAGGGCCGGTCACACCTGGACTGTTTCTCCAGATGGAGAGAGTGACTCAGCGAAAGCAGGAATCACTTTCACTGTCCTCCCTGTTTCCATGCTCCCCTCCCTTCCCAGGGAGCGACAACAACGTACCACAGATAGGACAACCTCTAAGCGGAGCTAGGTCCCCCTCAGCTGTTTACAACAGGTGGCTGAGCCTGGTCCGTATAGAACATCTATGACAACCTGCTAACACTGCCTGAGAACCTGCATTCCAACTCCCACATGGCCACACTTTCCCAACAATGTCATCATCCAATAACTCAAGTCCAGCTCTGGGGCTGGGATCCTGCTTGCGGCTACAAGGGGCAGTCACTGAGGTCAAGGAAGGGCCCTCATTTTCCATTCTGGCTCGATGACAGCCATTCAGTTCACATCCCAACACAGCCTTCATAGTTCATTTCCTATGAGCCTGAAATTTCCTTCCAATTAACTGAGATGTACTGAACTTAGTGTCTTTTATTTTTTAGAAATGGAGCCATCACAGCTTTAAAAGATTGAGGTATTAAAGGTTCTGGGTGGGGACCAGAATTTTACTGCCTGAAGTCAAAATTAACTCACTTTTGGTGGTAGGAAATATTTCTTGGAAGGAGGCCCTCTAACATCAAATGATGGGATTTGTGCTCAATAGAAACATAAGCTTTGGACATCTCTGAAAACCCAAAATTAAGGGACTTTGAAGAGTTGCCTCCTACTGTATTGGGTTGATTATAGGTCTCTCAAGGGTAATGATTGTCATTTTCATCTTTGTATCTCTAACCTTGCTTGGCCTCTAGCATAAGCATTCTATAAACACTTATTAAATGAATGAATAAATCTTAGATTAATCTCAGCCAAACCCCACTGGGATAAAAGTCCAAATCCTAAGATCCTCAATGATGGTTCCTTTCTCTGAACTTCTACTATCTTGAGAAGAAGTATGACATTTCTCAGTACCTATAGCATGTGTACTCCACCTACTGGGTGCCTAGACTGTCAGATCTGTAAGAACAAAGGAGATGACCTTGACTTCTTTCCTGTAAGTCCAACACCTAGCCACTATTATGCATGACTCTCAATGAACACCTATTTAATAATCTTGATCCAAATGAATATTGTATCAACCACTTCAGAGCCATAAGTTGTGAGTGGGGATGTTCGTTTATGGCAGTACTTATCTATATTTCTAGGTAAATGAAAGCCATGTCAAGAAAACAATCTCCTTCCTTTAGTTCATGTCATGATTACATGTCAATCAGAGTAATGGAAACAAAGCCAAACTACTAGAAATGACTATATATAGACAGAAATCTTACAAGTATTTATACCCAGAGCACTGGGGGGGGGGGGTGTCATCTGTACTTCCTTCATTCTTTTCTTCATCATTTCTGTAAAGATGTATGAAAGCCCTTGGAGCCAAGCAGTGTACTAGGATTTGGGAATACAAAGGTGAACACTATATTCTCTTTGCTCCCAGGGAGCTGAGGCTGGAGGAGAACAGAGAGAGAAAATAGCTTCATATGTGCTATGATACTGCAAGTTCTAGGCTAAAAATGCCCATAGGGACCATTAAACCAGAGAGTTCAGGGCTCAGGGAAAGTGGTATCTCAGTTGAGGCCTGATGGATCAGTAGGAGCCACATAAAGAGCAGCTGAAGAGTGTTACTGGCAGAAGGGACAGCAGGTCCAAATGACAGGCCCCAGAGAGAGCTTGGCACATCCAGGGAACCGCAGGTAGTTACCGGGGTGGCCGGTGATGAGAGGACACAATTGTGGGAGACAAGGCCAGAGAAGTAAGCAGAGGTCATATCATGAAAGGCTCTCTAAGCCATATTAAGGAGACTGAACCTTATCTTACAGTCCATGGGGAATGGAGACAGGGTTTTAAGCCAGAGAGTGACATCATCAGATATAAATGTTTAAAGATACTTCTGCTGGCTGGTAGAGTCTGAGTTAGAAGGACACTATGCCAGAGGAAGGGAGACCAGGTTAGAGGCTGTTGCATCAATCCATGTGACAGATACTGGCGGCCTGGACTAGTGTTGTGGTGGTGGGAAGGGGAGAGAGTGAAAGGATTCAGGGGATATTTGTGATATAAAATTATTGGTTAGATTTAGGGGCTGAAAGGGGGACAATAATCAAGGATGATGCCCTAATTGCAGAGTTGGGCAACTGGGTGCACAGTGATGCTTTTCAATGAGATTAAGAACCAAAGAGAAGGAATGAATTATAGAAAGTAATGAGTTCAGTTTTGGCATGTTGAGTTTTGGGTGTTTGAGTGGGATCCAGATGGCTATGGCTAGGGGGTTGGCTGGCTGTATGGGTAGTTCTAGAGAAAAACTGGGATGAAAGAGTGTCTATTTCAGAAGCCATGGGAACACATGATATCACTCAGAGAGAATGCAAGAAGCGAGATGAAAAGAGAACCAAGATAAGAACCTTAAAGAACCAACATTTCAGGGATAGACAGAGGAAGGGATAGAAAGTCAAGGATAATGTCATCTCAAGTAAACCAAGGGGGCAGTATGTTTCAGGAAGTGACAGGGAGTGTCCAGCAGTTTCAATTGCTGCTCAACAGTCAAATAAGATGAGGATTAAAGTCTCCATTGCACTTAGCAACTAAACGGTCACTAGTGACTTGGCAAGTGTAGGGTCAGTGAATGTGTGGGAGAGCAAATGGGAGGTGGGGGGTGGAGACACTGAGCAGGGACAGCTGCTCCAAGAAGTGTGGGGTGGAGGGGAGGAGGGAGCAGGGAGTTAGGGAAGAGGAGGAAGGGGCCAGTGGAGTTTGTCTGAGGATGGGAAAGTATTTTATAACAAATGGCAGTTCCTACATTCGTTAGACATTCCTAAGATCTTCACAAAGTATAGATAATTGTTTTTATAGAGATTCCTAATTTTTAATCTTGAGATTGATTTTTAAAAAGTGCAATAATTCAACAAGCAATGTTGAGTATGTCCTAATAAAAGACATTCAGCTGCTAAGAAAGTGAACATAGACTCGTCCAGGCAAGAGATATTTCTAACATGCATAAGTACAGAACCATGAATTTAGCATCCTGAAAAATGTGTCCTCAAATGGCTGAGAGAGATCTTTTGAGATCTGTTTCCTCATCTGTAAAATGGTCTGGAGAGAAAATTTAGGAGGATGGGAGTGTGTATGCACATATGTGTGCACAGTTGAGGTTGTACTTATATTTGAAATGTTGGGAGCTTGAGCTTGTTGCTATTACCTGGGGCAGGTATGGAGGGTACAATTGTTGCAAGGGAAGTAGAGTAATTGCTTTTATGTGACCTGTTCATTCAAATTCTTTTTTTTTTTTAAAAAAGGTGTTTCCTAACTAATTCACCTTAGAAAACAGAGAAACCCACAAATAGATTGCATAGAGCACTTAAGTAAATTGTTTTTTGCTCTAGTAAATCATAGTCTTCTTGGTTTGTTAATGTGATTACCTATAATTTACTTTAATGTAAATCCTCATATTCCAGTGATAAAACATTTAATCTAAACAGGAAGTGGGCTCTTCCACATCCCCTGCCTTACTGAGTGAGCTGGTGTCAAACGCAGTGGAATCTCGGTGAGAGGACGTGAGCACCGTGACACACAAAAGTCATTTCTACAAGTGTGACGAGGAATCATGCCCCCATCTCCAAAAACAAACAAACTATATTATCCATACTTGTTTTTTATATTGAGCAAAGTGAATATGATTTGGAACATAATTCAGAATTTTATTAAACCCCCTTCTAATAAATGGAGAGGGAAAAAATTTAGTCTAGGAATCATTCTATTTGCTTGAAGCAAACATAGGCTTTGAGTCATGATGATAATAGCAGCTATCATCATTGCCAGATGCTATTTTAAGCAATTTACGTGTGTTAACTTACGTGCTCCTCACAACAATTCTCAGAGTATACCCTAAGGTTATTTCCATTTTGCAGATGAGAAAACTGAGGCACAAAATCTCAAGTAACTAGTTCAAGGCCATAGAAGTAAGTGATGAAGCAAAGAGTATTTGCTCTTAGCCCTTAAATCTGAAGCCAAGCTGGCCCCAGGGCTCTCTGCTAAAAGGTTGAGAGATGAATATTTAAACTCTATGGAAAAATCCACATTTTCCTATCACTGGAATTCTGTACCTAGCATGGGACTCACAACTAAAGAGAGGGTCAAAGAACTTGGGGCTAATTACTGAATGAAACAAAAGATGGCTGGGCAAAATTTCAGTTCAGATGTTTGAAAGCCAGTGAGATTTTGCCATCTGAACAGAAGCCCAAGGGGCATCTGAGTAACGTGCTTCATCAGAGCTGCCTCCGGCTCCACCAGCCACAGGACACACTTGGGAAGCTAAGTGCCACCATCCTTGAGATCTGAGGATGCCCCTGACTCACCACTACTTCCTCCCCGCCTGGCTGCATCAGCATCTCAATGGCATATGACAGCACCAGCCAAAAGAAAGGCCACTCTCCTTTCCCTTCTTCAACAGTAAGAGATCCACGCATCGCTCAGAAGACATGTACATGCAGTCCCACCTGAGGCAGGGGGCTGAACGAGCCCTCTGAGGATGTTTTGACCACAGGGATCTTACAGAACGAAGAGCCAAGTTTTACTTCTGCTTTCCCAGACCAAATAATCTCTCCAGGCTCCCCTCTTATAGCCTGACAAAAATTCTTAGGATGTCTCCAGGGACACAGCAAATCTTATTCTAGGTCCTATTTACAGACCAGCTAGGACATTAACTGATTTTCTCAAGATTACAAACCCAGACATTTGTGTGGCTACTAGGAAAATGTCAGTGCCTCAGATTCCCAGCCTTTGCTTAGCTGAGCAGCCCCAAGACCAGCAGATTCCCGGTACGGAGCCCTGAGAGGCTCCCCCACCCCCAAGTTGTGTTTAAGAAAGAGCTGCTCCCAAGGAAACCAATAATTCCAAACGGTACTAATTTGGAATTTGTATTCCTTGTCAGGGGCCGAGATTTGCTTTTGCATTAGCTATAGGAAGACAACAGTAGCTTTGAAAGAACATTGAGGACCTGGGTTTTGTCCCAGGCTGGGTCATTCTGAGAGTCCTGTGGTCTGTCCTGGCCTCAGGTTCTTCACCTTTAAGATGGGACGTGGTGTGGGAAGGGTCTTCGTGGAAGGACTCTCCGAGTTCTTTTCTAGATCTAGAAGTAGGGTACCACTTCTAGATAACAATAGTTCATGGTGCAAAACCAAGGCAATGACAAGATTTAAACATTTAGGCAAAGAATTGTGGTCTTGGGGCACACAGTCATCTCTCTGTCATTTGGTTTGCAGCAGTGTTTCTTGAACTTTCCGTGGTCTATGGTTGTGGACTAGGGTTTCATCTCAACCCACCGCAGGCCAGTATTAGCACTTGGCTCATGACACATGCAGCTCATGACGCCAGTGCCACAACACCCAAACTTGTCTACCCTACTCAGTGAGATGGGTCTACCGATCACTTGCTTGGATGTCGTACTGCATTAATTATTAAAGTTTATAAACACTTTATTGGTAGTTTCTGTCGTTACCTTGTCACAGACTGGTAATAAACAGTTGGCTGAGCAGAAGCAGTCCCTGGACCATACTTTCAATAGCATCGGGTTTGGCCATTTTTCTATAATAAAGCAAGTCCCCAATGGACGTGAGCAGGGCGTCACTCAGACAACTTAGACAGATTTTTTTTTTTTTAATAAGCAACTGGAAAGCAGAAAGCTACATTTTTAAATAACTCTGGCCTCACACACCATCCCAACTGGTCTGCCCACAATTGCTCTGGATTCTTCTCAAATCCGTCTGTCATACTGTCCTAGTTCTTCTGCCTTTGGATTTGTTCTTTTTCATCCTCCACATTAGCCGACAGGCCCTGAGCAGGCCCAGCTGCTGTGGAATTCCTGCTGAGGGCCTCGGGCAGCAGGCAGGAGCTGTTCCCAGAGCAGGAGGAAACCTGAGAGCTGCACTGCACAGGGAAGCTTCTCGCCCTGGCAAGGCAGTGGCCACTCCTCTGTCAGCGCTGCGCTCCCAGCCTCCCTTCCCCCTCTGTCCTGAACCACAGTGGTGAGAGTACACACCGCCAGGCACCCCTAGACCCGAATGCCCAGCCACAGCCGAGTTCCGAAATGGCATGCTATGCTTAGGGCAGTGGCGTCCCTCTCGGCTGACTCTGAAAGTAGACAGGGAGTCTGGTAAAATTAAACGATTTGGGGTTATTTATGTATTGAACATTGTCACATCACTCTTTTATTTTTATAATAGAAGCTAAAACCTACTGGGCAACAACTCCTAGGCAGCGATAAGCCCTTTGCATAGATTGACGTAACAGTCACCACTACCCAATAAAGTTGATCTCATTATTATTATCTTCTTTTTACAGAAGAAACTAGAGCAGAGAGGGGCTAAAGCACTTGCCTGAGATTACACAGGCAGCAAGTACAGACCCTGGACTTGAACCTGGAAAGTGTTATGCTGATGCTCATGCCCTTAACCATAGTCCTACACCATCTCTGGATGTAAACAATGTTTTTTGAACCTCATGGCAATCCTATGGACCACCTAGGGCTGGTGCAGATGAATTAAACTGACAAATATTTATTGAGCAACCACGAGGTGCCAGGCAGTATTCTAGGCACTCAGGTACAGTATGTTGAATGGTGGCCCAAAAAAGACATGTTCACATCCTAACCCCTAGAACCAATGTATGTGACCCTATGTGGCTAAAAGGGTCTTTGCAGATGTACTTAATTTAAGGATCTTGAGCTGAGATCATCCTGGTTTATCCAGGAGGGCCCTAAACCTAATGACAAGGGTCTTTTTTAAGAGACAGAGGAGAAAACACAGGTAGAAGAAGAGGCCATGTGAAGACGGAGGCAGAAACTGGAGTGATGTGGCCACAAGCCAAGGGATGCCTGGAGCCCCGAGAGGCTGGGAGAGGCAAGGAAGGATTCTCCCATAGAGCCTTGGGAGAGAGCACAGCCCTGAGGGTAACTTGCTTTTGTATTTCTGGACCTGCAGAACTGTAAGAGAATAAATCTCTGTTGTTTTAAGCTACCAAGTTTGTGGTCATTTGTTACCGTAGCCTCAGGAAAACTCATACAGTAGGTAACAAATAAAATCCTTGCTCTCTTGGAATCTACATCCTAGTCAGGGAGGACAGAATGTAATGTAATATAATCGAATGGAAAAAGATAAAAAGCATTTGCCTAATAGCTCCAACACATAATCTCCTTGCACACCACCTCTCCAGGGAGTTTCACCTGAACTCCCTAACCTGAGTGGTAAGGACCCCTCCCTTGTACATGTGCCCATAGACCCTTTTATAACGTGCGTGATAAGGGCCATCCCACCATTTTATAATTGATAGGTGATTTGTCTGTAAAAATCTTCATCTCCATCTTTCCAGGCATTACCTGAGATTATTTAAGAATGGGGGGAAATTGGGATACCTTAATGACCAACAAGAAAGAGCCCAGTGGATACCAGGAAGCCAGCAGGGCCACTGTGCATGCCTGTACAGATGATCACTGCTCAGGGATGCTGGCCGAGGCAGCAAAGGGTGCTGAAGTCCAGCCAGTGGTCTTTACCAGTGGGCCCCACGGGCAGCTGCATTTTCTAATTGCACAAAGGAGCCATGAGAGCCAGCAATGACCCTGAATGCCACTGGTGTTTAGAGATGTCCTGTCCTTCAGGCAGAATCTGGTCAAGGGGGCAGCCCTGTGCCACACAGCATGGCAATGCTTAGAAGCCTTCCTCCAGGCACCCGGACCAGGGAGACATACTCTCTGCACACCAGCAGTATTTAGATATTACTCAGTGTTTTCCTTTGCTTTTCTACATGGGAGGAACAAACACGAGACTCTAGAATCCCTGGAGTAGGTTTTATTCCATTAGAGATTCTGTTTCAAAGGAGATAAAATAGCTCAGCAGTGATGTGGGAGATGCTTCCGGTCAGCAAGAAGCACAGTGGTCTCATGTGTGGCTTTAGGTAAGTCACACTTAGACCTCTGCTGGTTAATTCTTCATTTTACAGATTTAACTGAACATGTGCTCCAAGCGTGCTAAAAAGAGTTTCACTAAATGGGGACGGGGACTAGGATGCAGGAAAACCTCTCCTAATAAACCTACCCAAACCTAACTCATCTCTTATTGTGTATCCCTTTCCTCTCACCTGGGTTGAATTTCCCACTGTTAAGGTTTACACCTTTGGGTGAGAGATCCAAAGGAATTTTTGATGTCAGAAGTTGATTTTATGGTGGGAGAAGGTAGAGGAGGGTGTGTCCTCACATGAGTTTGCTAAGTAACTAAAATCCTACACTCATAGAGGGTTTGTGCATCTTATCATTGCCCTGGAGGACCCCAGGCATGGACCTCAGGGAAGGAGAAACTGGGAAGGCTGGAAGAGGCAGGACTTGCAATGACAAATAGTAAGCAGCCTTGGGTCCCACAGGACTCTTCTCTGGGGCCTATGCAGTGAAAAGAAGGGAACACAAAGTGGAGGTGTGCTTCAGAGATCGACTTGGCCCTGGGGCCTTGTGATGGGGGTACCAAATCAGCTGCCTAAACAGGTCTGCTCCCTTCAAAGCCTGCCTTGACCTCACAAGGGCACTGGACTGCAGGCACTAGACCCAGCTATCATAAGATTGCTGGAAAGGACTGAGAGACCATCTCATTCACAGCCTTCAGAATGCACAATTCGTGAAAAATGTGCAAGAGAATATCAACAGGAGGCTCGATGTTTTCATTCCATCATGAATGCAGAGGGGTTTAGAAATGACCACATTGCAAGCTAGAAGGGCTATGTACAGTGATTTTAAATTGGAAAAGTACTCTTTTCAAAGCTTTTTGTAGAGGGGAAACTTGGGGCATGGCCATCATAGGCAAAAAAGCCTGGAACCAGCTGCCAAAAAAGTTGCCTCTGTACAATTCCTTCAATTGCAGCAATTGCTCTGAGGGCTGGAAAATGCCAGCATCCCCCAATTATGGCTCTTACATGATCTCAGGGTAGTAAAGAAATTCCCCCACTATTTTCACAGTTCTAGACACTTTAAACTCACTTTAAACCAGACCAATAATGAGGTGATTGTAATGGATCCTACAAAACCTGAGTGAGGCACGATGCTTGAGGTAGAGCTGGCAGGCCTTCCGCTACTGTTGCTAAGAAACACACACACAAGGTTGAGATGCTAGAGTGCAATTTAACAGTGTTTCCTCCCTTACCTGAGTCAGCTTCCAAAGCTGACCACAAACCCTAAACATCTAGATTTTTTCTGTCTGTGAAGAGGGACTTTTCTGTGTGGTCCCAGGAACCAGAAAGAGGGTAGCAACTGCAGGGAACAAAACTTTCATCCCAAAGGAGGATCCTTTGCAATAATGAGAGTGGTTCCAATATGGACTTGGGTTTTACTCTGTAAGTAAGTGAGTTTCCTGTCATTTTCAGCCTTGGGAGAAATTGCCTTTTGACTCCCATTCACTGGGTTCATTGCAAATTCCAGTGTCAGATAGGAGCTGATCCAGATAACATATCTGTTATGTGTATCCTAAGATCCTACGGTTTTATGAGCTGTCATCAAACTACTGCCTTTGCAAAACCAGCATAGCATTGAATGCAAAAAAAAAAAAGCAACCATTTCTTTTTAACTCAGAACTGATGTTCCTGGCTCAGTGCTTGAGAGAAGCAACTGAAACACTTTGTCATTCTGCAATGAGAATCATTAATGATATCTTCATAAATCTTTTTAGGGTTCTATATTCTGAAGCTACTTGATGGCAAGATTTTCATCTTAGGATCAACACATGTAACTCCAGGCTTTACAGAAATGGTTCTCAACTGGGAGACATTTAGCAACGTCCCCACGAGGGGACATTTAGCAATGTCTGGAAACATCTTTTGTTATTATGACTGAGAGAGGCGATGGTGCTACTAGAAACTAGTGGGTAGAGGCCAGGGATACTACTAAACAGCTTGCAATGCTCAAGACAGCCTCCCGCAACAAATAATTATCCAGCCCAAAATGTCAATAGTGGTGTGTCAGGGCTTGGAAAACAATAACCCCAAACGAAGGCGACAGAAGTAGTTTCAGATGCAAAAGTTTTTCTCTGCCCTTCTCCTGCCCTCCTGTCTCCAAGTCCCATTGTCCCCCGAGGCCAGCAGTAGAAATTGGAATCCTTCTTCCCTAAGGCAGGTCATTGAAACCAGAACGCTTTTTTCTCAAAGCCAGCCATAAAATCTAAAAATGTGACTCCTAATTTCCCTCTGACTTTTTGTGTAAAAACTGGCCATAAAGAAATTACCTGACCTACTTTGTTTGACCATAGGTCATAATACCTGCAATTCTAGAGAGGGTTCTGCCCCACACCTGGAAGGAAGGAATGCTGCCTAGAGCGGACAAGAAGAATCTAGACAGACAGGCCTCGCTGGGTCTCCCCACTCAGTCTGTTAACATTAGATCAGACCTTCTTTGTCCAATCATATTTCTACATGACTGCCCATACTTTACTGAAGCTAAGCATAAAAATGGACAATTTCTCCCGTATCTTTGGGTCTTCGTTCTGAAGACTCCTGTGTATA
Source organism: Varecia variegata (assembly GCA_028533085.1). Classification (NCBI taxonomy): domain Eukaryota; kingdom Metazoa; phylum Chordata; class Mammalia; order Primates; family Lemuridae; genus Varecia; species Varecia variegata. The sequence continues at coordinate 109,936,548 of CM052443.1, read as the reverse complement.
CATGTTAAATAAGTTTGTATGCCTTTTGTCTAGTTAATCTGACTTTTGCAAGTTGAGTTTTCAGTGAACCTTCTGGGGGCAAAGGAGAACTTTCTCCTTGGCTTCTCCAGCGGCTGTTGGGAAACCCTGCTCTAGAGGGATGGGGAACACATGACAACAGCACTGCTCTTCCTCACTGACAGCCTGCTGCACTTGGCACTTCACAAACGCACGTGATCTCTAGCCATCACAACAACCCCGCAAGGTGGGCATTGTCTTCCCCAACGTACAGGTGAGGACACGTAAGTCCGGAGAGCTTACATGGCTTGTCCAAGATCAAACAACTTGAAAAATGCAGAACTGGGACTCCAGCCAAGTTTAGTGAAACTCTGAGGTCCAGGTTCCTAATCAGTACGCTATGCTGGAAGCGCTTTTCCTCAGTACACTCTGTTTCCAGCAGAGAGGTAGACTGCAGACAGCCAAGAAAGTGCAATCAGGAGCAAAGGGCTTTCTAAAGAGGGAAGCCACTCCTAAAACAGGACCTGTACTTCCTGAAAGAACCTGAAGGGGGCAGTCTCACCCGTCACGATGACCACTCTCCATAGGGGGACGCCCAGCAACCCTTGGGTCTTGGTGCATTTGCTGCACTGTTTTCTGAAGAAGCATTTGAGGGGGCTGAGGAGGGAGGAACACGTTACCTGTCCACTCTCTACCAGCGGTCCCCAGCCTTTTTGGCACCAGGGGAAGGGGATGGGGGAACTGGGGAAGTGGGGGGAGGGTGGTGCGGAGCTCTGCGGCCCCATCCCTAACAGGCCCCCGGGGGTTGCCACTGCAGCCCTACACCATGAGGTGAACTTCAGTGTAATTTCACTCAGTATCACAGGTCTCAAACATTTTTAGTTTAAAATAACAACTTTTGCTGGGATTTTCAAGAATGTGCTTTGGAAGTAGGCAGAGTCGAGTTCAAATATTTGCTCTTTCACTTATTCATGGGGTCATTTTGGGCAGCAAGTTACTTCACCTCCTAGCCTCATTTCTGCCATCATCATCAGCAACATCATCACTACCTCATGGGAGTGTTATGAGGCTTAAATGAGAAAATTAATGAATTAAATGGAGGTCAAAAAGCTAGGCCAATACCCCAATGAGAGTAAGAGATCGATTAGTATTAGGCAATAGTTTATAGTATACAAAGTTTTATTTTGGAGTTAAGAACAGAATGGGAAGGATAAGTGGGCTGTATTGCCAGATGTGGCTGAATGTGGGTGGGGAACCCAGCCAGGAGTAGACAGATGTGGAAAGCCAGTGCCCAGTGCTCCATTCCCTGCTGCGAAAGAACAGTGAATCACGGAGTTAAAAATAGCAAGTATGAAGAACACAATGAATCCCGAGCAAACGTCCTTTGTGATTTCAATGAACATTTCTGTGTCTGCCTCTTCTAGAACAGTTGTAAGTGACTGTCATTCTCTTGCTTGTCAAATCCCACAACGTAATATACACATGCTTATGCTTGATGTCTCCAGTCTTTGGCTTTGAGCCTCTTGAAAATGTGGAAAATTAAGTGAGTTCTGGCATTTACCAAAGACCAACAGGGGCATTCAGAGAATCTCAAGTCAGAAGCAGAAATGGACCAGTCCACTTGTATTTTGATTTTTTTTTTTAAATCTGCATGGCCCTCTCTAGCTTAGTAACTGGGACTTCAATATTTTATTCCATGAATATTTCATGGAACATATTTTCAAACTGACAGCTGTTCAGATGAATTAGTCATCTCTGTGATGAGTCAGTTACTTATACGTGGGGCTTTTGTTTCCTGAGAACTTGACCTCTTTCCACAATTGTGATCTGCCTGCAAAACCACTTCCTTCCACAACAGTGACATTTCTCTCCACAGGTGTATTTGTTCAGCAAAGAGATCTCTAGCCAACTCCTCAAATTAGAGAATCTCAGAATACCAGAGCTGGAAGATCCTAGGAGACCTCTCACCGGTGAGATAAGCAATCTGAGACCAGAAAGAGTGGGAGACTCACCCAAGGTTACACAGAAAATTATCAGCCAAGCCAGCATTAACACCCTGGCTTTGCAACAGCTTATTCCATTTTCACTTAAAACTCTCATCTTCACTGGGGTAAGTCCAATGGGTGAGGTGGGCGAACACATTTTCCCCATATTTTTCACTAAGCAAAGAAAGTTAAGAACATTGCATTTCAAACGCTTGAGTAAAACCTGATGAAATTAGAAAGAGAATCTTAAGTGGGAACATCACAAGGCAAATGACAAGACTTGTTGATTGGGGCAGACAGGAAGTAGACTCGGTTAGTGTAGATCCAACTGCCTAAAATCTCCAAGAGCATCAGTGTGAGGTCCACGTGTGGCCCCTAGGGACCTGTCACACACAGTGATGGCATGAACAGTGGTTGACAATGGGCCCAAGCCAGAAACAACCCCTTGCGCTTTCGAATATGGCACTGGAAGGGGAGATAAAGCATACAGAAGATGTGGACATTCAAAATTTAAAAAAAAAAAAGAAATGTGTACAGATTTTATTTTCAACAATTCCAGTCTTATTTAGTTTATTTTAACTGTAGTTTCCAGAGAGCCAAAAGTATAATCCTGACATTACCCAAGGCAAAGTAGTGCTAAAGAATGACTATTTATCCATTGTGGTGACCAGGTTCTCTCCTTCCTTTCCAGCTGCTTTGATGTCCTCACTTCAAGGCCATATTGCTTTTAATTTCAGCCAGAAATCTTTGAAAAACAGTAGAATTTTCTGGCTTTTCGGCAAGGAGCCAGCTTTCCTGGCCTGCATCATTTTTAGCGTGGTAAACCAAGGCTGTTTCTAATCAAGTTCAAATAATAGCTTGGCTCCACTGTGGGGCCTATGGAAGAGAGAATTTAGCTCTAAGCCAGAGCTACAGGAGTCCCCAAAGCAGGTTTCAAATTTCCTTAAATCAAGGCAGGAAAGCTTAGAATCAGTCTGAAATCAAGGGTCAGGGTTGTCCTTTATCCTTATGTGTGAAATCAAATTTGTTTCCCACTCCCCTTTGGGGCTTTCTAGGTATTAAAATGGGATTTCATTTATGGTCTATCCTTTTTTCCATTTACAGCAATTATTCTTGAACCTGACTGCTCAATAGAATTATCTAAAGCACTCTTAAGAAAACACAGATTCTAGGGCTCCTTACTTGGGTCAATAAATCCAAATTTCCTGGAATGAGGCCTGGGAATGCTTATTTACTTATTTATTTTTTTGAGACAGAGTCTCGCTCTGTTGCCTGGGCTAGAGTGAGTGCCGTGGCATCAGCCTAGCTCACAGCAACCTCAAACTCCTGGGCTTGAGCAATCCTACTGCCTCAGTCTCCCAAGTAGCTGGCACTACAGGCATGCGGCACCATGCCTGGCTAATTTTTTCTATATATATTTTTAGTTGTCCAGCTAATTTCTTTCTATTTTTAGTAGAGACGGGGTCTCGCTCTTGCTCAGGCCGGTCTCGAACTCCTGACCTCCAGGGATCCACCCGCCTCGGCCTCCCAGAGTGCTAGGATTACAGGCGTGAGCCACCGCACCCGGCAAGGAATGCTTATTTTTAAAAATCTTCCTAGGTGATTCTAATGCCGAGAGTTTAATATTCTAGTTATGCTTTTCCTTCTTTCCTCCCTCCCTCCCTACGTCCTTTCCTCCTTTCTTCCTTTTTTCCTTCATTGTGGGCTGCTCTCAAAATCTAAGCACCACATATAATAGTTCTGAAAGAGAGACGTCATTCTCTATTCCAAACCACCACCAATTTATAAATAACATTTAGAGGAAAATACGTCTGTAAACCTGGAACTTCTTGCACAGCTACTGACACTGTAAAAAATCTTAGAATCAGAATTAGGTGATTATGTTCTTTCTTCCTGAAGCTATCTAGGGAAATAGACATATATCTACATGCAAATTTGCACGCTTTATTTGAAGTTTTTATCATATTCAGAATGGCCCAGACATAAAGCATTAAGATAGTCTAAATCCTATATACACTCAAAATTCTGAATTAGGTTGCTATTATCTTTTCCTTTTCTAAACTAAATGACCCAAATTTCCCTTAATTTGTCCTTGTAGGAATTTTCCCTGTTCTTTGATTACTATTCTCTATTCCTCCCTCAGTTTCTTCAAGCTACTCTTGATTCAACAACAAGGACTAGAATACCTGCAGGGCACAACCGTACTAATATACTTTATAGTTAGAAAACAGTTCATGCATCGGTTTAGGAGAATCTAATTTATTGCTAGGGGGTGACATAGACTAGTGGGCACCAATCTAAAGATCTACAGATTAATGTTTTGCTTCAAACGAAGAAAGCTTCCTTTAGAATTCCCCTATTTAGTGGTTCTGCTGCATCTGATCTGTAGTTTCCAGGATTCCTCTTTTATAAAGATCAGATTCTGAATTTAATCTCAAAATCACTCATACTCTCTCTTCTTCGTTTCCCTCTGCATTCATGCATTGTTTCTGTTTCTCTTTTTTCTTATTAATTGGCTTTTCTGTAGATTCTAATGCTGGTCCATTTTCTGAATGCCTGCAGTTTTCAGTTCAACAGTCATGCTCCCAGAAGACTGAATTATTCACCCCTTTCTTCACTCCTCCCTGATCTGTGTTCCTTTCACTACAGGTTGGCTGGCTGTCTCCTCCCTGTGGTTTTGGGCTTGGCCAATGACTTGCTTTCGCTAATGGCTTATGGGCAGTTCTGAGCCTAGGCCTTGTTTCTGCTCAGCCCTCTTCCACCTCTGCCAGTGCCAGAAAGAGAAAATGTCATAGTCAGCCTGTTAGTTCAGGGAAAACAAGCGCAGACTCATCCAACCTGCAGCGTCAAGTCACTTAGCCAGACTCGCAAATCAGCAGAGCTGGGCCAGTCAATCTGCGTGGACTTTGTAGCACTCAGGAGGCTTATGCTTACGATGAGCCTTTACAGCCATTCAAATGGCATTCTGCGAGAAAGAACTAAACCATGCTGGACTAAGAGGAAGCAAGTGTCTTAGGTGACTGAGTATCCTTTACTGGAAGAGGGAGAATAGCTCCTTTCTTCCATTGCAACTAGAGTTAAAGATGCTAATCATTGTAGTAGAGAAGATGCCAGTAAGATGAGGGGAAGCAGAAAGTGACTTCCAGGGTAAGAAGAAACTCCTCCCTCAGGAAGAGTTTCCCATTCCAAATTGACCATTCCCATTTGTTTTCCCATTCCAAATTGACCTATCCTATCCTGCTATAGGATGCCCACAGCAGCCCTGCTCCTACAGAAAGCAGCTCTGGGGAGTACAGTTCACCCCAGCACAAATCCAGTGCCCATTTGGCCAATGTCTAGCAAAGCCATGACAGGGGCAGAAGAAATGCCTCCTGAATCTAGGACTAAGCACCTACCCCTTTAGGCTATTATGATTTTTTTCCTTCTGGCTTACATAGCTCTTAAAGGGACTCAAAGGGATTGCCTGCATATATTGAATGAGCTCTTTATTCTGTTGACTCAAAGGATAAATAGAGATTTTCTTTATTTTTCCCAGTACAGTTACGCCCACCTGAATGATAAACTGGCCCCTCACTCATATGCCTCACTCCAATGGTCAATGTAGCCAAACTCAGTCTCAATTTAAGACTTTAGCCTCCAAGTGTAATGGCTCATTCTGCAGGTGACAGTTACCTCCTGATGGACCATAAAGATGACATATTTGTATTCAAGCCAAGGTGAAACTTCCAATTTGGTTGGAAGAACACATTTTCCAATGCCATTTAAGAAAAATAGAAAAGTTCATGTAATTAATTCTACCTTATTTTCCAAATCCTTTTTGCCTTCTGCCTATAATAATACCTACTATCTATCTATCTATCCATATGATATAAATGGTGGGTAGCAGTTTAGCCTTTCCCTTCGTATTCTAAGAAAAAGTATGAGTGTGTACACATGTATGTGTATACATACACATGTGTGTGTGGTGCGTGTGTATGTATATGTACACACACACACACTCCACAAACTTTTTCTTGGCTGGTCCCCTCACTAGCAAAGATTAGTCAAGCTGCTCTGAAAGTTCTTTAGGGATATTAGGACCCAAGCACAGTAGGGACATAGGCTGACGTATGCCTTTGGGTTTACTGTAGGCCTGTTTTTCCCTTTAGTGACACTACTGGAGTCCCCTAGGAGCCCTCAGAGACTTCATTAACTTTTGGGTATAAATGCCTGATAGTAGTTTAGCTATTATCCTTTGTATTTTAAAAGAGCTCATCACCCCAGGAGAAGGAGACGAAGCCCTGGCTGGTGAGACTTCAGGGAGAATTTGGTGGGATGGGTCGCAGGGGTAGACTTGGTTCTAAGGCATCTACAGTTGCCACCTTCCACTCTCATCTGCTATCTCTGGCTACGTGTCCTGGGGCCTGCGATGGCTACAGTTCCCAAGTGGAAACCTATGTTTGTGCTCCTGTGTGAGCCTGGCCAGCCACTGGCCACACACAGGTCACTTATCTCCCAGGCCGAAATGGTCTGACCCCGGCTGAGAACCATAATGGAAGCAAGGCGCCCTCTGAGTGGTGAAAGTAGACAACATAAAGTTAATTTTTAGAGGGCAGGCATGTAACCGACAGAGGTGCTCTCACTGAGCCCTTCTGTACTCTTCAATGCCAAGACCCTTGGCTACAGCTTTCCCATCCTGAATTGACCAAACATAGCAAATCTGGAAGCAGACCTACTACGGCAGCAATAATGGCTAACAGCCTGGTCCAAAGAAGGAGAAAGACGCAAGCTGGTGCAAGAACCCAGAAGGGAGCATTCAGCGCAGGGGCAAGCTGATCACAACAGCTCAGTGGCCTGTGAAGACATCGCTGTGCTGTACTACAGCGCAATACAATAGTAGTCCTCTGGTAATAACTCTGGGTCACCTGGCAAAGTTTAAATGATATCAATGTGCTCTGTTTAGGAACATAGTTCTAAAGCTCTGGAAAAGGAGACCGCACTGAGAACGGCCCCCTAGAGGAGAGCGGTAGTTACTGCACCGTGAAGCTACCTCTTGGGGCCCCTGGGCTGGAACCACCTACCTCTGAATGTTATCCTCAAGTTGCTTGACTCTGAACTCATCCTCCTCAGACTGCCGCCTCCTGGCTTCCTCCTCTTCCGCGGTTCCAGCGGGTATACCCTGCAGCAGCCATTTTTCCCGAAGCACTTTGGACTGTGGGAATGAGGGAAGACAACAGACAAGATGATACTTTTCGGTCCACACCCTCCCCGCCCCCTATGCTGTTTCAGCTCCACCCCTCATCAGTGTTCACCTGAATCGCTGCCTTCACCTCCTCAGTAACTTGGCTCCCTACTTCCCCCAGGCCCGACCCCTAGAGAACCGCCAGAGGGATTTACTTCTACATCATTTTCTATTATTAAAAAAAATTAAAAACAGTAAACTGGATGCCCATGTAGCATCATCTAGATTTAACAATCATAAGCATTTTGCCATATCTTCCTATATATTTTTTCGTCAAAGCATTTTAAAGTAAATAACAAACACCATGACATTTCACCCATCAATATTTCAGTATGTCTCTAAAAAATACGGGCATTTTTCTATGCAATTATGATTCTATTATACAATTTCCTAAGATCACCTAATATCTGGTCCATATTAAAGTGTCCTTTTTAAAAAGATTAACCTATGTCATGCCTCTTCTTAAAAACCCTTTAATGATTCCCAACCATCCTCCACAGTAGTCTCCAAACGTTATAAAAATCACACATCCCACCTGTGCCAGTGTACTAATGCATTGTATGGTGAAATAAGAAGTTTGTGTTTCAGGGCAATGGTTGGGAGGGAGCAATTGCTGCTTTGAGAAGGGAGATGAAAACAGCTCAAGAAAGAGGCATGTTGAAACATCCTAAAAGGAATAGCAAGGAAGGTCGATTTCGGTTTCCACTTACATGGCCCCTAGGTGGCAGGAGGCAGCTACTGAATGTCTGCAGGGACTGGACCCAGCACATCATGGCTGAGGACCAGTGAGCGTGTCCACGGATAGGTCAGTGGTCAAAGGACAAGATCACTGTGAGGACACAGGGCACATGACCAATTCTTCCCCACAATGGTGGGTAACTGAAGGAACAACAGCTATGAACCCAGCTGACACAGGGTAAGGGCCAGGTCCCTGGCATCAATTCTATTCACAATTTTGTTTCACCTCATCAGGTAGGGCAAGGAAGGTGAAAGGAAAGGGAGCTCTCACAACCACTGAGAGCCGGGACATCTGGGCTTGGAACAGACTCCCTGTAGCTCTTATGAGCAGAAGGTGCACAATTCCATAGACTCTCGTTATATGTGGGACTAAGGGCTACTTATTATGAACCTATCAAAATGACTTTTTAAAAATTACCAACATTTAGTAATAGTAAGTTAGGCTTCACTAATGGTCTTGGATTCACCACATTCCTGAGCAGTCCAGGGGCCATTCAGCACCTGCGGATGTCCGGGAGCAAGTTCAATTCAGCTAGAACTCCTGCACTTCCAGGACAGGCACTTCGCTGGCAATGCAACATCAGTGCATGTCCAGGTAGCTATGGCTTTTATAGGTGTTACTCTTGTCTTTTAATTTCAAATCATTTCATTACACATCATTTTGTGGAGATCATTTTGGTTACTCTTACAGCACATAGACACGCAAATTTATAGCATCTGACCCGTAATTTTCGAATACTTAGACTTAAAGACATGAGCTCATTTCTAACTGTACTGCTAAAGTGACTATAGACAGGAAGCACCCCCACACTCCAGTATGCTTAAATAATTACACATAGTTGGTAACATGTGGCCTATAAATGTGTTCTATATAAATAGTTTGCCATCTACCACCAAGGTAAGTATAAAAAACATACAGTTTTTAAGTTATAGGGCATCGTTTAATAATATAGAATCACGTGTAAAAGCTCATAGTACAATTTGTTTATGTTGGTGGCTCTCCAAAGCCTTATTAGAGATTCTTTTCCATCAGAACATGGGAATAGGTGGGGAAAATTGGTTACTCTTTCTAAGTGGGCTACAGAAGGAAAAAAAATCAGAACCACTGTTGTCCACTTAAGTCACTGAGAATTCCCTAGACAGATCCTCCTTGCATATTGCAAGAGGCCATTTTTAAATCAATTATTGTTTTTGTGTTTTATTCAGATATTTAATCTGATGTAGATGCAAAATAAACTTTTCATTTGTAGCAAAGTTGAAGTAGAAGGATGATTATTGCTTTTCTTCTCTTGACCTATAACTTCGCTTTACAATTTACTCTCAGGAGGAGATTGGGAGAGGCCATGTCCAACAGTGGTTAACAGCCTGGATTCTGGAGCCAGTTTGCCATTTACTGGCTGAGTCACCTTGGACAGGCTCCTCCTCACGGAGCCTCAGTTTTCTCACCTGTCAAATGGAGACGACAACAGTGCCCATCTCAGAGGGTCGTTATGAGGATTAAATTAGTTCATACACTAAAAGTGCCGGGTACATACTTTGCACTATAGAAATGTTTGCTATTGCTGATGTTTGTCCTGTTCTCTTGGCCTCTCCTCCATTCACCTGAGAAAGAGCAGGTAAAATGTCACCAGAGAAGTCTTCCTCCACCTCTGCTGGCAAGATCAGCATCTCTCTGCTCTGTCTCATGTAGCAGGGACAGTACCATATAGCACTTTCATACTGTCCTCAAATTATTTCTTTTTATGTCTGTTCCCCTGCTAGACTGCCAGCTCCTCCAAGGCTGGGACTGTCCCTTATTCACCTCTGCATTCATTATAGCACCTAGCCCAACTCCAGTGAATGAATGAGTAAATGGATTTTCCTTCACTCTAACTACTTGGGAGGGGCAGGGATTACACTCCCAAGTGCTTTCTGTGCTAAATTGTTTGGCGTTAACCTGGTCCAAACCACAGATGGTAAAAACCTTAGGATTTCAGGAGACAGATATCCTGGCATCCCCAGTCTTGGCGTGAGGACCCTTTTAGAGGGCAGCCCTGGGCAGTCCTGGCTTTCTCCACCCCAGCAGGGATGTTCTGAAGCCACCTCTTCTTGCAACTCAAGGAACTGGCTGCTCTTGGGAATGTTCCCTCTGCCCTTCTTCACATAGTGCCTCCTGCCACTGAGTGCAGAGTCTGGTCCCCTCATTTAGGGCCAAAGCAGCCTGGTGACCCTGGGCACCCAGAGACACATGTCCCTCTACTTATCTCTTCCCTCGAGACAGCAGTGACATCATCAAAAATGTCCCCAAGAGGAGGAACCCAGAAGAGCAGCTCTAACAGAAAAAGGTAGTAGGCCTGTTCTCAGTAAGTCTGTTTCACAACCGTGTTTTGACATGAAAAAAAAAAAGCATAGTTGATTTTTCACTTGGCTCCAAAGTCATGCTGCCAGTGGAAACCACCAATTCAAATACATTTACCTCTAAATCTCCCTCCCTTTGGCTCTGAGGACCAAAAGGGTTAGACCCTCAGAATATAATGGGAAGATGTGGGTTCCCCTGCACTGTTCTGGCTCGTGTCAACTGCCTGAGTGTTTCAGAATTTAGTGATGAGCAGAGCTCAACAGAAATGAAAACTAAAAATAAAAAGGTTTTCTCTTTGTTTGGCCCTTACTGTCCAAATAACATATATGTCCCCAAATGTATCATAGCTCACAGGTGCTAAGAACTGTCAAATTTCATATGTGTCAAATGGATGCAGCCATGAAGAGTCAGGACAAGGAAGGAGGGGCTGGGTTGTTGGCAGCCAGACAAACGGAGCTTTGATGGGGGCTTCTGGAAGGCAGGACAAAGACAGCCCGTAAAGTAAATCTGTTTGTTCCTCTACTGGTCCACCCAGCTTTGGAAAAGAAAACTAGAACAGAGCTTCTCAAACATAAGGATCGCCAGGACAGCTTGCTAAGACAAGGATTCCAGGGCCCCACCCACAGCAATGTGGACTCTCTAAGGCAGGTAGGACCTGGGAATTTGAATTTTAACAAGCTCCCACGTGATGCTGTCATTGCTGCTGCTAGTCTGAGAGCCACAATTTGAGTAGTACTGCACGAGAGCCTGTGACTACCCAAATGCTTGGAGAATAAATGAGCTTTCTCGCTGGCTGGACAAACACAGTGGTCTAAAATAGAACTCCTCATCCTCATCCTCTCTTTCAGCCCCCCCCACCACAGGAGCAGTGGCTCCCCCATCCCTTCTCTATCTGCCAGGAACTCTGCTAGTCCCTGAGACCCAGCTCAGGAAGACAGGCAAGTCCCTACTCTCGCAGAGCCTTCATCCCAATAAACAAGGATGCAGGACAATTTCAGACTACAATGCTGCCTGGGAGGAGGTAGGCAGGACAATGCACCAAAGAAGGACCAAGGGAGGACACTTTAGGCAGGAAAGGGCTCTCTGAGGATGTGAATATTTGAGCTGAGATCCCAGGGGCATTCCAGGCAGAGGGACTGGCCAATGTACTAGCCTGGAGGAAGGGACAGAGCTTGGTGTGTTTGTGGACCAGAAAAAAAGCCCAAGTGGCTGGACCATTATGAGAGGCAGTGGAGAAGGAGGGCAGAAAAAGTTGAAGATGGAGAGGAAGGCAGGGGCTAGGTTAGGCCGGATTCTGTAGCTTTATTAAGGAGTTTTCTGTTCGTTCTAAGTTCAACAGGAAGAACGGCCTGCAAGGGGCAGGGTTACAAAGCACAAGTGATGGGAGTCTATCGTATCGTTCAAGTGGTGGAGCATATTAGCTGGAAACAGCAGAGGCAGAGGGAACAGAAGGCATGGAGCATATCTCAGAGGTAGAATCAATATCATCTGCCAATAGATTAGATGTGGGGGATGAGAAAAAGGAAAGGATTAAAGGCAACATATAGATATTTGGGTTGAACAAAAGGGTGCATGGTGGTATCATTAATCAGAGATGGGAAGACTAGAGGAAGAACAAATGATAGAAAAGTAGAAAACCAAAACTTTAATTTTGGGCATGTTAAGCTTGGAAAGCTTCTAAATGAAAGTGACATCCATGTAAGTGGAAATGTCAGGAAAGCAGTTGAACACAGAAGCCTGGAGTTCAGGGGCAATTGGGCTGGAGTCATCAATACATAAATGATCTTTGAAGCCATGGTACTGGGTGATGATGGTGACAGTGATGGTAATTCTTATAGAACTCTTACTGCTTTATGTGATTTATAAATCCACTTAACTTTCACAGAAATCCCATGAGGTAGGAGCTAATATTAAGTAACCTGTCCATGGTCTCCAATGTAGCGAGGTGCGGCCGTGGGGTCTGAAGTCAGAACATGCACTCTACCGTACGGCCTCTGTATAAGATCACCCGAGAATCCCCAAATAGGATTTACGAAGTCAGCAGGCACCGCTGATCTACTCCCTAACGTGGATGACGTTTTCCAGCCCCTCTCACAGTGTGCTCTCTCTTCCACACTCACCCCTGAGTCCCTGGCAGTCAGGGGCTGTATCTTTTATTCAACCACAGAGGCTGACATGTGAGGCTATAGGTGGTAATAATAAGCACCTGTCTAATAAATGAATTATTGAAAAACCATGCACACACACTGTATTTTAGCAAATATAAAATCTTAGACTAGTAAAGCTAAAAAAGACCTCAGAGATCGTCTAATCCAATCTACAGATTTTCGTCTACAGAGAAGGGAACTGTGAAAAGAAAACCACTTTTCAAGGGGATACAGGTAAATAGTGAGGGGTATCTGGGGTCAGTGGTGGGGCAGAGTGGGAGATGAATCAGGACTGGTAGTAAACCTCCAATTTCTTTCTGATCAGGTGTTTGTTATTTTTATAAAGTCATATCTGGCAATCTTTTTACTTTCTTACGTGTAAGTATGACGTCTGGCTTTGATGTCATACTTAGATAAGACTTCCTTACCCTTAGGCTATAAAAATATTCACCTGTGATTCCTTCTTATACTTTTATGATTTTTACTTTTTACTCCAAATCTTTCATTCACCTGTAATCTGGCTGAAGCTGATATTGGCTACATTAATGAATGGTGGTTGGAATATGGCTAAAATCAGTTCTCTTACGGAAGATGCGTTAAATTCAGGGCAAGGCCATAGTTCTGTTTATGTTTTCAGTCATTCATTCATGACCTTTCCCTCTTCCCCTTCCCCATCCCCAATCCCTCTCACCCTTTCCTTCCTCCCCTTTGACTCCCAATAAGACGTTGGTTTGGTTTTGAGATTTTGCTACATGATTCAGACTTCACAGGGAGAAGCTGCCACAAGACTTCTGATATAAGAAATTAAGTTTTAACTTTCACTAAAGCTCAAGCAAAGATGTGAAGAAAAGAAGGGATGAGATACCAAGTTCCTTTCCACTGTATTCTGTGCCTATCTGTTCAATATTTTACAATTTGAAATTGGCCTTTCCCACATACTAATAACCAAGGAAAGTCTAAAATTAGTGCTAAAGGTTCAACATAGTGAAAGACACTGTAACACCTTTGCAGCAGGCCTCCTGATACCTTTGGGCTCTTCAGCAAATGACCTTGGTGGGTTGATAATAAATATTTCACAGGGTCACAATTCACTCTTTGATCGTTTTTTATTCAGTCTTCTTGAAAGAAAAGGCTGTGGTCTTTAAAATATAATGACAATTTTCATAGCTTGGGTTAGAAGACAACTCGAGTTAAGTGTTCCCTGCTCATGAATAAATAATTCAAAGGCAGTTTATGTACTGAAGATGTGGTATTAATGATTTGATTCTGACAGTGCTGACTCTGTCAGACAAACCTTTATAAATGTGACAGTCCCAAAGGAATTCATGTTGCAATACATACTTAGTGCCTACTCTGTGCTGGGACTTTGAATAGACCAATAAAATAGACAAATCTCTGGCAATTCAACCAAGGGGCAAAAGGAAATATTAAATTTGGTCTGTGCTGGTATAATATAGTAGTTGATTTATTTTTTTTTAAATTCACATGATCACAAGTCACATTATAAAAACAATAAAAATAAATAATTGTTTTCCACGAAATAAAAAGTCAAGACAATTTTTCAAAAGAAGAATAATGATAACTCTTGCTTTATAAAATATTGTAATATATTAAAAAGCTACAGGGATAAAATAAGAATGGTACTGGTACAGGAATGGGCAGATTAATGAAATAAAAAGAATCTACAAATGATGGACTCGAGTATAAGTGAGAATTATGTATGTAATAAAGAAGACATTTGAGTCAGTGAGGGAAAGGATGATTTAATCAATAAATCATATTGAGACAAGTGGCTCAGCATTAATAAAAAGTAAAGTTATACCCCTAACCTCATACCTTACAGGAAAATAAATTCTAGATGGATTAATACTACTGAAGTATAAGAAACATCACTGGTAAGTATTTGAGATGGGGAGGTTCTTTCCAAGGATGACATCAAATTCAGTAATCCCAAAGTAAAAGAATGCTAGATGTGATTTCATAAAAAAATATATATAAATTTTTTTATGGGAATTTAAAAAGCCCATATATAAAATAAAAAAAAGGTAAAAGTTAATGTAATTTGGATACTGATAGCAATATAATTTCATTTTACCCCCAGGTTGTTAAGCCCTGTGAATAAGGGTTACATGTCTTAATCTATAGAAATATATACGAAGAAAAAGTACAAAAGGATATACCCCCGTGTGAGTTCTATCTGGGTGGTGAGTATACAGTTGATTTGTTTTTTTCTTTATATTTTCTTGTACTTTTAAATTTAGTTTTTGTGATGATCATATATTCCTTCCTTTTATAATCGGCAAAATAATATTGCTATCAAAATTGCTTCCTGGTTCTAGTTGTATTTCTTGAAAATTCTTACATCACAAATATTGGATACTAACTATAGCTAAGAATCTTGGAAAACGAAATCTGAGTTTAATTTAGCCAGGACTTCAAAGTAACCTGAGGTTTCCTAATCACTGGGGTGTGGCAGGTAATATTTTAACATTTTATACTTTGGTCCTTCATTGTGTTATAGAATTTGCTCACAGTCCATATATAAGGTAATGATATGCCATTTTGTGGGTTAACTCCCTGTATACTCCTAAATATTTCAATGAGCAAGTTCATGATACAAATATGCCAATGCTGAGACTATTGTCTTACATTCTATTTATTTCCTTTGACCAGAGACCAGTGAATCTGTCTAAATAATTCATGTCATTGCCTAAGAATAAGTGTCCACAGACTATTTAATAAGACAATTATATAAGTCTCATATGTGAGAATTATATCTTAAGATATAGAATATGAGAATTATATAAATAATATGAAAATTATATCTTAATAAATATGAAACCTAACTCCAATGTTTTCCCATTTACCTTTGCACTGAGAATATTTTTTTTCTTAGCAAGAATCTGGGATTTTGTAAATTAATGAAATAAATATCGATTACTGACATATTTCCTAATATTGAGAACTTCAAGGAATTTAATCACTGTGACATGTCTCCACACAATCTAAATTTTCTGGAGTCCATGAAATATACTTAGAGTAAGAGAGACAGCAATGATGCCCATTGGCATCTCTCTAAACAAATTATTCAAAGGAAATATTTCTTTCAAAGAGCACAGTGTCTAGAAAGAGCATGGTCCTTGGAAGCAGACAGCCTTGAGGCTCCACCTAGGCTCCCTCATGCTTACAGTCTTTATGTTCTTGGGCAAACTCCTTGACCCCGTGAGTTCGTGTCTATACCTGCAAGATGGGGAGGGTAACATCTAGCTTGTGGTCATTATTGAGGGTATGTATGTAAAGTACCAGGCACACACTAGGCACTCAAATAAGTAATGACTATTACTGAGGACGGATGAGAAGATGACAAGCCTCCTGTGCTGCCGGGAGAAAGCTGGCAGACTCTCCACCAAGAGAGGCTCACAGAGGAGGAAACAGAACTTCAGTGAATTTACTTCCATCCAGGTGTGAGGCCACCAAGCTGCAAAATGAATGATCACAGGGAAGAGGACTCACCCTGTTCAAGTTCAGTCAACAGCTCATTGATTTGAAGTGGAACATACTCCTTTGTCATGCCTGAAGTGACCATACCCCTCAATCAGGCACCCCCTTCCTTATATTGAAATGACTCAATTATTTTGGGAAGGATGGACTCAAAACAAGAGAGGCAGAGTCATGAAGGAAGTTTCACCTGAGCCACAGTGAGGCCTGAGGACCTCCTCACTCTACCACTGACCCCACCTCATCAGCATGCAGAAACTCGGTACCTCCCAGGGCTGGAGGTCTCTCTGCAGGTAGTACCAGACAAACATTGCCACCTTTGAAATATCTGAGCTTTCTTTTTCCTTTTTATTTTTATTTTTCTTCTTTTTTCTTTGGAGACAGAGTCTCACTCTGTTGCCCAGACGGAGTGCAGTGGCATCATCATAGCTCACTACAACCTCAAACTCCTGTGCTCAAGCAATTCTCCTGCCTCAGCCACCACCACAGCTGGCTAATTTTGAGCTTTCCTTTCTCAATGTCCAACGCTAACAATCCACCCTCATTCTGTCCACACAAGCCTTTCCCAGAGCAAGAAAAATACAATGCATTGGCTTCCACTTACTACGTTACAATCTCCTCCAGGGTTCCCCAGCACCCCCACCCCCCAACCCCTGCAATAGCAAGATCACCTTGGTGTAAGTGTTGGGTGTTCCCTTAAATAGCCAATCTCATCAACTGCCTGAGAATTTTACCAGGATAACAACAAAGAACTATCTGATTCCCTTGTTTCCAAGTCTTTGAAGGAAGCTCACTGCTTCCTCATGCAAAACTAAGTAATTTTTACTATTGTTTCTGTTGATTGGATGGATGGATGGATGGATGGGTGGATGAAAAATGGATAGACGGAATACGAACAGAATGTAGTAACACTGTGCTGGACATCAGCAATAAACAAGCCCTTGCTATCTTATGTGGCACCCAGAATGACAAGGGGGACAAAACCCCTTGGTCTTCTGACATACGTTCTTAGCCTGATTTTAGATTCGAGGAATGCAAAAGCAAAAATTACATCGAACTTAAAGAAATGAGAAGCTGTCTAGTCAAAAGCAGCCTCTTTTTCATTCAGTCCTCTTAATTTAAAGTTCACCTTTAACCAAGAATTCACTGAGGTTTTAGGACATTTTGGTCTCCTGTAAGTACTGTACTGAATTGATTGTACTCTGAGCCAGAGACCCAGCTCTGTCCAGGTTGACCTTGAACAATTCGCTCAGTTCTATTAAGTGTTTTTAAGCCCTTTCTGTGCAAGAAGAGGATACTAATTTTAGCCCTCAATCCTCCCTCAGGAATGTAGTAAGGACAGAGCAATAGCATATGGGATATAGTGCAAGCTCCTACAAAAAGAGGTCTGTAAATGAATTTACAGGACAGAGAGAAATTAGCAATATTCTCAGTATCATGCTGCTTTTCCTCCTTTAAGCACATTTCTCTGCTTAAAGTTGATGGTGAGCTGATACACACGCTAAGCAGATAGAGGTCATGCTGCTATTTGAAATCAGTAACCAGCTTGCTGGTGATTCTCATTTTGGGGATTCATTTAGCACAAACCTGTTTTCTAGAGAAGAACAAGAAATGCAACCACAAAGGTCCACCTTGTTTAAAAACATCCAAGTAATATATACCTAGAATCACCCCAAAAGTCAGTGCCACCTTCAAACTCAGCCCTCTGAGCAATGCAATTCTGTGCACACAATGTCACAGCAACACGAGACGAGCAGTGGAAGGTTTTCCTAAAAACAAAAACAAACAAACAAAAAATCCCCCAAAAGCCCAGGAATAGTCACAGGCACGCAGCAACTCCTTGCCGGCCATGGGAATGGAATGTGGTCACATTATTCTCTGGACATGCAGAAAGCAACATTCTGCAACCAGTGGGATCCTTGTGACAGTGACAGAGCTTTCTGCTGGGCTGTAATCAATTACAAGGCTTAAGTGCATTATGTGTTTTTTCCCCAACATCCTCCAGTAAACTGTGAAGGCACATTATGTTTTAAAGAAAAAATAAGCAGCTCTCACGCAAATGCACTCTCTCTCTTCCCCTCTCTTTTTAACAAGGTGCAATGGAGACTCAACCAAGTTAAATCATATAAAAGCCATCTTTGACCAACTGCTTGTTCTCACAGAACACTTTCAAAATTGTTAAGGTAGAAATAAAATAAATGAATAATCTGAAATACATGGTTGTATTCTTAGATCACACTGTTTTATCTCCCTTTTCTCCATATCAAGAAAGAAAATATTAATATTTTTAATGAAAAAAAACCCCATTCTGTTAAATGTACCTTTTGGAGCCTCTGAGCAAACACACCCAGCACCTATGCACAGGAGAAAAGCCCTGGCACACAACCTCACCCGCCCTGTGGAGTATTCCCATCCAATTGCTATATATAGCCGCCACATTTCATATGTACACACCCTCCACCCCGTCCACATGCACACTGTAATCTCATGCTTGCAGAAATTGGAATGCTGTAACAAATGCCCTGAATTGGAGAAATTCACAAGAAAAGCCAAGAGATGGTTTCCTGATTGAATGAAAAAGGCTGGTTCGGTTGGCGGCAGTGCCTTCACGGCAGGGCAGGCTCTGCCCAGCTCTCCGGAGTGTGATCTGCATGTCTAATAATGGAATGGGTTCCTGGGATCAGCGCTTACCTTGGAATGCTGCAGCAGAAGTATCTGCTCGTCAAGCTGTTGTCGCTTGCCTTCTATTTCTGTCTGCCTCTTTCTTTTTTCCTTGAAAATAAAGAGAGAGAGGCTGTAAGAGTGGGTGGGTGTTGGCTCCAGAAATGTTAAGGCAGGAAGCAGCAGCAGCAGCACACATCTGTATAGACACTTCCAGAGACACCGAGCACACACGCAGCGTCACCTGCCCCACCGTCTCTGGGTGTGTGGCAAGCAGCAGCAGTCTCCTAACATGTCTGCTGTGGGCTCAAAGAGTGGGAGAAATTCTCCTCACTCAGCTAGGCTGCAAAATTTAATCCAAAAGAATAGGCGGTTTCTATACACACACACACACAGCCATGCTCTGTGCAGTTTTCGTTTGGAGACAAAGAATAAAGATGTCTCAGTCCAAAAGACAGGTTATTTCAAACTGCAAATATGATAGAATAAAACAGTAGAAAATTCTAGGGTTATTCTTTTATCAAAATGATAATACACGAAGAATCCGATGTAATTTCAAATTTTGTAGGACAAATCATCCAGTTGGATATACCAAGCAATGCAAATGAGATGGGTGATCTTTGCTCCAACTAGCCTTGCAGGGGAGCATTTCATGTGGGTGGGGCTCACCGAGGTTATGGGAAATATAAAGTTTGGAATCTGTCTGCCTGGGTCCCACTCTCAGCCCTACCACTTGCTACCTGAGTGACCTCTGGCAAGTTCTTTCACCTCTCTGGGTCTCAGTGCTCTCCCACATAAAGTAGAGATAATAATGGCACCCAGACCATATAGGGTGTGGATTAAACGAGTTGATGCATGTAAAGTGCCTATAACAGTGCCTGGCACACAGTAAGCACTAAATTAACATTACTTGCTATTATTCTGATTGCCAAATGTTCATTTCTAGGTAATGCCTAGAAACTGGCTTTAAAGGGATGTATTTTGCTTGCATTTCCACCATAACCTTTCCATTAGAGTGGACCCTTCATATTTTTCTTCTCCATACTTTTCCACTGCAGACAATAAACACCATATGAATGTGATTCATGAGAACAGAAAGGCCTGCTCTTAGGATAGCTTCTGCAGTAATGTTTTGTTTCCAAAGTGTACAGAACTAGTGTACGGAGACATTGACTGCACTGAATCATTTTCCTTCATTCACATATGCAGGGAGAAACTTGTTAGACAAGACATAATGGCATTTTACAATGCAACAGCCAAATCCCAGAGAAGACAATAATGTAAAGCTTGGCTGCGGTGCTCTGTGTTAACGGAAGCATTTATTTTATGTAGTTACTATGTTTCCGGGGATGTGATTACACCACTACGATTCAAATCAATGTGATAATAATTTGTGTTATAACCAGGTTTTCTGTGCAAGTCCAGACTTTAAGAAATATTAGCTCATAATCTTGAGCCACTAGAACATCACCACCAAGTCAGGGATATAATCTCCCTGCCAAAATAAGATGCATGAGTATTTTAGGAATTTGCCATTCACCAAAGAACTCTAATCAATGGTGCATAATTGATGCTACTTGATCCCAGAATATGTCCAATAACATATGACAGTAGATGGGAAAGAGTATTCCACATTAGTACCTTTAGCACTCCATAGAACTTAACTGCTTATACCTCATCTCTATCGGGACTACTGAAGGGGTTTCCTTACTAGTCTCCCTGCCTCCAAGTCTTGGCTTCTCCAAGTCATCCTCCACATTGCTGCCCAAGTGATATTCTCAAATGGAAATCTGATCACTTCCACCCCTTGCCTAAAACCCAGAATGTCTCCCCAGTGCCTAGTGCAAAGAGCAAGTTCCTCAGCCTGGCCGAGGAGGCTTCCATCTATCTCACAGCTTCATCAAAGCCATGACCCCCTAGCCATATATTTCAACTTCAGCAGCTACTTGCAGTCTCCCAATCTTCCAGGCTGGTTCATGTCTTCCTAGGTTTGCCCTTACTGCTTCCTCTAATAATAACAGATGTCCCTTGCTGCTTCATTTGGCAAAAACGTGTTCATCTTTGACAGCACAGTTTAAATATCAATGAAGATATAGTGAACAACTGTCCATTTTGATCTGTCCAGTCTTTTTTCCTTTGGGGAACACATCTACCCTCACTGTAAATGGCTCTGGTGGAAATGCCAGTCATGGTCAATCCCATATACCCCAGCGCATCCCTGCCACCAGGACTTGCGTGTGAGCCAGGTTGGGCCAATCATACGACCTTATCTCTTCGCAACAGCTATCGATCCCAGGGATGGCTAAGTGAACCAAACAAGACCAATAAGAGACATTTCTAGGGACAGACACATGAATAACCTATCACTAGGGTTAAGCTGAGATGATCTACTTCTGAGTGGCAATTTTCCCACACCTTGTGGAAGAAATGCATCTATATTGGAGAAAATGAGGCCAACACGCAGAGGGAAGCAGAGTTGAAAGACAGAGAAAAAAAGGATCCTAATACATTGTTTGAGTCCCAGATCTAGTCACACATGAAGCCAGAACCATCCCTGGGCTTCCTAACTTATGTACACTAATAAATCTCCCTTTTGCTTAAGCTACTTTGTGTGATGTTTCTGTCATTTACAACTCAAAAAGTACTGACAAATATAGAAGCCTTTTTGCTGCCTCCAGATAGACCTATCACTCCCTCCTTTCTCTCCCCTCTTCACCAGCTGTGGATTTTTCTACATTAGTACCTTGAGTACATTAGCCCTTTCTACACTTAACTGTGTATACACCTTCTCACTCTAACAAACTATGGGCTCCTCAAGGACAAGGATCTTGGCTGATGCATTTCTAAAGCCTAGAACATTGTGTGAGGAACACAAGTAATAGATGCCTGGTGAGTATTTCTGAATGAACTATACATTGTGTTCTCCTCTGATTGTATTTGTTTGTCCATGTCCTTCATTCAAATGCATTATGTATTTGCACTCATGACTTCAATGGCAGCAAAATATACTATTGAAAACTCATTAACGATCAGTCCATAAAACCAGAAGTGTCCTAATGCTGAAGACATTAACCCATATGGAATAGATCACTGTTGCTATGCATAGGAGAAAAGAGTTGAAAAACCTAATTCTGGGAAAGAACCATGGAAAGTTCATTGTGGGGAAAAAGGCTAGGGGAAGTAGAAATTCCAAGGACAAGCATAATGAGCTGACAGTAGCAAACCATTCAGGGGGAATGTGCCTCAAGAGACATCTGGAATGAAGTGATCTCAATCCATTAGGAAGATCTCCAAATTCCTCCACTGTCTGGGAGGCCTAGTAAGCCACTTTCATTCTTTCTGTAAATGATATATTTTCCTGGCAAGTATTTTCTGGAAGTATTGCAATACTATGAATGCTGTAAACTATGAGTAGAGTAAGGGGCACCCATAGAGAAGGTAGCACACCTCTGTTCAAAGGTGGCTAATAAATACGATGGGAAGACAGGTATTATAGGTACCTGCAGTTAGGGAAGCCTATTTCCACCTTCTCCCCCCTTGCTGGCTGTGCTATAACCTGGGCGTGCAGGGTGATGGCCGGAGAGGAGAGGGGTGTCCCAGATGAGTTTGTGAGAAACAGGAAGAGGGGAGGAGGCTGAGCAGGGAGTACAGTCAGAAGCAGGGACACGGCGATTCCTTTTCTCCCCTGAAGCCTTATCCTAATTTGGGGTGATATTTAGCATCCCAGGGCACAACCGTGGGAAGGAACAAGAAGATCTACTCAGGAGATCCCAGAATTTAGATAAGAGGGAGAAAATATAACAAATTGTAAATGTTGCAATATTTATTTCTCCTATTGCTAGATGAAGAGAATCCTGCCTTGACTCCTTCCATGGAGAGCTAAAGGGAATTTTGTGCCCCTCCCCCTCATACACACCTGGTAAGTGACTTTTTTACCAGCTGGTTCCTAGACTTTTGCGATGAAGAATCAGAGAAAGAGGTTAAAGTACTGAAAAAAAAAACTACAAGAAACAGACTGCCTTAAATAGCTTGCACTTGGAAAGGGAACGGGGGAAGGTAGATAAGGGGAAAATTGAAGATGGAGAAAAAGAGAGAAGGAATAAAGAGGCAAAGAACTGAAAGGGCTTGAGAGAGTTTGAAGTTTAAGAGTTTAAAAGGGAGGGGCTGAGATATTAAGATCAGAAAATCAAGAAAAGAGACTCTTCAGATATTTCACTGTGGCTTATGAAATGAATCGCCTTTGATATTCTCCACAAGATTCCAGTAAGGATACTGGAATTACTGTTGCCAACTAGATTGCGTTTCTTTGAATGTGACTTCATGCTAAAACTGGATTGCCAGGGTGCCTGGGTTGTACATAGGTTACACCAAGAAATAGGTGACATGTTGAGAATTAAATTATGAAAAATCAACTTGCAAGCAGGGACCCAAAAAGCTTTTTCTATTAAGGAATCAGAATGTTGTCTCAGGCATAGCTGGGTTATAATTATCTATTTAGTGCTGCTGCAGAGTCAATGCTATTTATATATCCAAGGGGAAAAAGGAGGATGGTCTGTCTGAAGTCTGAGAATCCGAGGGATCAAGCATAAAAAAATCAAAGAGGTGCCCACTTGGTTTTGTCCAGTCACCCGTCCAGCTAATAATGAGTTCGCTCAGCAGACACATCCCTAAGCGAGATCAGTTATCTCACCTCAATGTCACTAGCTATTAAAACTCACTCTCCTAGCTCCAAATTCAAGGTCAACAATCATGATCCTGATTATATTCAGGCTTCCCAAGGCGTCAGCTGAATGGAGAGATGACACCTGTTAGGCCCCCTGCAATGTCCATCCACAGAAACATGAATAAACTGGCACTTGGGTCTGTAGATGAGTGTACTGAAAGCTAAGATGGGATGTGATTTTCTGATCCTGCAAAACTAAGGAACAGAACTTGGAGCCAGTTTACATGATAACCTTAAAAGGCGTGGTCAGAAGGACAAGAAAACTAGGTTTTCCACATTGTTCTGCCCAGCCACACACCCATTTAACCTTACAGCATCCCCATACGAAGTGGAGAATTCTACGACTCTATTCATTGATCACTGCTTAGTTTTGACCAGGATTTCCATTTACATAACTGATTATTTGGCCTTGAGCTTGCCATCTATTGGTAAAAGAGGGGACTGCCTGTTTTGTTTTGTTTGTTTACTGATACATAATATTTGTATATATTTATGGAGTACATGTAATATTTTGTTATACGCATAGGATGTGCAATGATCAAGTCAGGGTATTTAGGGTATCCATCATGTCATGTATTTATCATTTCTATGTGTTGGGGAACATTTTTAGTCCTCTCTTCCAGCTATTTTGAAATATAAAATACATTGTTGTTGACTATAGTTTCCCTACTGTGCTATCAAGCATTAGTTCTTTTTAAAAAAATTAATACTTATACTTTAATGGCTGTAAATGAACATTAGCTATTATTCCATTTAACTGTATGTTGTATCCATTAACCAATCTCTTTCATCCCCATCCTTCCCCACCTCTAGTAACTATCATTCTACTCTCTACCTTGATGTTTTGTTTTTAATGGAAAGTATATAGTCAAGGGAAGAATTTTAAATAGAAAAAGAAGACATTGATTAGTTGAAACTTCAATACTGGCTTTTGGAAGAGGTACTTTTAACACCTGAAACCTTAAGAAACATCATACGGAGTTTAAATGCAATATTGTTATTAATTTCACTGAAGAGTTGATGTAGCTGGTCTATTAGCAGGAAGTCAAATGCAACAATATGGCAGAGTTTTTAGTTTGAGGACCCTTGTACATACTTTACAGTCCATGTGGATTACACCTTAAGTCTATTTTGTAAGGTCTGCCCCCACCGTTATCTTTAAGTAATTATTTCATCACATAGCTATACTTTTCTTTCATGGTCATAGCACCAAATTCTTTGCTAGAAGTGCTTCCCTTTGGTCTCCTCTGAAGACCAAGGAGGAGAGTGGTGTGATAAAGCTGTGATGAGAGTATAATAAGATCTGCTTTATGACAGCATGTTGATAAGCCTATTGCAGTGAAAAAAATCCAGCACTTTCTGTAAAGGTGGGTAGGCTGGTAGAGGACCCTGAGAAAGTTCCAAAAGCCAGGAATAACCGAATTAAATTCACCTTCAACCTGCTGCATTATTCCCACCGTGAAGCCACGTGAGCACTGAACTAGGAGTCAGAAGACGAGGCGTCAGGTAGGGGCTCTGCTACTAACTCCCTGGGTGACTTAGATGAGTCCCTTATTGTCTGTGGGCCTTAGTCCCTCACCTGTGAAGTGAGCAGTTGGACCAGCTTAGCTCTAAGGTTCTTCCCATCACTAACATTTCACAATGTGAAAAAGAGCAATGACTTCACATGTTCTAGACTGTCACATGTGCCCTTCCTCAGCTACAAAGTAACGCTAGCAAACATTTACATAGTGCTTACTGTGTGCCAGGCATTGTTCTGTGTGATTAACATTTTTAATCTCCACAACAACCCAATGAGTTAGGTACTATGATTATCCCCATTTTGCAGAGGAGAAAACTGAGGCACAGGGAGATAGGGTCACGTGGCTAGTAAAATGTCAAACAGAATTGGAACGCAGTATGAAATACGGAAATGGAAATGCCTTAAGGTACTACTGAAGGGTTGAAATGAGTCACAGTAAAGATGGAACTGTGCACATCACTTGGTAGTGTGCAGGGACTCAATAAATGAATGCTCTTTCTTGGTACTCAGCACCAAGTTTTTGGCTTAGAATTTTGTCTACACAACTGAAATTTATTCATGGAACCCAAATTCTGTTCTGTAGTGGTTGAACCTAACAATAACAGTGATGATGGCAGTAATGATAATAATAATAATGACAACTATTGTTGTTATGTGTCAGGCATTATGGTAAGGATTTCCCTTCAGCTTTTCACTTAATCCTCATAACACTTTGAGGTAGGTACTTTTACTATACTCCTTTTTATGGATGAAACAACCAAAACTTAGCTAAGGTGAATAAAGTGCTCAAGGTCATGAGCTCAGAAGTGGCCAAACTGGAGTAGAAACTTAGACAGTCTGACTCCAGAGTGCTTTCCCATAAGCAGAGACATGTTCAGAGCTACTAACCTTTGCTTAGCTCTCAGAGTGAACTCCACTCAGGACACATGAGACACTTTAGCTATCTTCACATTTATATGCCAAAAAGTCTTACAGAGCATATTAGCTGTTGAAAACGCAAAACATTCTGATGTCAAATCCCTCCACCTTCCAAGAAGGAGGCTTCTTACAAAATCCATGAGCATTTCTCAATTCCAAACAAAAACAGGTCAAGTCTGGGTTGGAACCTTCAGCAATGCCTGGTGAACCAATATATTCATTTACTTCAATCGCTGTAGGAGACATTTGCAGGAGATTGAATGATTTAATAAAGAAAGCAAACGTGAAATATTTCTCTCCCATTTGAACTTTTCATCTCAAAAGGACCAATGCAGATGAAGCATTGAGCAGCTGGGAAAGCTCTCAATTTACCAAGAATGGAGGAGACTCTCTAAATCTGGGATCTCTGGATATCAGAATACATTACCCTAAAACTAGAGGACAGGACGAGTAAGGGGCAGAGAGATCCACCAAGTTGACAGGCCTGCCTTAGGAAGGCGAGCCAGGCCTGGAGGCAATGTCTCAGGGCAGGAAGCAGGAGTGGGCACTGCGTGGACCTCACAGTAAGCAGCGATCCCATTGGCTTCTCGCGCTTCTCAGAGCAGCAAGCCACAGAGCAGGAGAGGTGCTGGAGCACAACTCAACATAGCTGTCGTGGTTGTAAATGCAAAACAAAATAGTGTGCACAAAAATAGAAAGAGAACACAATGTGCGGCATTCTGATGACAACAAGGGAACACAAACTCCAAGAAATTAGCATATTTCCCAGCAGAGACATACACGCCTTTTCTCACTTTGGCTAATCATGTTTTTGTTTGTTTCTTAGATGTCAATATCTGGGGAATATTTCTGATATATATTCATTTTTTTAATATAGAAAAGTATAAATAAATAAATACCAATAGCCCATAATATTCCTGCCTGGATAAATAGAGTAATCATTTAAAAATATAAGTAATAAATGTGCAGGGTGAAAAAATTCCCACAATACACAAAGGAATAAAATGAACAGCTGACTCTCTCTTCACCTCATTTAGATGAGCTTGGTTCCTTTAGGCAACAATTGCTATTAGTTCTCTATGTATCCTACCAGAAAAAAAAATGAATACACCAGCATGTTATATGTCGGAGTCTTTTATTCTTAACAGAAAACACCTACTCTCCAGCTTGCGTACTTCACTTAGTGATGTATCTTAGAGATTTTTCTATTTCAGCACATGGAGTCCTGGCACATTCTTTGTAACTACTGCATGGCACGTCTGAATTTATTTTACCAGTGTGCTGCTAATAGATTATTTAGTGTTTCGTTTGCTATTATAAACAGGGCTGCAATGAATCCTCCTCTGCATACATCTTAGATGTACTTTTGTGAGTCTATCCATAGAGTACATTTCTAGCAGTGGAACTGCTAAGTCAAGGATTTGAACATTTAAAACTCTAATAGGGACAAATTGCCCTCCAAAAACCATTTTTTCAGCATTTCAAATGATATAATTGTGAGCAGAAAATAAAACTCAACCAACTAATAAGAGTTTTGACAGTTTCCCCCCTTATTAACTATATCTTTAGGGCCCAAAGGGATTTTTAAAGGAAAGGAAATATCTACCACTTTGTTAATAACTGCAGTGTTTTTTAAAACATACTTGGGTAATTTGTCCTTATCATAGACTATTACTCTGTCTTTTCAGGTTAAAAAAATGGTAATTTTCTGTCTTATGAACAGAAATCTATTATGACTCCATCGGGTTTTCTAGGAGGAATCAAATCGGAACTTCTCTTCTTTACTCTGTTAATGTCAGCATTATCACATAGCCAGGTTGTGCCCACTTGTCTGTAATGAAAGAGGGCTTATTCCTTCTGTTGTTGTTGTTGTCCCTCACGGTTTAAAAGTACAAAATTTTCCATCCATCAAAATAATTTCTAGATGGACACGGGCAATATAAAAAGTGAAAACAGAATGTTTTATATTGCCCATGTCCATCTAGAAATTATTTTGATGGATGGAAAATTTTGTACTTTTAAAGCATTCCCACTTCGAACTGGAACCAGACAAGGTTGCCCACTGTCTCCATTACTTTTCAACATAGTACTGGAAGTCCTTGCGAGAGCTATCAGGCAAGAGAGCAGAATCAAGGGAGTCCAAATAGGGAAAGAAGAGATCAAACTCTCACTCTTTGCTGATGATATGATATTATACCTGGAAAACCCCAAGAATTCAA